>CM074614.1:63696123-64148623 GCA_037305975.1 Chrysolophus pictus
TGAAAACTTTTTTTTTTTTTTTTTTTTGCATCTAGTCAGGATGCCACCACCTGCCCATACCGCAGATACCTGTTGGCACACTGCAAGCTCCATGTCTCCACAAGCAATTACAGATTTCCCTCTTTGGTGTGATGGGAGAAGGAGCTGTTTGCCGGCCAGGGGGTCTCAAGCGTGGTCTGATGAACAGTACAGAAATAATGCTGGCCACAGGGCCTGGGGGCACAGCTGTGCTGGTAGCTGAGCCAAGGTCTCCCTAGCATGTGTCCTGCTGTGCTGCCTTCACCACCAGCTCAGCTCCTCAGGAGAGCAGCGGCTGAAGGCCTGCAGCTGTCTGTGGGGAGACAGGTGACACGGGGAGGCAGGTGGTACCGTGCCACGCAACTCCAGAAAGGTTTTCAACAATGTTTTAATGGATTCTGGGCTTTGAAATGTTAGGTATACTATGATAAATACGTGATGTATGACAAGTGCTGTGCACTGAACGCGGAACATCCGCAACCACTTGCAAAGGCTGCACCCATCTCAAAATCCGACTCTTAAGGTCCTGTTCCGAGAACTCCAGGCCGTTCCAAACCGGACCCTCCGAAACGCAGCCCGGCCCTGCCTAAAGCCCGGTGCCGCGCCGCAGCCGCAGGCCGCAAGGGGCGGGCCGGGCCCAGGCGCGGGGGCCGCCGGGAGACCGAGGGCGCCCGGCTGGGGACGGCGGCTCCATGAGCTGCCAGGTGAGTGCCGCCGGGCGGGCTCGAGTGGGCCCCGGGCAGCCGGCTGGTCTCCGGCGGAGGCCGCCTCGGTTCCCGCGGCAGAAGCGTCGGGGGGAGCCGCCTGCAGCAGGCGCGGATCCGCGGTCGCCTACAGAAACGTCCCTTACCCCTGTCGTCCGCAGGTGACGGTGCTGTACTTTGCCAGGAGCGCGGAGCTGGCGGGGCTGCGCTCCGAGAGCGTCTCTGTGCCGCAGCGGATCACCTCCCTGCAGCTCTGGGAAGAGATTGTTAAGATTCATCCCAGGTATCGGGGAAAGCGCCGCGTGGAGGGTTTGTTTTTGTTTTGTTTTTGTTTTAAGAAGCAGAAGTTCATCGTGTAGGCTCGAGCTGGAGGCTGCAGCAGCGCTTTGGCATCAGAACAGCAGCGAGCTTCTCTTTGTGTTGTAATAACCTCCAGTGAGCGTTTTGGCTGTGAGCCAGATGCAAATACTGCGGCTTTACATCTACACTAAAAAGGCTAAATCCGGTAAACGTACCCCACAGCTGGGTATTGGACAGGTTTGAGGTCCTGTTGTCTCTCCTCCAGGAGAGCCTCTGCGAAGTCACTGCATAAAGACAGAAAGCACTGCCCGTGGGAAGGCCAGGTGTCCCAGGAGAGGATGCAGCCCAGCCACAGCCAGAGCGATAAAATAAGAAGGTCTGATCATAGGCAGGTGTGTTTGATTGCTTACCTCTAGTTGTACTCTGAGGTTATGGCAGTCTCTGTAAAGCTGGTGAAGAAGAGAACTGAGACCCTGGCCCAAGCTTCCTGCCAAACAACCCTTACACAAGAATAGGCTCAGCTATTTTCAGCCTCTTCTGATTGGGGAAAAAAAGGCACTCTTGATTGCATTTCACAGGAAGTCTTGTCCTGTTTTTTGGGGACGGCAGCAAAAGTGCCTTCATTGGTTAAGGCTGAGGAGTGTGTTGGAGCCTACTAACAATAAATCAGATGCAGAAAGGTGTAGCATCATTTAGTCAAATAGAGTAAAAATAGAGGGCGTAACAGAAGTTAGGACTTACTGCTGAATGCACAGGGTTTCCATCATTTTAGCTCTAGGTTCCAAAGCCTGCCTTTGTATTCGACGCTTCTGTGCTCAAGCTCAAATGCTGTGAGAAAAAGAATAAAAATTTAGCAATGCCAACTGTTTGTAAAGGAGAAGCTTCAACTTTTTAGAGGAGGAAGGGATGGGTAGAATAAGATGGGTAAGTAGAGTTTTAGAGTAAGGAATGGGTGTATTGCAACATATTATTCTATTTGGTATCAGAAGCACTAGCACCTTTGATGGTTTACCATAGTTTGTCAAATTCACCCTGTTTTGAAAGATGACTTGGAGTCCTACATTTTGCATGTGCACATGCCCTTCACAGTGGCCTTCTTGGAAAATACTTCTGTTCCTAGATTTTCTGGAAAAACTCAACATAATTGTAGGGCACTGACCACAGACTTCTATTCACGTTGCTAATGGATATTCAAACTGCAGCTTGAGCATACTTGACAATGCTCTTCTGTTCCACCCATTTTCCCCAATGAATTAACTTGCAAGTGACATTAATTAGAAACCATCCTTTTAATGGGCACTTCAGTTCCATAGTTGTTCTGTTCTTTAGTGGCTAGCTTTACTTTTGTACAGTCCCTCACTTCAGTCTGTCCTCCAAGGCAGCACTACTGATTTTTGCTCAGACAGTGCCTTGCCTACTTTTGTCTAGCTGGCTGGTAGGAAATAAGCTGAATTTTACATGTACCCTTTTGGCACGCCTGCTTGTTTCTAGGCAATGCAGCTCTTCACTGACTGTGCCAGATTCTGTACTCTCAAACAATACAGTTATTATGCTGCATCTGCTAAAGTAAAATGTTGGCATGATTTTCTAGTGTCTCAGTGGTGTTGTCCTCATACTCTCTGTGTGATTACACTTTGTTGTGAAAGCAAACCCTTGTTTCATGGTATCCAGAGCTGTAGACTGTCACACCAATATCTCACAGACGTGAAGGCCAAGAGATATACACAGAATTTGCAGAAATCCCAGAATCATCACAGAATCACAGAATGGCCCAGGTTGGAAGGGACCTCAAGGATCATGAATCTCCAACCCCCCTGCCACATGCAGGGCCACCAACCTCCACATTTAAGACTAGACCAGGCTGCTGTCTGCCCTCTTAGCAATGTTGTCACCCTCATCAGTAGCAGACTTCAGGTCTGTAAGTACAGAAGACCAAAAGCCTTTCTGAGGTTACAGAACAAGAATAGCGGTCTGACCACTGAATCTTCATGAGATCTTGAAAAACAAAAAGTGTTGAGGAATGGTGTTCTTGACAGAAATTGCTGTGCATTGCAGCCATACTGAATTGGGAGAGCATTTCCTTTTAATCCCAAATCAGATAGTTTGTATGTTCTTGAGTTACCTAGTTATTTAGAAGCTTCTAAAGCAAGTCTGGCTTACATTGGTTGATTTTTAATAAAATCCAGTGACAAACACTGACTTTTGAAAATTGTCTTTAATTGGTTTCTCTCTAGCTCCAAGAAAAAAAATCAATGAACAGGAGGTGGATGCTTATAGTGTATGGTATTTTTTCTCTGGTGGCAGTGACAGGACCTGAGAGAATTGGCATGAAATCGTGACAGAGGAGATTCGTATTGGATATTGGGAAAAATTTCTTCAGAGAGAGGTGGTTGGGTACATGAGCTGGTCGCCCAGTGAAGTGGTCGTGGTACTGAACTTGTTGTAGTTTGAGAAGCATCTGGACAATGCACTCAGTCATGCGTCTGTTTTTCGGGTGATCTTACTTGGAGCCAGGAGTTGGACATGATGATTTTTATGGGTCCCTTCCAAATCAGGATATTCTATGATTCTATGATTTTGAGAAGTATATCGGAAGAGAGTTGCCTAAATCTCAGCAGCATTTACCTCAGCTGCCCTAGACTGTCTATCAGTTTGTTGTTTAATGAAATCTCATGGTTGAATGTAAACACACTATTTAGAAACCTATCTGTGTTGCTGCCAATTCCCTCAGGCTTGCTGTCATCCGGGATCAAGTGGTTTTTGCTGTTCGGCAGGAGTACGTACTTCTTGGAGATCAGCTTCTGGTCCTGCAGACAGGAGACGAAGTTGCCATCATCCCACCAATTAGTGGAGGCTGAGTCAGTGCAAGTTCTGTTAGGTAGGTATCACTTCTTGCTTCACATTCTGTGGAGGATCATCCTATGTTAAAGTATCTGATGGATTCTGTACAATCTTCCTATAATATTTTTCTGGTAAAATCCTGAGATTTGGTGCGCAATTATCCCCGTCTACATCTGGTACTCTTTGGAGAGAGCATAACTTTTGTTTCCTGCAGGAGAGAATTGCTGTAGTAACCAGAAACGGTAAGCTCTTGCACGAATAAATGATTAGCACACGTAAGTAAATGGAATAAAATTGGCGATGACATCAGGCACTGTTTTGTTTTTGCTTTTAGGTCTTATTTTCTTTGGTAGTTTTTTTCTGGCTGTCAGTAGATATCCAGCTTACATAAGTAAGATAATAATGGAAAATGTCCTGCCACTTTTTAACAGAAAGGATGATACAGAAGAAGAATTGATTGCTGATTAAAAAAATGCTTTTTTTCTTTTTTGCTGTCAAAGGGTCAAGTGTCCCTAGCACAGATTCATGCTTTCCAGTGTAGCTTATTCTACCGCTGCTGCTCAGTCCACTTATATTCCTCCTCATCCTTAGATGAACTAGTAACTGATGTCTACACAAAGCATTTAGAAATGACACCAGTGTCATTGAAATAGGCTGATAGGATGAAAACTTGAATGTCCTGGAGAGTGTATTAAACTTTGAATTAAATGCAAGTTTAAACTATGATTGATTATAGGATAAGACAGAAGGAATGGGCTGACAGGCTTACCAGAAATTTGCTAACATAGTGGTCTGTGCTAGTGGATTGTTGAACTGAACCTTGAACTAGTTCTTGTTTTGTCCTACTGCACCAGACTTTCCTGCAGGGCAGGAGCTCATGTGCCTAGAAAGAGATCTTCCCCTAGTATTTACACTTACTGTTTTCTCAGCAAGTCTGCTGAGAAGTGAATTTACCGTGAAGACTGGTCTCTTGGGGTGAGTAAGAAGATGGTACGTGTTTTCTGAATAAATTGGGGCATCAGTATGGAATAAAAGGCAATTGGCAGATGTTAGTACTGCCAAAAACAACTACAGAATCTGTTTGGCTTTAGCCCTTCTAGGGAGCCATGGATGAAAGAGAGGATGTGCCGAAAGATTTTATCAAGCTCAAGTCTGAAAAGCTGTCTGTAGATGAAGTGTCAGAACTGGTCATTTCACCATGCTGTGGGGCAGTGTCTCTTTTCATTGGTGAGTTTGATGTTTCAGAGCTGAATCTCTGGATGTGTTAATAGTCTAGTAAATGGAACTCAGCTTGTCCCACACCCCAGACTCGTGCTTCTAAAATAAATACATTTCTGGACTGAACCCAGGACATTTAGAAAACTCATTGTGAATTATTTAGAATAGGACCATGGCAACTCTTAAACAGTTGCATTGGGACTGAGTGGTGAGAAGCTTCGCTGCTGGTGTGGCTGTTCTAGGACTGAACGGAATAGCAGTGCTGGAGAACAGTTCTGCTTATAAGTTACTCTGCTATTCCCCTGCACACAGTTCATTCAAGATGGAAAGCAGTGACTCTGCAGTAAAACACGGGTACTCACCTGTGTGAAAACTGCAATTCAGATCTTGCTTTAAGACAAAGTCTTGTTCTACCAATGGGCTGGTGCAGGTTGAGTCTGCTGGCTCCACCCTGTTGTTTAAAATACATAGTATAGATCTTCAAACTCTTTTTTTGCTCAAGCCTGAGTATCTGTGGGCTTCTAAGTACTAAGCACTTAAATAAATTAACACAAAAGATGTTCCAGCTTTGAGCATTACAGACTTGTATATTTTCATAATCTGTAGGCTTATTCCTCATATATTGAAGATTTCTTTTGTTTGAAGAATCTCTTTACATAGCCATAACTAGAGGAAGTCATTTATGTTCAGAGTGCTGTCCTTGGCCTCAGCAGGAGGTCCTGAATTTTGCTCTGTTTTTTTCTGTTGCTTTCCTTTTATAACTGCATTTTTGTTTAGGTACTACGAGAAATAATTTTGAAGGGAAAAAAGTGATCCGCTTAGAGTATGAAGCATATACTTCAATGGCAGAGATGGAAATAAAGAAAATCTGCCGAGATGTTAGACAGAAGTGGCCATCAGTCAAACATATTGCAATGCATCATAGACTTGGGTATGTATGGATAGACCATATTCTTCTTCAAATGGTATACTAATCCTTGTATGATGCTTGCGTACTTGAAGGTTGTGCAGGAGTCTATAGAAGCTGTAATGCATCAAAGCTTGCTACTGGATCGTGCTGTCAGTAAGGAACTAGGTTTCAGAAATAAAGTCTTGTTTTTCAAAATCTTTTTATTAGTAGTATTTGCCAGAATCCATATTAAGCTGTCAGGAACCTCAATCCTGCTGTAATGGTTTGAGAGTGGAGAAAAGAGATTAAGATTTCCTTGCAGGAAAGAGCAGGCCGTTATGTTTGTGAAGTTCCCTTCCACTACTGCAAAGTGTCACTACTTTTTTCCTGTCAGATTTAAGTAATGGAACCTAAAATGTTAGAATATGAGGTTGAGAGAAAGGCATGGTAATTGCCAGTCATGCTTGTAAAAATATATCTTGTTATTCCTTGCATTGGATACACATTTTTTCATTGGGTATAAACCATGAAATGGTTTAACATAGTCCTAAGCCTTCACTGTTCATCAGATTTCTGGCTGAAATTAGCAGGATTTGCATTGTGTGTTGCAAATATTTGTTTCCTTTTTTTTTTTTTTCCCACAGGAAGAACTTAGAATGCAATCACAAAGGTTAATATTAACTCTGAGGGTAGTTTCTTCGGATTTCTTCTACAGTCAACAGAGACAGGAATTAATTCTCTCTGAAGAGCTACTTAGAGCGCTTAAGCTTAGATTTTTCTCTGAGCTGTTTGCCAGTGCAGTCTTGCTAAATAGAGAGGGTTGGGAGGCTTTTGGGAATACTACCCTTGTGAGGAGTAGTACAAAACCTTGTGCAACTTCAGTTAGCTTAGTTTGGTAAAAATGACCCACCAAATAGAAAAAGAAACATACTTTGAAGTCAACATTTGGCAAAAATAAAGTTATGCTGCAAAATCTGTGTACTTTGAGATACGTAATATCTTTTTTTCACATATCATCTCAGTTTGCATAAGAATTTCTGATATTTTCAGTTAGCTTCCTGTTCCAGACCTGTTGTTCTTCTTTATTAAGCCCAGCTTCCAGGGGGTTTCCTTTGTTGCAAGATAGTAATTTTCATCTTTTAATTCCATAGGCTTATTTTTAAAAAAGAAAAAGGAATAGAAAAAAAAGCCTATGACTGGTGGTTCTATTTATTTTAACGCATGGAATTCCTGCATCTGATGTTGATTTTGGTTGTGGTTTTCTTTCTGTTTAAATGTGCATCATTTTTTGGACATGGCTTGACATTTGCTCAGTGTGAATGAATGAGTCAGGAGTGCATGTGGCCAGAATACTGATGTGACATGGCTACAACTTTTGGGTGCTCGGGATATTAAGCATTAGCTAAAGCTTCTGTTGTTGTTCTCTCTCTAGTGTGGTTCCAGTAACAGAGGCAAGTGTAATTATCGCAGTCTCGTCTCCACACAGAGCAGAATCCCTTGAAGCTGTAACCCATTGCATCAACACTTTAAAAACATTTGTCCCAATATGGAAAAAGGTATGTTTAGAACCAAGTTACCAAATTTGTCCCAGCCTGTGCAAGGATCTGTGCTGCTGGCTCTTAGGGAAGGAGCTTTAGTGTTATGGGCAGCAGTTGCTCCTGAGGAGATGTTTTTTTCTAGCACCACTGAACTTACTTTAATGCAGCCAGGCTTGCATGTGGCGTTCAGACACCAGGAAGATATCCTTCCTTGCTTGTGCCTCCCAGCTACTCTTCCTCTTAATGCCTTTCTGGGGTCAGAGTGAAGGATTCTTGAGCTCATCTCTTCTGAGTGGCAAAGTTCAATTCTGCATATACTAGTGGAAGAACTTAGAATGTGTTGTGTCTTGGATGGTATTTTCTCTCATCTCTATGGCTATTGATAAGCACAAAGCATTAAGCAGCAGCACACATACACATGGCAGTAGCACACAATGAAGGTATATTCAGTGGTCCGAAAGCTCCTACGGAGACACAGCAATGTGTGTAGAGTGCAGCCTAAGTCTAGAAAGAGCCACATTGCATACAATTAATGGACGTTATCTCTGTCTTCTCTTACATTCCAAACTTGGCATGTAGTAACAGTAGTTTCTTGAGTTGCTGCTCAGTGTAGAACTCTATCTTCTTTATCACCACTTTTCTGACACCTCATTCAGGAGACTGAAGTTTTATGATTCCAGAAAGAATATAATTGGGCTCATGGCCCTGCTGAATTTGCTACTTGGGACTGGACTGCTGTTGAGTAGTCCAGTCTATCCTGAATATGTAATACTGTATTTTGAGTCTTGGTGTCTTTTTTTTTTTAACACATTTTCTAAACATTTAAATACTCTCATTCCTAAAAGTGATGGTAGTGTTTAGGACACAAGTGCTATGTACTATACAGCTTCTGCATCCTTTCTTCTAGATCTTTTTCCTTAAGTGACTTTAGTATACATGAGGCCTTCTAAATGTAATGGGTTCAGCTCCAGGTTCAGCATCTGCCCACATGTAAGTCAGTGTTTTCTAAAGATGACCCCCCCTTTTCTGTTTGCCAGCTGAGTGCAGTGTAGTCCTGATGTGGTCAGCAAATAATAGCAAGATGGTTGTTGAGTTGTTTGGCCTGGCTTGTGCAGGCCAAACAACTGTGACTGTATGTAGTGGACTCCCACAATATTTATCATTCTTTGTTTATATTCACAGGAGATTTATGAGGACGAGTATTCTTGGAAGGAAAACAAGGAATGCTTTTGGACAAATTCAGAAAAATAACTGTAATCTTTTATAAATAAAGTGTTACTGCTCCTAATGAGCATTCTGTTTTAGCTTTGAGTTGTTCTTACATAGTATCTATGTGATTTTAAGCAGTTGCAATAGGCATTTCAATCTGAGAAATCTAATTAGGACTGTATGAAATTAATGAGCGGTAGTTAGGATTTTCTTATAAAGTGTTCTTAAATCCTTTGAAATCATCTCTGTGTAGTTTTTAACACAGAATTAGTTTTTAAAACTATCTTTCCTAAAAATCATGGTTGCAAGACATTTAGTCCTCTATGATATATACTGCATTAGTGCTTCCGTGTTTGTAGTCTTTGTTTGCTGTTTTCATGGGAGGTCACAGCAGGACAGTTAGATACTAATACTCTGCCAGCAACAAACTTGCATTAGCAATAGCACATAAACTTGTACTTACCTAATGATGTGTAGACATGATTGATTTTGAAGGAGTTTTTTTGGATGTGTAATTTTGTGATTCTACAGGAAAAAAAAATCCTTAAGAATAAGTTTAATTAGATTTAGTAGTTTGACCTTAGACAGGTTAGGATGCAAAGTCATCAGAATGGATTAGTTGTTCAAAGAAAAGTTAAATCTATTGCGTATGTACGTTGCAAGGAATTCACAGCTTATGTATGCCTTTAAAATCACATTTACATTTTTAATAGTTTTTCTCTTATGTTTTACAACTTAAGAGAAAAGGACAGACATAGTATGCCTGTTCTTCCACTGTAGACAATAGGCTGCTTATCTGATTAGGATAGTTTTCTTGATATATTCTGTACCACAAAGTATGGTAGATGCTAAAAGTTCAAGGTGGCCATTGTGTATGACATTTTTACTAATGACAAACGGCAGATTTATCTAATTGTTATTGATGTAGAGAAGATAGTTATTCTAAGAAAAGGGGAATGCAGTTAAGTAAAATCATTTGCTGAAGCTGATATATCATTTCATAACACAATACTTAAGCCTCAGCTGTATAAATCTGCTTCATTCTGTCTGCAATAAAAACCCTCACAGCTGCAAACAGCACAAAATGAAACTGGAAAAATAGGCAGTGATCGTTTTCCCCAGTGATGTCAGTCATTTTTGATGCGTAGTGATGGTTACTATACTGGGTTATATAAACCCCAGAAAAACATGGAACTTCAGGTAAAGGAGTGGTTAAACTGGTTAAAGCTTTGTAGCTTACTGCTGCATTTTCCCTCAATGGAAGTGAGTTCTTCCTCTGCAGGACAGCAGCTGTTCCTTGTATGCATGTGTATACACAGTCTTCAAACCATGTGGGCTCTATTATCTAGGCAGAGCTGAACAAGTTAAGGTTGCATGGATGTTGGAGAGAAGCCCTCTGTTAATTTGATTGTCATTTTTGCTGGGAATTGTATGGAATCCTGACTACAGATCACTTTTTGAGACAAGTAATTATTTTTGTTCTTAAAAAAATTAAAAAAACAAAAAACAAAACAAACCAAAAAAAAACAAAACAAAAACCCAAAATCCAATAAAAAACAAAGACACAAAGTTTCCAGTGTTCTTGTGTTTTTGCACATTAATTTGTTTGTTGTTACCATGCAACTGATTAATTTCAAGCAAATGGCTAGCTTGCCTTGTGATGTAAGGTTTATGAAAGAAGTAAAGCCTGTACAATTTTTACATGCTCAAGCTGTGCTTTGATGCAATAAGACTGATACTTAGAAGAGTTAAATTGTACTTGGAGCTCTACAGATTCAGAGAACCTTAGGATGATCTAGGTTGGAAAAAACATTCAAGATCATCAAGTCCAATGATTGAGGGCAATTCCTGTGTAATCACTCTGTTGCCTTAGTACTTCTCTGGTGCTGCAGTCTCTTTGAGGATTTGTCCAGGGTGACCTTAAGTGCACCTTCTCCTTCAGCAATGCAGCTGGGAAGTAGGGTGCAGAAAAGAAGAGAAAGAATAATGGTGTACTTCCCTGCAGTGACCAGGAACAATGAATGGAAGAGATGTTGTACTGAGTCACAGTTGAGTGCTACAATGTGTGTATGCTGCCATGGTCAAAACAATGAAATGTCATTTTGTGTCCCTAGCTGTGCATGAGGCAAGTACTGCTTTGTTCTGGAACAATGATGCATCAGTATTGTGTAACTTTGGGTTCTTCTGCTGGCGTCTGAAAGCGAAATGGAAAAGCCCGAAGGAGGGATGGTGTGCATAGAGGTAAAATGTATGTTGCTGAAATGTAAATACATAACCTGAGCTCTTTGTTCAGGCTCCTTCTGTTGTGCTACACTCTCTGCTAGGAAGAAATTATTGTAAGATGGCAAATTACTCTTCTCTAACATAGCTGCCTGAGGCTATGTCTAGAGCAACCCAGAACTGCTTCCAAATTTCCAGGCCTGGGGATGAACTTCAGCTGCTTAACTGCATGTCAGGGAAAGATGTGGCTGCACATGTCCTGGTTTCACAGAACTAGGCTGCTGGGTGAAAACTACCTAGTGTTCTGATGACTGTGAGCAGGACAGCAGAGCGGTATAATGCAGACCTTGTTGTCTGGGATGAGTGCAGGTTGTTCTCTGATTTGGCTATAAGTGAAGGTAATCCTACCTCGTTGCTACTCTTTCAGCTGTGTCACAGTAAGCTATAGAGACGGGGCTGTGAGGAGAGGTGGATGTTCCTGGAAGCAGACACTGTAAACCAGAGTATATAGAGTGAATCTGTGACTTGTATAGTGACCTGCATGACAAAGGGTACGCTGGGAGTGGAGAACGTGTCTTCAGAATGAAAATTTGTCCTTCTGAAATGTCTTGGATTTGACTGGTAATATTTAAATAGACTGTTCCCTTTGTCTGTACATCAGCATTGCATAAGTTTAAGTTTCCTGCATCAAAACCTTTCATTTTGTTCTGTTCACAAGAGAGGCTCAGAATGACAGACATTGTGAAAACACAATGTGAAAATGTAACTGATGGAAGAGACACCTACCCAGGAGATGGCAGCAGAGGGACAGATGTGTGTGCGGGCATCTGCCTGGGAGCACAGCCACGCTGTGCTGGGCTCTGTGCTGGGTTCCATCTGCTGTAAAATACAGGTGCTCACCTCTGTAATCCATGAAACTACCACTGTTGTACTCAGTAATGAGGCCTTTAAGTTACTCAAATTTAAAGTAAACTGGCTTTTCTTTCAGCTCACTTTGCCTGTAGCTGTTCAGGGAATTTCTGCTTCACAGACTATCTAATCATAGAATCATGGGAGGGCTTAGGTTGCAAGGGTCCTTAAAGACCCTCTAATTCGACCCCCCTGCCATGGGTGGGGTTCCCACCCACCCGATCAGGTTGCCCAGGGCCCTGTCCAACTTGGGGTGCTGAACACCTCCTGAGATTAACTTCTCTGTGTAGCCTGTACCAGTGCCTCACCATCTCTGAGGACAGAATTTCTGCCTAATGTCTGATCTAAATCTCCCCTCTTTTAATTAAAAGCTATTTCCCTTTGTCCTATCACTATCCATGTAAAAAGTCAGTCTACCTTCTGTTTATAAGCTCCCTTCTACTTACACAGTAAACTACTAAAACTAGTACTACTGAAACTAAGTGTTGATGGAGTATAATGAAAGTAACTCTGCACTAAACTCTGAAAACTCAGTTTTGAGCTTTTCCATTGAGTGTTGTCTTGCAGAGGTACATAAAGAAAGAATTAAAAATAGGTGGGAGACTATAAGTGAGAAGTGTTTCTGTTAATATCTTAGGACTGTATTTTCTTGGTCCAGATAACATGAATTGTGTTACAAAAATTAGCATCCTTATATATTTTGATAGTGATTCTGTTTTAAAAGTTTGATTTCTGTTACTTTGAGGGAAAGAGGTAAATCATTTTTAAAACTACTAACACATAAAGGCCTGTGGTTGCCTATGAAAAATGAATCATAAGTGAAGGCACAAAGATTGATTGAAAAGATAGGACTTGGCTTTTCTGAGGTTGTGTGAATTATGTATGCTTTATTACCTTTAAAGGCAACAATAAGTTGAAGTATTTAACTATAGATTTCATATTTGTACCATTTCTTTAATGCACAAGGTTTTGTTGCACTCCATTTTTGTATGTAAGAGATAATACATGCAAGTTAGTAGATAAGGAAGCTGGTTTTCAATTCTAAACATCAAAACAGGGTGAATGACAGAATCTTGTGCCTTAAGACTAGAAACATTTGATTCTGTTTTATGGAAATTCTAAAGTTTGCAGCCGTAATGTATATAGACACAAAGCATGGGGCTGGCAGAATACGGTGTAATTTCAGATGCCACAGAAAATAATCATATGCATATAGGAAAGCCTGGCCCTGGTGCAGCTCCTTAGTATACCTCACAGAGTCATCACCTTAGGGTTTTTTGCTATGTGCTACTGGAATAATGACACATTTGACCTATTTTATGCAGTGCTTTTTCAGTAGCATTTCTTCTCTTTAGGGTGCTGTATAAAAATAATTGAGTCTCTGTTCAGCAGTATTCTTGTTTTTATTATAATAATGCTATTAGGCCTTCAGATTGGCACCACAGAGATACAGTTCCTGCTCCCAGAGAGCTTACACACTAGTTTTCAGAAGTCTGTTTGCTTATAAACTCCCTTTTCCATCTACATGTAGTTTCATGCGAAACTCTGAGTTTAGACTTGATTCTAGTACTTCCAGAAGTCGGCAGCTAAATTCAAGACTAAGATCAGATATACCTTGAGATTGTTGAAAGAGTTCCTGACTTTTCTGCTGCAAGCACAAACAGAAGCACATGCTAAGTCCAACATTTTGAGTATTATTTCATTTGCAACATGCTATTTTTTTTTTTTTAAAGTAAAACTAAAAAAATCCATAATACAAAATATACATAATATTTCCAGCATTATTTGTGGCTGTGCCAACTTAACTTAACTTAAAAGTGCAGTAAAATCACCCATAACAAAAACTGAACTAGCCATGTAAGTATTAATCATAAAAGAAAAATAAAACTAGTAACTTGAAGTGGTTAGGATAGAAAACCTTATACATTGCTATGCCTTCCCTTTATTTCAGGGAAAGTATTATTCCCAGCATTGAGAGGACTCCTGTTGTCAGGAACAAAATAAAACCCAGTGTAGACTGGTGATGTGAATCACTGCTGTCCTATCTGTGAACTGTTAAATAACCAAGACGTTGGGTGTCAGATATTGACTTGTATTTCACACCTGTGGTTGAAGAAGTAAGTCTGACTCACTGCCTATGTTATTTCTTGTATGGCAGCATTTGAAATGACAGATGCTACGGTCTACTTTGTTGTGAAATTCCTCCTATGGCCTTGATTATATGACCCTACTTATGTAGAAGCTTCTCGCACATGTAGGTGTAGGATTTTCTTTTCTTCCTTACAACTTTATACAGTGATTGAGACAGACAAATTTTTATCTTTACTTTTAGAGCATTTGCTTGCAGAGTTCATAACTGTAAGTCAGGACCACATTCTTCAGGTTTGAACAATCGCTTTTAAAAAATTTTTAAAATAATTGTTTTGGTCACAAACTCAGCTAATGGCAACAATCTTGTCTGACAGTCAAGATCAGAATCCAGATTGTTTTTCAGAATGTTAAAAAAACCTGAAGAAATATGTAACCTTCAGTGGATATAAAATAAATCCAAAACACATACAATTATATTGAGAACAATCCAGCTGTCACTGCAAATGTAGCTGTTATTTGCCACAGAGATAATTGGCTCATGACTAATTAATCTCTAGTGAGTTAAAAAAAGACTGAATAAAATTTCCAAACACGCTCAAATGTAATTTTTTAAACATCACACAGAAAATAATTCTAAAAGTGCCTAACTGTATTTACAAAGTAGTTTTTGGGGAAAGAAAACATAACTTCAGGTTCTGTGTCAGTTAGGCACGTTTAAATGTTTTACTCTTCAAGTAAATCACATCAAGTCAGAAACAATCTTAGTTATGTGGCAGCATCCATAAAGACAACACACGCGTCTTCTGTCACAACTGCACTGAAGTAACCACCTGCTATGAAAGTGAAAGGCAGTCAGAAGGCCAAATCCCCTGACTGTTACCAGTCTTACAGGGCCTTCTGACTGGTTTATCATTAAAACTGGGCAGCACATAATAATTTTGAAGTGTGTAGCTTACACAAAGACCCAACCGTGCTCAGAGTTCCTGCAGAGCTTTACAGTACTTTATTATGTAAAATACAAGCTAACTTCTTCAAGACATGAAGACAAAGAACCAAATAAAAAAAATGACAGGTACGTAGGTCACACTGAGCTTTGCTCTCCTGGAGGGCACTGAGATGCTTAAAAAAGCAAGTGCAGTGTGTAATTTATCATAGAATCACCAATGTTGGAAAAGACCTACAAGATCTTCTCCGTCTTCTGTCCTAACATGTGCATACGACCTCAGTCATATCCCCGTTAGCTCACCTCATGCTCTTACTATTGCAAAATCTTCCAGTACAGAAGTAAGGGCAAGATTTTGACTCTCTTCTCTATTTATGCCAAAAGCTAAACTGATGTTAGGTGACCTGCACACATAAAGCCCAGCATAATAGTATTGGTAGTTCTTCTCCATATGAAACTTGAAAGCCAGTCATAATATGACAGAGAACATGGTATGAAATTCTTATATTCTTCTCAGAGACAGCAGTCAGAAGGCAGTTACATGTATCGTTTGGCAGTATTTTCCAAAAACATTATACTTTGATAATTTGTGACCTTAGTGCGAGGAAATGGTGACCTTATGGAACAGTATGCCCATCCAGTTGCCCTGTAGCACACAGATAGACGTCTTCTTACATAGTTCTCACTTCATGGATTAGTCAAGACAAAGGTTTGCTTGTACAAATTTGTGTAAAACAATAAGGATGGAGCTAGTCAATGAAAAAATGAATTTTTTTTCCTCCCAGTCTGGAAGCAGTATTCATCACACATTCATCATCAACGTAATAGAAAGTGTCCTTTACACATATGGTACTTGTCAACTGAATTACGAACTGATGTTGTTCCACAATAATCTGAAATAAATTGTTCTGTTTCACTCTGCAGTGGATCAGGAGAAGTGTTGCTGGCACACTACATTACTGTAAACTCCGGACCTGCCAGTACTAAGGGCTAAGTTTGTTTGAAAGGCAAAAATTTACAAGAAAAGGCACTATAAATCACTTTTGAAAAAACAAAACTAACAAACTGTCCTGCAGTTACTCTTATAATAGAGCAGAATCTGTAAAATATTTTCATCTATAAAAAAAAATCCCAACACTTTAATTAAAAATGTTTAAATGTTATTAAGCTTTAAGGCACTCCAGCTGAAGAACTGATTGGATCACAATTTCTGTTGGTGGCTCAGATCTTCTCTCTTTATTCACATAATATATCTTCAGTCTTTGTCTTTTGTGAGTTCTGTAATTTCATCTATATCTTCTATATCCTGTGTCATTTTTTCATACTGTCTCTTGAAGAAGCCAAACTGTGAGGGGTATGGAAATAACACCACATTACAATCAGTTATCAATACTTATATTTCTAGATTAAGTTAAATATTATGATCAAATAAATGCATGATGCATGCATGCACACACATGGAGTGTTTGATTTGTAGATGATTCCTAACTGAAAGAAGCTGGGCCTTAATTTCTTGCCTGGGGCAACAAATGCCAAAATAGTAGCACAGAGCAGCCAGTCTCCCTGCCAAGATACAGGAGTATGTAGGCTGTCTTGGTGTGCCAGGGTCTCCCAAGAACCAATGCTCTGGCATGCACAAAAGCTTTTCCTTCCCTCTTATCAAGGTATCCTTTGTAAATCACTTTTTGCTGTCATCCTTCTCTGTTCTTTTTGCCTGTTCAGCATATATTCTCTCCATGCTTCTATTCCCCAGACTTGCTCACTGAAAATACAGTTGGTGAGCTGTGGAGGGAGACAGGGAGAGGGATAAAAATGCTGCTGCTCTTATTTTAAGGCACTGGCAGCACATTTATCATTTTCACATTGCCCATGTCTATGGTGATTCACTTTAGAATTTTGATTTTAAAAGCTCCCATCAAGAGTGGAAAGTCCATGCAGTATTATTCTTATTACTAAACTGCATATGCAGTTTTGTTCAGCACTAATGAAGGGAGGTTCCAAAGAAAACAGCCCACATGTACTTATCCCTTTCTGCTTTTCTTTTTTAAGAATATAAATACCTACTTACTTTCCATAAAACAGCAACCAGCACTAACAGCAAGAGGAGTCCAGCCAATATACTGCCAATCACAACACCAATTGGTATCTCAGCTTTCTCATCTGGCTTTATTATTGTAACTGGGATCTGAAAACAGAGAGATGTGGTAGGGGTTAACATTTTAACAGCATGTAAAGCAGGATTTGTAAACCAAGTACTTATTAAGGATAGCTATAGTGCACGCATGCCAAGATCAGTGACTGGAACACACCAGACAACGGCAACCTTTTCACTGGTGTCCACAGGCACCTGCTTGTACCACAGTAGCACTGGACAGTCAAAGGTTAGGGACCCTTGTCATTCTTGGCCATAAACAACAGGCATAGAAACAATCTCTTCATGTCAGCTTTCTGTCTTTTTGGTAACAAGGGTACTTTCAGAGTTATCTCCCAGAGCATGGACACCCTGCTACTAGGTAAACCAGAGATACTGACATGCGGGCTGGGAATAGCTGTGCTTACAACCCCATCTACTCAAAACAGACTTCAGCTGCATCACCTAGAGAAGGACTGCTTCCAACCAAGTTTTCAGACTCCATTCTCTGTAGTGGGCAGCCATAAGAAACGATATTAATTGTTAGATCTTCTAGTGTCTTCTAGTGTTAATCTGTGTTCTCCTGAGTTAGCTTCAAGAATTTCAGTAACACATACGGGTCAAACAGGAGCCTCTAGGACATCTGTGCTTCCCAAGAAATACCAGAGAGCTCACAGGACAGCATATAATATCTGGAAGTTCATTTTCAGGTGATACCCTATCTAGTCGGATTGCATATGACCTGCTATCTAGTTTCACATAATGTAGTGGCACAGGGAGATACTGCTGTAATATTATGAACTGTCAAATCTTTGGAATGACGTGCGTTTAGCATGAAGATTTTTTTTTTTTCCTTCCTGAAACATGATAAAAGAAGTCATGTCAGTTTACTTTCTCAGGGTTGCTTGCTCAGTGCATTTGTCTGGTGTAATTTAATCTTAAGCTTTCTGGGAAACTTGAACTGAGCTGACATCTCAGTGATTTAAGTCATTTCTGCTGGAAAGCTCTACTGTTGTGTTAGGTGTGGCTTTATGTATTCATTTCACTGAGGCAGGCTGGCTTTATGTATTCTCTAACAGAGTAGCTGTAATGATGATTATAGCAGGTTAACATTCTGTCCTCCAGCTGGCAGTACTTCCCAGCATGGAAAGAATCTGAAAGCTTTTACGCAAAAGTATCAAGCAGTTTCTCCACATAATATCACAAGGTAATATTAATTAATTTGACTGCATGGCAATCCAACTCATCGTAATTTTAAAAAGTCGATCTTATTTTTACATGCAGTTTGTCTGGTTAGAATTCACCTCATCTATTGCTATTCCTACAGGATGGCCATTGGCTTCCAGTGGAAAAAGATAGGCCTTATTTTAGGGCATAATTCACCTTACCTATTTTTAGCAATCACCTTTAAGATGTGATTAACTGCATCTGAAATATACCTACTATTTCTACTGATGAGAGTTTATAGGAGTGCTAACTCTTCTATGGATTTCTAATGTAGATACTAACTTGGATGAATCCTACCACTCTAGCTGCTTTTCTAAAACAACAGTAGAAGTTGGAAACAAACTCAGATTGCCACTGCATGGTCCCATTCCAAAGAAAGAGTGAAGGAACAGAGAGTGGCCATCATTTCTGGCCTGTCGTGCTTTGTGTCCAGTTCTAGATGCTGGCTCCAACACTGAGGTGGCAAAGAGAACTGTTTTCCCTAGAAGAGTATATGGTCCACTGCCCTTTACCAGATGGCACATTTGCCAAGTCTTCTCACAGGGCAAGAACCTATTAAGTAAGGATGGGACTAAACTTCACCAGAACATAACGTGATAACTTTCATGGTCTGTTCATCCACTGTCTCAGAGCGGTAAAAGTTTCAGTTGCAGATATTTCAGTGGTTGGCTGAAAAAACTACCTTTTGTGTGTCAACTGACTTAAACAAGAGTCACTGAAATGGGTAAATTCTGAAATCACTGACAATGATGCTGGAAATGCAAATTTGGTATTATCATGTTCCAGCTGTACAAGAATACACAGTCAAATGTAATCTATGAACTAGCTAAAAAGCCTGTACAATTAAGTGGAATAATTGCATTGTATGTTAATGGTTTTTATCTTTTGGCAGAAATACTATGTCACAAAGTAGAAACACTCAGCAGACTTCAAATACAGGTAATATAATTGTTCTGGAAAATTATGACATTACTTACAGACCTATATATATTTTTCCCTTCTTCAAGGATTTGAGGCTTCCTTGGTTACAAAGAGATCTGTTTAGAAGTTCTTTGAAAAAACTGAATTATCCATAAGAAAATAATGACAAAAATAGTACTGAAATATAGTCTCATCATCACTTTGAAATAGGTCAATCAGTTACTGTTTTTGTACATACTTAACTGAATATTCCATTGCCTGTGAATGGACTACACTACATATTCTTGCAGATGTTTGACTCCCTTAACAGCTTACACTTTGGTCTTCAAAGATCTGTCTGCAAACTTCAAACCTGAAGTACAGTTATGGAAATAAGACTAAAAAGCAGATTTGCTAAAACGTTTCCCAGAGCTTATTTATCTACAACAATTAATTCTATTGGAGAAAGAAGTTCAGTTTGAGCTCTTCATGCAGAGGAAGATGAATGAAATTCCTAAATCTTTAACTGCATTTTACTGATACTTCTACAATCTTTTTTAAAATCTGAAGCTTTTATCTCTGGTTTAGGTAGTAGCAGATGAAATTAAAACATTTTCGTAACTTAGGGAAGTTTGTATGTAGCCAAAAGGATACATTAGTTCAACATATTTATGTGTCACATGAGGTTGAAATTTGCTATGTACTTCTAAATATCACTATAATATCATCAGTTTAAAATTTTTTAAGTAAGAAAAATTAAAAAAAAAAAATATTCATCACTTACAGTTAGGGTATTTTCTCCAATTATAAATAAATCAGTATTATGCACATTGATGTCTGCCTCAGCAAAGAGTTGCAATGTCTGGAAAGTGGACTGAAAGAGAAGATTAACAAAAATTGTAAAGCTCTGTTACAGGACAACTCAATTAGAATACAGACATCCTAAAGTCTTGTTTTTAAATCTTCAGAACCATAACACAGTATTAAGAAAATTAAAGTGATCTTTCTTTTTATTTCTCCCAAGATAATGCATCTATGAAAGCAATTATGTAGTCCTGATAATTTCTTAATTTTTCTGTTTTTATTTATTAGCAGTAAAACTGCAGAACTCTCCCCCTTTTATCTTCTTTAACAGATCAAATTAAATAGAATAATACAATTGTTTTTATTGTTATTTCAAAGCTGTTGTTGCTGATAGCTGGGAAGAGATGAGAAAAATGTAACAGTGAAAAAGGGAGAAATCTCTCTGGCTTTTGAAAGAAATGGAAACTGGATGTTCTCTCCCGTTTTTTTTCCTTGTGACCTCTACCCAATTCTTCTTTTTCCCCCTTTATTTTTTCCCTACCACTGTCTGTTCCTCTCCACTGCTTAAATTCTGACATCATGTCCTCAGCTTAAACAAAGAAGACAAAAATCCAGGCCAGTTCCCATTTGAAAAGGGACCATGTGCCAGATACCACTTCCTCTGTAAAAGTATCCAGCTCAGTGCTGCTCTTATTCCCATGCCACCTCCCATGTCCTGCTAGCATGCTGGTCCCAAATCCTGCAGTGTCACTGAAGGCAGCTTCTGGTTTGTAAGACTACTTGCTAGTCATCTCAGATGCAGTGAGCGCTTTGTCCTTTTGCCTCCTCAGCCATTTCTCTGGTTCTGAAAACCCTATCACCACTGCAGGTTCAGGTATGGTGGGTCTGACACTGGCAGTGTGAGCTGCTGTGATCCCGCAGCCATCAGTGTGCACTGAATGACTGTCTGCAGCATACAGCATGCCTGCACCATGGCAGGCTGTCCTGCAATCTTGGAAACTGGAAATCTGCCCAAGCATGTTTCAAAACACCTTCCCAATTCCTAAACACATCTTTCTTTGCTTTGTTTAGCAGGTAACATACCGGGAAATCTTCTGTTCTCATCCTGGACAAGGCTGATGACTTGCATTTTTGGCTGTTTGTAGGAGTATTTGCACTGAACATTCACAGTCAAATAGAAAACAACAAAATGAGAGATGAGAGGAAAACTGTCATTTTCCATCTTCCCTTCTCATCTCTGAGTGGTAAACAAATTGTTTCTAGGCACTGTGTTGTACAAGTAACAACCTTTTATCCGGGTCTCCACCTTCTGCACATCTGTCAGCACTAACAAATACTCTTGACCCAGCCAATTTGAAAAACACCACTTTCAAACATGGGCAGATGCTTTTCTTCACATACTTGCATAAGTATGTTACATTATCAGCCTGACCTTTTCATTTTAAGAGCTGAATGGTGAAGCTGACAGCAATCCTGCTGTTAAATGTCAGTACCTGCATCAGACTTGCCAGACAGAGTAATGAGACTGCGTCATGTTCTTGATGCTCTGTGCAAACCTGGGTGTCTAAGACAGCTTGGTTGGGTGCCTAGCTGAGAAGCCAACATGGTCTCTTTTCAAAAGTCTGGTAATTCAAGATGATTAATGTCCTGGAGGACACATGATGATTTAAAATGGGAAAGTCAAGGTATTATTGATGGATATTTTTAAGCATCCTGTAGTTCTTTAAGCAAGGACAGTTTCCTTGACGCCAGCTCTAATAAAAACAGAAAGTCAATTAAAAGTTTTCCACGCCTTCTCTAGCAAACTAACTGGCAGAGCTAATAGGCTTTTCCTATTTTGGTGTGACTTGAAATGATCACTGTGTAGCCTATGATGTTCAAAAACTAAAAGCAATATTATTTTCTAGGCTATGACTACACTCTACTTTGCTCTCTTACCGCTGAATTTTGTGGAGCTATAGTTCCCCTTAAATTAATTTAACATATGCAGAAAATGTTTTATACAGCTGTGAAGATCTACATTATTGCTGCATTTTCCTAGATTATTTGCTGGAATGAAGGTTCCGAGCTCCATTATCTAGCCTTACTCCTTATTTTATTTCTTGGTTCAAGTTTTCAATCCAGACAAACACAATAACATAATATAATATTTTTAGACTGGAAAGTTCTCTTTAACAAACTTTGTAAAGCATCAGGAACTAGAAAATACTTGGGTATTGATTCATCATGATTATGCCAGTGGTACTCACAACAGCAAAGGTACCATTCCAGATTCGGGTGGACACATTCACAAAATACTCTCCCTTCAGCATGAGGTCTTCCAGTTTGCATGTGATGGTACTGCACTTTGCATTCTTACAGTTCTTCCAGGGAAAACAGCAAGGAGAGACAACACATACATTACAAATTACACTGTAAGTTATGGTCCTTTTACATGTAGGTAAAAGTTTTACTGTCCCGTGCCCACACGTTAAGTGTGTGCACACTGTGAAGTACACACAGTGCTTCTTCTCTCTAAGGCAGATGCAGTGCGAGAACATCACTTCTGCACAGCGGCCAAGGAATGCCATGGCCATCACAGCAATCCCCACAGGTGCAGCAGAAAATGTCAGCCCTGCACCCATGTCCTGGCTCTTACTCACCAGCTCTTTCACAGCTCTGAGGTTTTCTTTCTTGAAAGATGCAGAGTAAGGTCTTTTTCCTATCTGCAATGGATTTATCTGAACTTGACAAGTAACACCTCTGGCCTAGGAAATGGACAGCAGAATTAAAATTGGTTGGCATGCTCTGAGATTTACAGATATCATAATATCATATATTCCTGATGGCATGGTTGCTGTGAAATTATAGGTTGTGAATTATATAATACTGGATAATTTAGAAACCAATAAACAATATATATTTTTAGTCTGCTCTTCTGGTAATTTTTTTTCCTCCTAGATCATGCTGAAAGTTTTGTGCTGATCAAAAAATTCCATTTTTACTATATTCCTCTGCGGAGCTTGGAGAAGAACCTAGTTGAAGAGTTCCAGGGTGATATGAAAACTCAGCTGTGCACTGCACAGATAGCTGGCATCTGCCAAGGACTAGACTTAGTGTATTGCTGATGTTGTGGTCCTCCCCCACACTTTCCCATCTGTGACTGAGAGACAAAAAGAAATCACAGCTACACTATGAAGGCTGATGTACATAGTGCTGGCTAACTCTCAAAACATGGCAGCTTATATGGCTCAGTTCTTCACCTGATCTGTATCAACTGCAGTTATGTACATCAGTGGGTTGTCTTTGCTGGTTAATTCTGGAAGATGGATTTTCACAGATGCCATCTTCACTGGAATACTTCCTGTTGTTACCTGCAAAACAAATAACTCATAATTATTTCAGGTAGCGATACTTACGTACACATAAATTATTTGGTAAATCAAAAGAAAACCAAAACATGGATAATTAAGATAGAATAGGATTCCTTTTGCATCAGTACTTTTATGTTGATACACTTAATAGGGTAAATAATGACAATATGCCCTAATGGAAAGTGTACTATGCTGTACACCTTCAGAGTACCGTATATACAGCATAGCTTTGGGTACCAGTCTGTTTCCTTAGCAAAGCTCTTATTAACTGGATGAGATATTTTTTGAAAAGCAAATATTCTACCACAGCCAGTAAGCCTTTACAGCAGCAGTTACAGGAATGTAAATGGAACATAATTTAAGTTTCTTCCATGCTGCATATTTGGATCTGGCGTTTTTTTGAGGTATGTAATAAATGTTGTGATCTGACTAGTCCTTGCATCTGGTTTGAGCACTTAACCCTCGCCAAACTTAAATTTCAAAGTCCAAGCCTGCAAAGACTTATTTTTCTTTGTCAAGTGAATAGAAGACAAATAAGCTCTGTGAACAAATAGTGTAAATTGGACTGAAGTTAAGCATTAACCATCTTCCAAATACATAAACAATGCAGGACCAATCCCTCCCCAGCCTACTCATGCATTTAGTGCAAATTTCATTCTTGACCTCATAAGACTGTAAGCATTTATCCCCCAGCTATTTGCCATTTTTTTTTTCCTATTTGACTGATTCAAAAGCATTAAAATCAGACAGTGAAACAGAACTGTTTTTTCAACTGTGTTTTGGGTCCCAGTTATAAGAGGAGGTAAAGTGGCTTCACAGACCAGAAACAGAAACATTTGCTAACCTTCACTGAGAAGTTGAATGTGGGGCCAATATCTTCAAAATTATTCACAGTGGAAGGAATGTTATGACCAGAGTATACTTCATAGAAGTTGATGTTGGCAAGCCTATGTAACAACCACAAAACAATACATTACAGTTGGCAGCTACTTTGAAAACATATGCAACTGAATCTGCTTTGGTTTGTTTTAAGTTTGTGAGATGGGTCAAAAGTATAATGAGAAGAAAAATCAGTCACTTGTACTGGTCTTTGAATTTTACAAATTTGTTTAGGAAAAGAAGAGCTATACTGAAGCCCAAAGCCAAGAAAGCATGCGGAGCCAGCAGTGCAGCATCAGTTGTGGGCTCTGCTCAGCCTCCTGCACCCTACAGTGCATTTGGCACTGTACTGCAGGCTCCTCTCCCAAGAACAAGTGCTACTTTTGGCCCTAATGTGCTCTGTTCCACGTGGGCTTATTTCCTCACTGTCTGGGTGTGCACACACGGCACCCTGCACATGTGCATGACACATTCTTATACTACTCTGGGACACTTTTTTTTTTATTCAGAATTCCCAACAGACCATGAAGGTGGCTGCAGCCCAACATATCATGAAATGAGGGGTGTCTGATGGAAGAACATGCTGGGAGGGCCTGTGGATGTTTCAGGGTTCAACCAGGTGGGACCACGCTCAAAGACAAAAAAAAAGCATCCCTGTGTAAATAACTGCTTCTGTGTGCTCCTTGGGAACAACTCTTCTGCTGAAACATCTCAGAATTTTATAGTCTTCCTCCTAGAGAGGGCTTACTCAAGCAGTTAAAAAAGTAGAATTTGGGAAGTGAGTTAGGAAGAAGCAGAGGCCATCATGACTCCTTCCAGCAGCTCTGTGTAGCACAAACTACAAATCCCTTCTGTTTAGCAGTGCAGCTCTATCCATTTAATCTGGGTAACATCTGTGCATACAATGCCAAATTAACATGTACAGTCTCAAAGAGGCACTTCCTGATGAGATGCTCTTCCATCTGTGCCAGGGATTCTCTGTGATCCTTCATGCTTTTTCCCATGAGGCCTTTCCCTGCAGGGCCTCCTGACAACAGCTCACAGGACAATCCATATGGAGCTCTTTCTTATTGCTCGAATTTCCAATTCTTCTAGTTTGAAAGTATCAACTTCCTTTTCTTGCAGTTGTCACTGATAAGATTGATTCCCACCTCTGAAAACTCTGATTTTTTGCTAGAAAGGACGCCCTTCAGCAAGATGACTTTTTTTCCTCAGTTCTTATTTAAAAAGTTTGTTACTTGCTAAAAATTACCTGTCAGAGGAGGAAACTATTTCCATATTGGTATTTGCCAAGAGTTACTAAATCCAAGAGAAGCATTTAAAGTTGTACATTGCCTTAATGTGTACTTCCTTCAATTCTTTTGAAGCTGGTTCATCTCCAAGAATAACTAAAAAACTTTCCTGACTGTAGAGATTCCTTCATCCCTTGACTTGCATAGGAAATTAGATTTTCTGATACTTCAGGGGATGCAGGTGAATTTGAAATCCTGTTTTTCCTTGAGCAACTCTTCTATAAGCTCTCTGCTTGTTTTTGTGGTTTTTTGTTTTTTTTTTTCTGTAATTATTTCTCAGATAAAATAAATTTGCTGAATCAGCTTTGTGCCACCTGAAATTCCTACTGAGCTACTCCTTAATTTGGTGTGATAGCCACCTACTTAAATCCTTCTGTAGTCTTTGTGCTCCTGCCAACTTGAATAACAAACACTCTTCTACTGAAGTCTCCTGTGACTTTCCCAGGGAGTTGAAAGAACTTGCAATGCTGGTCTAAATACATGCTTTTCAGCAACTACAAAAATTGGAAAAATTCTGTCAGACTCTAGACCTGGTGGACCCAACTGTGGTGAGCCCAGGGCCTTAGAACAATGAAACTGCAATTGCAATGCAGTTTATTACAATAAGCTTCTGTGTCATGATCCAGATTCAAGGTCAGGTCACTGCAAGAATCTCCTGTGTTATGTGTCATGGTGGTTTTGGAATATTCATTTCCTAAATTCATCATTGCTGTGCATTTTTAAACAGCTTTCTTATTATTTTCATATTTCTGTCATCGTTCAAATAACTGCCATTTGTTTTCTACCATTTTATGTTTATTGATTTTGGAATGTTTTGGGATGCAAAAGCATTTTTTTCCACCATTAGTTCATGACTATGTGCATCAAGTACAGCTCCACAGATTTTATCTGAAAATTCAGCAGCTGGGAAAGATAACATTCTTTTGATGGAAAGTAAAATAGCGTATCTTAAACTGAGAGTATTTTCATTTCATTTTTAATTTCAGTTAAACTTTAACTGGAATTGTTCTTGTTTGCAACATTATGAGATGAACTACTGTTTCAGTGCATCCCAAATCACTGAATGTTCCCAGGGTTTAAAATAGAGGTTTCAAAGTCTTGAAGTCAAGATCAGTCTTATGGGGACTTTTGTCTATCTCTCTCTCCCCCTGGCTAACTGGCTCTACTCACAATCTGCATTTCTCAGGATACCGCATCCGACACACACCAACCTCAGTTGCGTCCAAAGTGGAGGGGCAGGCTCATGATCCTAGCCCTAGGCAGGTGGGAGAGCAGAACGTGCTGCTCCTGCACGGTAGGTAGGGTGAGAGCGGAAAGAAAAGCCAAGGGAATTTCTTGTGACTTCCATAAAAACACGACAAAGTTTCGTATACTTTCAGCGGTCTTTCAAGACTGTTTCTATATTTTAATGCCTTTGAAAAAATGACAGTGACTTCTTCCATTATTCAGCTTACCTTGTGAAATGAATTTCTGCATCATACCGCAAAGGAATTGACAAGCTGATCTGGTTGTCCAGTTCTTGCTCTTCTTTACTTTCACTGTTCATCAAAATACATTTTGATCAGGTGTTTTCATATTATTTTGTACAAATGTCCTACTAATACATAATTTGCTTTATAAAACACTTTACCTCAATGCATGAAAACTTAGAACTGCCATATTCTGAAGATTCTTCAGGTTAAAATCAAAACTAATATCAAAAGACACCTATGGAAGAAACAAGGAACACAGAGTAAATGAGTCGACCATACAACCCCAAGAGAACTTAAAGGTTGCAACGTAATTATTCATATACAAACATCACCCTCTGTAACTGATTTCTCCTGTTTCTGTGTAATTCAATAATCTCTTAATCCTTCAGAACTGTATTTTCCTTTCTTTCATGCACAAGTCAACTCTTGTTATGTAAACATTAGCTATCTGTATTTTTAAAAGATGTGTAACTTGCTTCAGGCTGCAACAACGGGTCTTCAGATTGCTTCAGTTACATGTTTTTACATGTTTAAACACCAGCACTCACACAGCCTTTTCAGTTTCTCTTTTCTTCCAGTCATTCCAAAAGGTCTGCTTTGACCAATGCAATTAACAATTTAAAAAGCCCCTAATGTTATATATCTAATGGGACTTCTTTAGCTTTGCAGAATGTCATGTTTATATTACTTCTGGAAAGTCTCTTTTTCCTCCAACTGACTATGCTAAAGGCTGGAAGCCTATTTCTGTTCTGCCTCAGAGGAATAAGAGATTAAGTTCCATAAAACCAGGGATATCCTGAGATTTATGGCATAAATGAGAAAAAGGATATATGATCTATCCTCAGGTTCTCCTCTCCTCTCCCTCTCCTCAGCACCACTTCCTTGCAGAGCTGAGCTGGAGCAGCTGCCCAGGTTTGCTCAGCAATGAGGGTTTGATGCACTGCACAGAGCCCCCAGGAGGCTGCGTGTGGCACCTGGCTGCTCATCTCTTGTTTTCTCCACAGCCTCACTCTACAAGGATTACAAAGCTACAGAGGCATTTGGGTTGTAGGGACAGAGAGAAGTGTGCTTTAGAGCATTTTTTTCCTTTAATCTAGTACACTGGTCATCACAGTTTAGGCTCTGAGTTGCTTCTTTCAGTGCCTCTGAAATCCAAGGGGAAGTTGCCTATTGCCTGCCCTAAAATATTCAACAACAGTGTATGCAGATTTAGGGGAAAACAAAAACAACAAAAATGCTTTGGTATGTCAGTTGAGGTTATTCAATTGTGCTAGCTGTACCTGTTGTCCTGTTCGGAAAACAGGATAGCTTATCTGGCAGATGACTGTAGTTTGAGATGTTCCTGTCTGACATGAGACTTCAGTCCCATCGCTCTGCAGAAGAAACAGAAAAGTCATCTTAATAGCAGTTTCTAATAAAAGACAGGAAATTCCCAGCCTGCCTATTCCACATGAGCTGTGTTACAGTAAGAAGCTGTACCAGTAGGTGTTATAGCAATAATTCCTAGAGATGAGATGGATGGGAATTATAGGTAGGGCTAGGAGTGAGGCAGGAGAATGGTGGAATAAGGATTGATCCTATGTTATTTCTCTGGACTCTAATGATCTTACAGAAGCTTCATGCTGGGCTTGAAAGAAGGAATAATGACCACAGTGTAGGCTATCTACTTCATTAACACTTATTGCGCTTTTTAGGATATTGCTGCAGAACTTCTACAGTAATATTTGCATGGCCTGAGAGACGGTTAAGTACTCTCACCATAGAAATTAGTGTGTGGAAGAGAAATCTTATCATACTTTTTGTAGGAAAGTCTACAATACTTAGGAGTTTATTTATTACTCTGCGGAAAATTTAGCATGTCAGCATCTCACATCAAAGGAAAGACAAATTCATAGACGATAGCCAGTTATCATCATGCTGAAAATAATAAAATGTGCTGTTTTTATAAAACATATCCCTACCAGATACTTACCATTCATGATTTATATTCTGAAAAAAATATAAGCTTTGAACAAATAGCTTACAATATTTCAGCTTTGAAAAAGGCATGTTTTTTGGGGGGGGAAAGCTTCACTTACAGGCTGGAATACTTCTAAACAAATGAGCTCTTAAGTGGAAGAAAAGCCTAGCTCCAGTGTGGTCCTTTGGTATGAATGGAGTGAGTAATTTTGCTGTGCAACAGGATAGGGAGGTAGAGGGGCACACTCAGCACAGTATGGAGTCCTTCTGCCAATTCACTGTTCCAGAAAATGTGGCTTTTGGACAGTGATGAATGCTCCTATCTCTTCATTATTGCTCTGGACTTCACCCCTCGTATTATCACGCATCTCCCCAGTAGCAGCCTAACGCATAGGCCAAGCACTGAAATCTGGATTTCATCCTGAATTGAATTGTTTCGGAGAAACAGTTCAGTTTAAAGATCTACTGAATTCCCTAAAATAGTCTATAAATTCCTTTATTTTCCCTTCTAAGATCAAATCTGTTAGAAGAGCTTCTGGTATAGCAATCATTTCAGTCTGATTAACTGTCTATAGCTGGAATACGTTGGCAGTGAAACCACTGAAACCTTCTAGATCCAAAGTCTTCGCTTTAAAGTTGCATCTGTGCTGCATGCTTTATCAAATATGAATTCCCCGCAACTGCACTCAGGCATGTTTTTGGGAGTCAAGCACAAGATGTGACTGCCAAAGCCTAAAGTGAGGAAAAGATGACTTCAAATACTAACATGAGGTCAAACTCAACAGGTTGCCAACTTTTATGCTGAGTTGGCAGTGTTTCTCCTTGACCTATATAAAACTGATATGCTGAAGGGAATAATTCTGGTAGCCAAGAAAATAAACTGAGAGAAAGATTTGCACACACATTCTCCTTTCTTGGGACAGACACTAATAGACAGGAAAATACGTTTTTTTGGAGTAACTGGAAAATCGGCAGCAGTAACAGAAACAGTGAAGATGGGTAACACGTACCGGTAAGGAAGAAGAAGCAAAAAACAAGTTGTCTGAAAACGTAGCCTGGATTCTGGTGTTATATGCATTTTCTTTTTTATTTTTCAATTTCACGTTGAATGTTAGTCTTTTGTTTTTGCTGCTGACAATGAACTGCTGTTTGCTGTTGGAAAATGAAGTTCACTGTTGTAAACAGAGGTAATAGAACAGCTGTAGATCGTGAAACTGTATCGTACTGTGTTGCCTCTAGCCAAGAAAGAATAACAAGCACAGCAAGACATTTCCTATTTTCTATTCATATAAATCTTCTGCTTTCTAAACCCTGTGACATGAGAAACTCTGTGATGATGTTTTTCAGAACCAATTAGAATTACTGTCATTGTTAAGTGCAGAACTCTGATCGTGTACAGTCAAAGTCACTTTGCTGAACTTTCACATTTTCCACCATGGTAGGAAAGGTGAGCGGAGAATGGGCAGCTGAGTCAGACGGCAGCTTCAGGAGGAGGCAGTTTTGTCTGTCTGCATACTGTAAATGTACGTGTGTGTCTGCATATGGATTTAGAGTACGTGCTTATACGCTGATCTCCTCTCCCCAGCGACACAGCCTGATGCAGGAACCTCTCTGTTCCTCTAAGAGGGTCTGAAACTGCTGCTGCGGCTGCTCTCCTAAAGCACTTCTTCTGACACAGTCAGACAGACACTGCTCTTCTGAGTTTTCAGTGTTTACTCATTCATACGGTACCAAAAAATTAGTTTTGTCTACACTGATAAGAATCCTGCTTCTTTATCTCTGTTCATATCACACCCCTTTTTCCTTGGCTACTTATTTAGACAGAAATGCTATTCTTTTCTTTTTTTTTTTCCTCTCTTATTTCTGAATAGATTTTGCATCATAGTGGTATTCTTATATAGAAACTCATTCAGAGCCTAAAGATAAGCCAATCCATGAAGTCCACTAAGAAAATGTCCCCACCAATCCCATTTGTTGAGGTCTTACCCTTCATCTCCCTTCTGCTGTACATTCAGAACAAGATCACAGATACAAAGCTCATCTTCACCACAGTCTTTAATAAAAGGAATCTACCAAAAACAAACAGACAAACAAATAAATCCTGAATGACAACATCCTGAATGTTTTACTTTGAAATTATCTAGGGACAGTAGAGTCTTAAACACCTTAGAGGAAAGAACATCCCTTCAAAGGACATTAAGAATTCTGACACATGGAAAAGCTAACGCTGAGAAGCATGCATTCACATCAGCTGATCCGTAAGAACAGTGCAGGCAGGGTGTTGGTAGCCTAAATCTGATGTAATCTGAAGGAATCCTGTATGGGAACTGCTGAATCGGCCTGAACCTCTGACTGATCACCTGAGGCAAACAATGAGTCAGCCACGGGAGCACAGGTGAAGGCAATTCACCTGTGCTGTCGGAAAGGGGGGAGCCTGGCTCCATCTCTCCTATACCCATTTAAGAGCTGACTACCAGTGAGAAAGGATCTCTTCTGAAGATCCCCTCTGCTGGAGTTTTATAAGCAAGCCCAGGATATGGGTAAGTGTCATATCTATTCTCTTTTTGTTATTATAACCTGCTTTGCCTAACTCTCTTGTTTATTTCATAATTATAACATCTTAATATTCATTGCTTATACAAATCCACATTTCCCAGTTACTCCTTTATTGTAGGCTAAACTGACTTAGATTACTTCACACTGCAATGCAATAGAAATTTACATGAACAGTGACTTGGCTCTACCAAGATGCTTATTATGCCATGGTGTCTGTTGTGTGCTTGTAGGTGAGCAAAGATTATGTTATCAGGGTATAAAGCAACAGGGAGGATATGTGCAGGTACCTGCTTTCAGTCCAGTGATTTAACTAGAATGAGTTTTTACCTGTATGTAGCTCCTCAGTGATTTTATAGGTCATGTTATGCACAAGTGTATAGCAATGCACCCTCCAACAGTGAGGTTGCATACTTACACTGTAGGCCACAGATGCAGGAGAAGATGTATCAAGTACAGGGCTGGTGCCAGGATTTGCTAGGCCAATGTCAATGCGCACATTAAGGGAATTGACTGCATCAGAAGGTTCCTGTAAAACACAGATGATAGCTCTCAGCACAGCAAATAACATAAAAATGGTAATTCTGTCATAAATTTATGATGTGTAGTAAAACAATACTTTCTCTAAACATGAAGTAACAGTGTAAAACTCCATTTATTTACCAAAATACTTTTGTGAGCTTGCCTAGTGTGGTATCCTCTTGCTAAACACTTCTATTTCCATTTCTGTGATAAAACTCTTTTTCCAAGTATTCCAAAATACTCTATTCATCACATACATGTGTAGACTTTGCATCTGCAGAAGCTAACCATCAAAAGCCAACAGCAGGTGACTTTCCTTCTCAAACTGCTGCAGGAATCAAATTCCTATTCCAGTCTGCTTAGGAAGCGATAAAACACTATATGCCTTGTATCTATTTAGTTTCTTTGTTCTGGGTGGATACTCTTCTAGTTCATGGCTCCATGATGACAATAAATGTGATCAGCAAGTCAAAAATATTTTCCCTCACTGAATTTGGGTATACAATAAATAAAAGAAGGAATAATCAGAAGGAGGGATGTGAAAACATTCCTATTTACTATTCAGCGCTAAGTCTGCTGGTCAAAATTCTCAGACTTTCTAATACCTGACCTGGCACAATGCAGGGGGTTTACTGCAGGTCTTAGGGCTGTGTTTGGCCTTCTTTCTAGAGAAAGATGGACACTTTATCTCAAATACAACTTGTGTATACTTAGGGCTAGCATGCATGAGGTAGAAAAGTCCACCTCAAGTGTTAATTTGAAATAAGACATTTGTGTGTATTATTGCTGGTCAAGAATCTAAAATTTTTAGAAACTAAAGGGAAACTGACATCTATTGAAACTATGGACTGTTTTTTTCCAGAACTAAAATACATAAGTATGGCTGTTTCTGCCTTAAAAAGCTGTGATAAATAAGACAGTTATTATTTTCTTTGGAACTGGTATCTTACTCCTTGTTTTTCAGTATTGCAGAATTCAAGAAACTTAAATCCTACATGAGACAATGCACACAAGCTGGAACATAGGAAGTTCAATACAAATATGAGGAAAAAATTCGTCACTGTGAGGAAGACAGAACATTGGGACAAGCTGCCCGGTGAGATTGTGGAGTCTCTTTCTCTGGAGATATTCAAAACCCACTTGAAAACTTTCCTACATGAATGCAACCTACTACAGGGAAACTGCTTTGGCAGGGAGGTTGGACTTGACTATCTCCAGAGGCCTTTCCAGCCCCTACAGTTCTGTGATGGAATTCATCTTACAGACATAAAATTCATTAACATCTTTTTCTGATCATTTTTGTTACAAGACCCCTTACAATTGCACTTACCTGTACATTGAAGATGTCCTGAACACAATTCATGGAATGAGTCACCACAACATCCCTCTGCATGTACCTTTCATTATTTTCTTTGAAAAGTCCTCTAGAAGTCACTCGGGAGGACTGGAGATCTGCATCCAGTGTTGCATTGCATTTTATAGCTACAAGAAAAATAACAGTACTTTTTTTTTTTTTTTGCTGAGCCATACTGCCTGTGATCTCATTACTATGCTCAACACTGCAGAATGACCAGACTTTCCAAACCACAATAAATATTTTACTTTTTTTCATAGTAATCACAGAACATTCTCAAAATGATAAAATTTTCTGTGTTTTCCAAAGCAGTCAAACAGTTTTAAACTCTGAAGTAAGTTCTCAACCACAGAGCATATTAAATGGCAATCAATCCAGTCTCCACTTCAGATAGCTGAGCCTGCATCTCAGGCAGGAAGCCAGTTAGCAGGGCCAGGATTATAGCAGATAAAGAGGCACTGCAATCATATCCCCGAATTCTGAGACGACTGTGAAAAATCTGCATCTTCTCTTCGATCACATCATAATTTCTGTCTTATTCTCTTCACAGGATGACCAATGCACCTTGAAAGTTTTCTTCTATTTTATAGCTAACAATCACAAGTTCCAAAAGGCACTGTGAGTAGAACTGAAGCAGTCCAACTGGTGTTGGACTAAAATGGCTTCCTGAGAGATGAGTGCTGGTCTCAGAAATATTCTGTGCTCTCCTGTTTTCTGAAAAGAAAAGGTTCTCTCCATGGACTTCTGCACTGATCTTATGGAAATTATTTTTGTGCTGCAGAGAGAAGAGTCTGAAGACTGCTATGAAACAGCAGCTCACAAAGACTCTGTCCCCAAACAAACATCCTCCAGAGATACTCATTCACCCTTACCAAAGTGTGTTGCCATATGTGAGTGACATCAGCTAAAGGAAAAAAGCAGAACTGGTGAGCAAAGGCTTAAAGTAAAATGAAAAGCTTCTCGGTGTCAACATTTTCTGGGTTTTGTCATACCAATTTTCTTTATATTGTTAATTCCTTGCTTTTTACAAGATTATGGAGCTGGTGATGACAGTAGATTTTAAAAACACTTCCTTAAGCACTTAAATTTGATAGTGAATTCACCTTTCTTGACATCTAATGCATTATTTCTTTAAAATTTCCACTACACATTTGAATAATGGATTTCTGAAAAAAATAATATAAAACAAGCCATTGAAATACTCTTACCCACTTGATTATCTCTCTTAGCAGGTCTAAATGTAGCCTGAAAACATATTTTGACAGTTATTTCAGTGTTCTTGTTCAGCAGACTGATTTTCTCAGGTATAAACGAGGCAATTATGGATACATTTGCAATGCTCTGTGACCTGTAAAACATTTTTGAAGTGTTACATGTGATTTTCAACAGGACAGTGTAACTTAGACAGCATTCTCTGCTACTGTTTGTAAATGTAACATAGATCTTTTGAGTTCTCAATGGAAACAGTATTTATGGCACTGGCAAAGTTATTTTTATTTGCATACAACCAAGTCTATTAATACAGTAGCTTTGAGAAATATAATTAGATAAATCATGTATCATATCAAATTAATAGCTAATCAATATCTTTGTCCCAGTGCACTAATCAGTCCCTTATGATAACAGAGAATGAAGCCCTTGCCCTGTTTTCCTGACATGAAACCTTTTTCTGATCCTTTTGGGAAGTCATTGAGTTCCTCTGGAAAGGTAAAGAAGGGTAATTCTTTTTAGTTATGCCTTCGTTTTCAGAAAAACATCTTCCATGTAATTAGAACAGTTTCAAAGTAACCCCACTTGTTAAAAACAAACACTTTGATAAAAAATGAAACTCATTAATCAGGCCAAATTCCAGAGTGAAGGAAAAATGAGCATCTTGATTAATTACACAGAAATAAATGCTGGTACTACAAGGAGCATTATTTTCTTTAATGCGATCTCTATCAGCACCAGCAGGAGTTCTTTTGTAGGTCAAGGGTCCAAACTGACCATTCATTTTGTAAACTCTTGCTTTATTATGAAATAAATAGCAATTCACTGATGTTTTTCTTGTTACAATGGGGGCCCTCAGGCAAGACGAAGGCTGACAGATTGGAGCACAAGCTACATATTAACTTTGTTCCCCACAGAAGCAGTGGAAAATACACAGTATTTATGGAGGCACAAGTTTAGGTTCTTGAAGCCTTTCTTCTTTATTTTGAGAAGTACTCAGATTGTGTCAGTAAAGGCTACATGCTAGAAAATATGGGTTTCTAGTCAGAAGTAGATGCCAACTCAGTGGCACTACTTGCATCCATACCCAGAAGAATCGCTCTTCCTTCATATAGGCCTATCAGCTCACAATGGCTCTGCAGGTTCTGTAGGAAGTAGCTTTGTCTCTCTCAGTACCAGAATTACCTTGTAGCTGTTGAAGTGTGCTGTTATCAAAACTGCCCAGCATGTCCCACTCCCCTCTGCTACTCTTTCCTTCCAGACCATATGCCCCCAAAGGAGTGTTTCTTCCCCCCACCCTCCCTGTACCCCTCTCACAGCCCTCACCATCGAACTTCCCTCTCTGCATCTTGGCTCCTCCCTCAGGCTGGCTTGGCTTTTGGTAGTTTGATTATAAGTACTTAGTAGAATCATGGAATGACCTGGATTGAAAGGGCCACAATCATCATCTAGTGTCAACCTCCCTGCTATGTGCAGGGTCATCAGCCACCAGACCAGGCTGCCCAGAGCCACATCCAGCCTGGCCTTGAATGCCTCCAGTGATGGGCATCCACAACCTCCTTGGGCAACCTGTTCCAGTGCCTCATCACCCTCTGTGTGAAAAACTTCCTCCTAATATCTAACCTAAGCCTCCCCGTCTCAGTTTAAAACCATTCCCCCTTGTCCTATCACTATCCACCCTCGTAAACAGCCGTTCCCCCTCCTGTTATACGCTCCCTTCAAGTACTGGAAGGCCATCATGAGGTCTCCCTGCAGTGTTCTCTTCTTCAAGCTAAACACCCTCAGTTCTCTCAACCTTTCTTCATAGGAGAGGTGCTCCAGCCCTCTGATCATCTTAGTAGCCCTCCTCTGGACCTGTCCAAGAGCTCCACATCCTTCCTTTACTAGAGGCCCCAGAAGTGTACTCTGAAGCTGTGTATTAGTGATGAAGCATTAAGTACGTAAGCTTTCTGAACACATGGAATGCAAGAGCTTTATGATTTGTTTTGCTGCTTAATTAACTAAATGTCCAACTTTCATCTGATTTGTTAAGTACTGCTTTTCCAAAAGAGTTTACCGACCAAAGCAGAACCACGTTTCCATCTGCACCAACTGATACATCAGTAATGTCATTGTCATCTAAGTCTCCGTGGCCATCTACTGATCTTCCAAAGAATTTGAGCCGTTTTCCAAAAGCAGAATCCGATCCTAAAATTTTCTGGGAAAGAAAGCTTGGTTACTAAGTTGCCACAGCAGTGCTTTAAGCATGTAGATATCAGCCTAAACAATGGATTTTTGCAGATTCTCTTTGTATACATAACATATTGTTTAAACAAAAAAACTAGTGTGAATGTTTTCTCAAATGCTGTTAAGCACTTTTTCCTCCCCTGTTGGAGGAGACAATGGACTAGAATTTTCTGTCTTGGTAGTAAATCAACTAGCTGACTGTTTTATGCCAGCCAGCACTTATTGGAAACTTTTTCCATCTTACATTGAGCAACTCAAAGAATAGGAAGCTAAACAGGACTTGTAACAAATAATTTCTGCAACCAGAAGCTCTGCATGGAAAGTGATATTAAAATTATTACTATTATATGAGCATACCGAATATGCAAATTTCTCTGAATTATTTTTCCTCAAATACATATTTTTAATTTCTTTATTTCAAATTTACAGTGTGGGGAGTTATCTAATCTTCAGTGCTGCAGAACAGCTTTAAAAACTTGATTTGCAGGTGTCAAAAAAGATAAAGGAAATGAGTTGATTTCATATGCGTGCACCAAAATCATGAGAGGCTCATACAGAGCCTCTGTACACTTCAGCTGTAAGCACCACAACAGTATCACTCAGGACATGCTGACAACTGAAGTAAGAAGGGGGATAAAACTTTAAATAAACCGTGAAAACAACAATACTAAGAGGATGAAACCATGGGCAATAAAAGGATAGAAAATCCTTCAGTTTTCCTCCAGCACATCTGAATACAATATTGCACAACACAGTTATTTACCTGAGAATATTTGGTACGTATTGTCTTTTGAAACCCATTGTAAATATAAATTGCTCCAGAGTTTTGATTTTCCAGTGGTGCACCTATTACAACATCATTAAAGCCATCCAAGTCAATGTCTGTAAGTGCTGCAATTGCTGATCCAAAGCGAGCATTTTCTGAACCTTGTGGGCCTTCCAAAAGCTCTTGTTGATCCAAAATTCCCTTTATAAAAGGAAAAAGAAGAAAAAGCCAAAACATAACTATCATGACACCAGATTAGACATAGAAGCATTATCTATGTGCATTGTTTTTGCTTTTTTTTTTTCCTCCCAGTACATTCCCCTTGGACTGCTCAACCCTGAATTCCTTCCCCATTGTATTGCCCATTCAGTTTGCATTATGTCTCAGAGTCTTGGCAAGCATTACACAGCAAAATTAAAGCATGCTACGCAGAGTACTAACAGCAAATATAACCATATGTATAAAGCTTAAGTGCTCTCACTGTCCTCATCTGACTGTTCTGAAAGTTTCACAATACATTGAAAAATACAGTTTCCAGTTTTGGATTACCAGTTTTTATGCAGAGGGAATGGAAATTATGTAACTGGACATAATTCTTTGAAATAGAAATGGAATTTCCTAACTATACTAATGCAAAAAACATGTGTCTAAATGGTAAACTCCTGACCTCTCCAGTGCCAATGAGGAAAGAAAGGCTGGAGATCTTTAGAGTTAAATAATCACATTTATATTACCTTAAATCCAGCTCTTTGGCAAGTATCATTCTCATCTCTAACGTAAAAGTTATCACACTGCGCTCAAAATTTTATAAATACCAGCCAAGTTATTTGTTCAAAATGACTACAAATGTGTAATTTACGCAACATAAACACAGTTTCACAAATTCAGGTTTTGTTTTTTGTTGTTAAACCACTCTCTCACTATATTTAACTTTTAAATAATTTTAAATCCAATATTTGTCAAAGATTAAAATTTGTAAGAATAGCCTTTCAGTGTATTCATTTTCTGAAACATGAAAAAAAACACCATCCTTTTCTTCTGTATTTTTTGTCTCTTTTCACAGTCACATTGACCAATGCCAGCTACCAACAGTACCGCTTCCAGTACTTCATCAACCTTAAAATTGCCCCAGGATACAGCTTCATCTTGCTCCAGGATAATTAGACTCTGAGCACTTCTGAAGAGGATGGTACTTCATGTCTGTTTATCTGATCGTAATTTACCTAGTAAAATGCCATGTTCTCTAATAGCTGCCATTAATAGGAAAAATTTACTTTGCATATTAAGACATCCGTGACTGTTTGTGAGACTGTTCAGAACTACCAGATTTTTCAGGATGGTTAATACAAACTTTCTGAAAACACCTACCACAGATCTGAATAAAAAACAGTCAGTCAAGCATCACATAAACAGCACAGCTATGATGACAAAGGAGACAACATGAGTAATAGCAACCACCCACTGTAAGGTCCATGAAACAATGCACTGGCAGAACAGTGTTTATTAGAAGTGTTTTAGGAATAATGTTAGGTGTTGAACAGATTCCCTAAAATTACACAGAAAATTAATTAGCAGAAGCCACAAGGTTAACTTTACAGAGAAACAGTCAACTTTGCACTGCATTTATATACTGTACCCAGCACAATCCCTAAAACCAGGGTCAGGGAGGAGCAAGCTGCAGCAGCCAGCCCTTAATCACTAATACTGCTTAGCTATTAGCTTGCCTCATGGCTCTCTTTCAGACTGCTCCAGCTGGCTTATTACCAGATTATGTCCATGAGTGGAGGAAGAGTTTGCACCTGCTTCTGAAAAGCAGGACAGGAAAGACTGTGCTGGGAAGGGCTCCATCTGCATCCTCTGACCAGACAGCCTTTGCATCACTTACCCCCGCCCTTACGCTACACCTCAGGCAAAGCACATGTTTTGTGTCTCTTAACAAAAACAACACTCTCAGCATTTCAAATGCTTGGAGAAAGATAAACAAAATAAAGGCCCAGAAGAAATCTGCAGCCAAGGGATTTTTTACATAGCTGTGCCCAGCCTCTGCAAGAGGGTAGTGCTAAGCAATGCTAACCTCGGGGCCACCGATCACTCCTCTAATTGCTCTCTGATTTAACAGAACAGATGTTGTCTCACCAAGTACTTCTGATTGGACTGTCCTGATAAAACTCTAATCCAGAGAAAAACAGTAAATCCCAGCTAAAAATGAAAATGCCAGAACTTATTATGGAAGGATGTGCAAGAAGCCAATTCCAGGTTTGCTACAGGTCCGTACTTACCTTTATGATGGAAAACATATATACTCTCCCTTCCTCTTTCTTCAGGTCATTCATAAACATTGGTGCACCTACAAGCAACACATCTGTCACAGAGTCCTTGTTAACATCCACTGAACACACCACGCTGCCAAAATAGGAGCCAATCTGAAAACCAGTAAGAAACTTGAGTTTGTATGTGGATTTTGCAAAGCATAATGCTTTAACATCTGAACCAGAAAACTCTTAAACCTGAAAAAGGCACAGTAGTAATGAAACTGCCCTTTGGCGTGAAATTATTATATAGCATACTCCAGTGTTTTATTAATCACAACATTACTGTGTGTTCACTGCTTCTGCCTAGTAGTTGCTACCATGGCCTTACCACTAAAAAACAAGAATGAAAATAGAGAACAAGCAATGGAAGGTATGCTTTTTATATTAAACTGTGCACATTATACTCCACTATCTTTGTCTTACAAAGTAAAACAAAACAAACTGAAGCCATCTAAGCTTTCCATTCTTTCCCAAATTGAGAAAAAGAAAAAACTTCCAAATTTCTCCCTTGATGTCATCTACTTCACAGCTTCTCAGGCAGAGTGGAGCTCACCGCATCTCTCCCAGTTAGGAGCGCTGACAGAATCATACATTATGTGGCTTTGTATATTACCTTGTACCAGCAGTAGAATGATATCATAAAATATGCTTTAGGAGTTACAGTTAACCTCACTGAAATAGTCTAGTGGTAGAGAGAAATGCAAGTAGGATTCTAAGTGCACTGGAGAAAGGAATTTTTCGAGTACTGCAATCTACTCTATCAATAAGAACTGATGCCTTCAAAATCTGCAGTCGTAAACAAAATATACTTGCCTGTTCACCTCTCCGGGACTGCACAATTGAGATATTACCTCGGCTGTCAACATCATAAACCACAACTCTGCCAGTGTAGTTGGACCTTGGTGCACCAGCAACAAAATAGATGGAACTCTGAGTTGAGAGAACAGCAACTGAATATCCTGGGGGAAGAAGACAGCATAAACTTGTGAGTCCGGGAACCTCAGGTTGTCAGCTGGTTATCCATAACAGCACAGATGACTCAGTCTGGTGCATTAGTGGCAAAGGATGGTGCCTATAGATAGGAACTGAAGTTGTCCCATATGCATCAAACCTCTTCTGGAACGAACAAAGGCACAGAGATGAGGTCGAAGAATGTTTGCAGACTAGCATGAACAATAGCCTAGCCTAAAAATAGATCATTAAAATGTCAGTTTTATGAAGGAGATAGGAAAAATTGCACAGAGAGTATCCTGGGAATGAAGAAATAAAGAGAAACTTGTGATAAACATTTGAGCCAGTGCTTCAACCAGGGAGAAACACCTAGCTTTGACAAAGCCCTCACTGCATCTTCTCACAACTCACAAAACCACAGCCCAGTGCTTTGGCTGAACACAACAGACCGTAATAGCTTGTCAGCTGAAGGGCTTAGTTGGTTGAATGTCTTTCAACATTTTAATCCTCATTCACATCATTCTAACATTTATTTGCTTTCAGGAAACATTTTTTAATGCCCACGGATATGTTACAATGCATTAGCACTGTAAGTATTGTTTTACTACACATTTTACATGTCTGTGATTTAACTACACCGGATTTATTTTAACACAAGAAAACAAAATCACTCTTTCTAAAGTCTGTAGCTAAACTGAGTAACAAAATCCCAGTGATTGGGCAGAGCATGCAGGTCTTTAGCAAGCTGTTGTACAAAGCAAGGAGCACAGTCCAAAAGAATTATGCCTTGGTCATTACATTTATCAGTCTTATTCAGGTTTGTGTGAAGTTAATATGTGACTATGTTTTTCCAGGAAGAGAACATCACTTTCTTAAATTTCAGGCTTAAACTTCAAAACAAGATTTTATTCCACAGCTTAAGACCACAAGTTTCTAATTCAAACAGCACACAGCCACTTGAACTGAGAGGGTGCAGTGTAGAATGGAAGCCAAGCTAGCAAGCTGTGATGAACTAGCAAACCATTTAGCATGGGCTCCTCACTGGTACTGGGGGGATCCACTGGGGGACAGAAAGAGGGAAAGGAAGGAAATGAGAGTACAGCAACAGTACCAAAGGAGGAATAAGAAAAGGTAGCAACATTGTTTGCTCCAAAAAGAGTAAGGATGATGCTCTGGACAATGTCTAGTGGAGAAGTTTTGCACAGAAACGACCTGACCTTTTAAGAATTATTCTAACAAAGAGAAAAGTAAAAAATCTGAAGCTAACAGGCATAGAAAAAAGCTACTACTTTTTAAACTATGTTTAATAATTTCATTGTGTCAGATACAAATACTGCTAACCCATAGGGAAAAGTGTAAATATCAGCGGGAAAAATAGCACCTCTTTAATAACTTCACACTTTAGAAAGCCATAGTTGATAAACACAGTGCTATTATTCAGGACCAAATTGCTAGCGTGAATATTGTAGCTTTGTAGAAAACATTTCAATGAACTGAGAAGACAAACTGCCTGGCTTCACTGGGCTACAAAAGCATGTGTCAGAACATAAATGGGAGTTATAAACAAGATCTCTGCTAAACTGTTGTATTATGCCTAAAACTATAAAATTGATTGGAAAAGGTCAAGAAATGAGAAAACACAGAGGAAACTACAGCAAGTCAATCAACTGCCATGTGCAACTGAAAAAGTACATATAAATATTAAAAGAGAAGGTATCCAATACTACAAACTGGCCTTTTTTCAAATCTTATTATTTTTTTGGTTTTGTGACAGAAGCTTTTTTTTTCCCCCAGCTTAGCATTTTGATGGGAATAGAATTTTAAAAACATAATAAAATGTTTTTAACACAATAAAAGACTTCATTCAGTTTTCCAGTAAATAAAATATTTTTGCATGCAAAATTCTTTTCTTTGCAGATCACTTCGTAATAGGATTGAGAGACAAATTTTCCAAGTAATTCACCAGAAGCTCGATGCATTTCCAGATTTGCGTTTAGTCCTTTACCTAGATATGAACTGTGATTTCGGTCCTGCAGAATTTTCTCGAACACACTGCTTGGAAAAGTAGTAACTCTGTTTGAAGACTCCTGAACTACTGTTCCACTCCAGTCATAAGCCCCAACAGCACCCAGCAGTAGGACATCCTTTAAAAAGTAAAAATCAACACTTTAGAACTGCTTACTTCAGAAAAAGTGTAAACAAAAAACAAACAAACAAAAAAAAACACCACCAAAAACCTGAAGTTACCATATGTAATTACATAAAACATCACTGTGTAATGATGTGCAGTCTAATGACTACAAGCAGTCGATGTGAGTCGCTTAGTTTTCATTTGCATGCTGGACCTTACTCCTCCATTAAAAAGGATTTCCACCCTTCTATTGCAAGAGGATAAGTGACAGCTTTAGTTCCTGGGCACTGCAACCCAATTTTCCTATGCCTGGTTTCTCTAGAGCTGGTCTTGCTAAGCCTACACTTTTACAAACTCATGATCTTTGGAAGAGTGTCAAAATTGATTTAATCAAAATAATTTTAAAATTGATTAGCATGAAGAATTTATCTGATTTATTATACTAATTTCTAAATGAAATGCTATTTAAGCAAGTATTATTGATTTTATAAAGATTGGAGAAATTATTTTCTGACTATTTATATAGAGGTCAGAGCCCAGAAATACACTATCATCACAGTATTGTTCCAATTCTTCTGAGTTATTCAGCTGCAGAATGTCAACTTCAGTGACTGAATTTCTCTATAGGTGAACTCAAAAATTGATGAAAACATTAGATTAAGTTTCTCAAAATCATTACAGTGAAGTGGTATGAATACATGCAGCTGTCACTTAGCTTCACTTATGAACAAATATTTTGTCTTTTTGGGAGAACACACCACATTTTAGAAGTCAATTTTGTGTTTTTCTGTTAAAAAAACAGAGGATAATTTGACAATTTGTTGTAACAATCTTTAAAAAATTGTCAATTTAAAATCTTACACAGTTGTGTTTCAGTGCAGTATGTCTATGAAATAAAATCTACTTATATCATTGAATAATTAAATTCATATACCTTTTTTTGTGAGAAATATGCGCTGAAGCCCACCTGTGACATTTCCATTTGGAATGTATCACCTTGATCTGTACCTGGTAAAATAAATGTTCACATACAGTTAACCCTACAGAAGCACAGAGAGAGATCCAATCCTGCTGTTTACAAATATAATTTTATAGTCCCTATGTAACTCCATCTTTTCTCCAATCCACCATTTCTGTTAAAACATTTGCAAACAATTGAAAGCAGATAAACATTAAAATATTTTCATATTTTACTGTCAGCTGGCTAGCAGTATTGTGTGGAGTCATGTTACAAGACTTCTCCAAAAGAGGCAGATAAGGATGGCCTGGATCAGCCTGCATGGCACTGTAGCTAATCAGCTTTTACGTTCTATAGGAAGCACTAGAATTACACTACATCTAACAGCTTTAGTAAGTGGGTATTCACAACTACCCAATTAAATGACAACTGTTCTATTTGTCTTCAAAATACCGTGACGTGCAAGAACGTTTCCTAAGCTTGTTGGGTGAGAATCACGTAACAAGAATTCAACAAAAACACTCAGCAAAACTCTAGAAAGTGAAGCTGAATTGATTCACTTGAATATAGTAACGCTAAAGCTATAGAAAGGTCTGTAGGATGAGCTGAGGTCAGGTTACAGGTCTACTGAGTAAGGCGTAAATTTGATTTTAAAATGCTGGGTGTCAGGAGGATGAAGTGCCTCTGGGCCACTGCCGGTATACCCTCATCCAAAACACACATGGATGATGCCAGGAACAGAGTCCAGCAAAAACCACACGGATTGCATTACCATAGCTTTTCAGCTTTGTAAAAGGTAACTCAATCTTCTGACTTGCTTTTTATCTTTACTCTCGCTTAACATTAACAAACACAGGCAGAAAGATCTCTTTACTTGCCCAGCGATAGCAGCTCTAAAAAGATTTTAATGCACATGGACAAACTCTTGGCGGATGCCTGAAACTGAGGAGTCAAGTGAAATTTTCTGAAACTGAAGAACAATTCCCACTAATCTGCAGAAAAGTGAAGCTTAGGCTTATTAGGGCTTTAGTAGCTTGTAAAAACCATAGCCCTCCTGGGGAGCCTCAAGCAGCCTGCAGCTCCAGCTGCTCCTCCTTTTGACACCAAGGTGAAGACAAACAAAATTCTCACTCCCCAGCTGGGAGAATCTTGTCTAATATTTCAGAGACATTGAGTATTTTACCTTCTATGCTAAAAATACGCTCTCCAAGTGTTCCTGCTTCTTCCAGTAGTGCAGCCTCAGATGACACATTAAAGAAATACTTTTCTGTTGGATGACTAGCAATTCCTTTGATTTCTTTAATTAAGTTTTTAGTATCAAGTTCATTCCTGATTAAGTATCCCAAAACCTTGGGGGGGGAGAGGGGGAAAACAAAATAGAAAAGCAGGGGATATCATGTTGTTACTTCATTTCCTTGTGTACCACTTGAGTAAGCATTCCATATATGACAACAAAAATAAAACTAATTTCATTTATATTAAAGAACTGCTAGTGTTACTATACCTTTACAATGGACCACTCAGACAGGAAAAATACATAAACCAAAGCAAAGAATTAAAATAGTTTTGCTTTTTTAGCCAGTTAAAGAGGTCCTATATTTCACTAATTCATGAAGATACATTTAACCAAATTTAAGTTACTGTGTTATTATATTATATAATTATTATATAGAGAACATTTACCTTATGTACACACAATAATATGATCTTTCCAAATCTGTCATACTATAAGTAATTGTTACTTACAGCAATGCCAAATCTTGTTATATTGTCTTCATTGCATCTACCTATCACAGTTTTCAAGTTGGAGCCATCATGCGATTCACCATCTGTCACAACAACCATTACTTTGGTGGCTGTAGGCCGTCCCCCTGACTCAGCTGAGAAGGCATGCTGTCTGTTATAAAACAGTGGGTTTACCAGATCGAAATTCACAATGGATGGAATTATATATATATATACTTCAATGAACACGTCTATCACCAACATAGAAAAAGGAGCGTCTATATTTTGTAATACCAGAATAGCTAGGAAATGCCTAAACTAATTTCAAATAAAAAGGGATGAATATTAAGAGTATGCAAATTTGACTCCACTGAAGGTTGATTTTTTCCCTAAATAAGATTTTCAAGATCATTTAGACTTCCAGCCACTTATGCTTGTAGCCCTGTCCTACATCCAATCACAAAATAGCACCTGCCTATTGATAAACACACCTAGATTGTATGTGTGTCCAGAATTCACAGTATATCATTTAAATATTTTTCAATTTTTTCATGCTACTAGTGATGCAGTGACAAACTGACTGCAGACAAGGTACTTCTTTTCCCTATATTTAACAAACATGACCTTAAAATTCATATGTTACCAATTCCACTAAATCTCTGGAAATTTTTTACTACTTTCAATTATTTTATATCTTTCCCAAAACTTTTTCAGTGGTGCTTGATGTGAGATGTAGTGGGTACCAGAAATACTTACCAGAAATCATGGAATCATTTGAGTTGGAGGGACCTTTAAGGCCATCTAGTTCCAAGCCCTTGCTACCAACACCTCCCTCTAGGCCAGGTTGCTCAAAGCCCCATCCAGCCTGGCCTTGAAGCTTCCAGGGTGGAGGCATCCACAGCCTCTCAGTGTCACGTGCCCTCAACTTGATGCCATTTGCAAATTGAGTGCACAGCTTAACGCAAAGGTTAAGGACTTGATTTCAGCAAGCTGACTTTACGTATCCTTGCCCTGCACTGCAGGTGATGCTACATGTGCACCCGATGTGCAGTTACTGGCATGTACCTATTTACAAATGCACCTCCTTGGAGACTCTAAAGACGTGTGCTCTCAGAGGAAACCAAATGCAAGATGTGCTCCTTGCCTTGTGAGATAAGTTATGATAGAAATCATATCACAGTGATCATCAACACACTTTACCTTGCATAGTCAATGGCTTTGAAAGTATTAGTCAGATCTCCTCCCTGCTGAAACGTTTTCTCTGTTGCATTAACAACATCATCCTTTGTTCGGTACTCATTCAACTTGAACACTACACGGGGATTATTTGCATACTGAATTAAACCCACCTATGAAATGAAAGATTTACGTTAAGTTATCATGTATTACAATCACTTACATGGTATCATGATGCATATCTATTTGTCAAGCAGGAGCAGAAGATCTGCAGATGCATACCATTTTCTTTCAACATATAAAACCAATTTATACTAACTAATTTGGAAATCAAAAAAAATCTAAATACTCTTGAATCTTACAGCATTTATTATGGACTACAACATGTTAATGCAAAGAATCTGAAATAGTAGGCATTTAAATGTTTGGTTACTTCTGGAAGAGCTTAGGGACAGCAGTAACACAGTGAGCTATGCAAAAATCAGAAAATAGCAAGAATTCTACAAGCTGAGAGCACCTCATTTTGATCTTTTCTAGGGAAGTCCTAAGGGTTAGTTTCTTGACAGCACTGCAAACCTTACTTACTTTCAATACAGGTGAATACTATGGAAATACGTTAAGATGTACATGTAACACGAAAGAAAAAAAGAAGGGAAGATGGTAAACGTAAGGTTTAGAAAGGACTCATGACGCTGAGCAGGAAGCCTGACTTTTAAGCACCTCGCTTCCAAAGTAGCCCAATGAAGAAGGCAGCCTTTGGGAGAGAGATTTCCAGTGCCCAGACTTTGTTCCCAGAATTGTTTATGGAAAATGGACCGCTGCAAAGACAGAAAATGTTTAAAAGCAGGAAACAAAATTTTCCTTACCATCATCAGAATAAAATGAGAAAAGAACTCAAAGATCAGACAATAATCAAGTGGGGAAAAACTCCTATTTTAAAGATACAGCAATTGGAAAGTATAAGCCATATGAAAACTTCCCACAAAAAAAACCCCAAAAACTCAACAAACACACACACACACAAATTTACTTATACCACATTTCCACAGACTATATTTTAATTATTTTTATCTATAACATTATCTTATATATGTAAAAAAGATCTGTGTCCATTATACATAATCTAGACTTCTATTTAAGTTGGTCTGCCTTTTGAATCAAATTACTAGTCACTTTTGGAATAAATTAGGTGTGAGATTAAAAAACAACCAACAAACAAAATACCAGTACTGAAAGATAAAGGACAACTGCATTATCTATGGCCTTGGGGGAGTTACTATTGTTAAGTTAAAACAAACGTGGTTTCCTTTAAAATTGCCAGAATTTGCTAATAAAATCCACTGCTTCCTTCCCATGACCCTTCTCCCAAGGTTGCATTTTACTTACCTGGGTTTTGTTAATGCCTATATCTAAACCTTGGACAAATTTCTTCAAAAATGCCCGCACAGCATCCCAGGGATAAATGCTGTTTGACTCATCACAAACCACTACAATATCTATGATGGAAGAACACTCTAAAAAAAGAAAAAAAAAAAGTAGACATCACTCTTGATTTACTTACAAGTCTTTGGTGAAATCAAGAGGAGCATATCTAGGTCTCACATAGGCAGCACTGCAGATAAGAACAATTTCATCTGAATGAAGACTCAATAATATCACATGCAGATTTTGAATCGGTATCAATCTGCACTGCTCCAGTGCAGTGCCTCTGAATTCAGAAGAGTGAATCCAGATTCTTACCAGCATTAGATCAGTATCCGTGAATCTTCATTTGTGTCAGAAAGGCTTATTTTAAGGCTCCAAACACGTTTTTAAAAATCCCAAATTAAAGTGTCCCCAACACAATATATCTTAATTTTTCCTTGATCCATTTTTTTTTTTTTTTTTTTACTGAATCTGTTTAACAAATGTTGTCTTACTTTGAATAGCAGGAGAAAAGCTTCTTAGAATCTGGAAACTTGGGCTGATTTCAGAACAGACTCCTGTTGCATAGTACTGGCTTCCACACTGCTGTGCCCACAAGGGGCCACAAGTCTTTAAAAGTAATAACAAGAAGAAATTATAAAATAACAAGTACTGGTCTCACTGTATCCATATACAAAAGCACAATAAGCTGTATGAAAGGAAGATGGGATAAGATGAGCCCCCATGGGTTATGAGGCTGAGTCTCTTGCTATCACCACAACTATATCAGACAATCCCCTTCGTGTACATTCTCATAAAAAGGACTCTCTATTTGTGGCCATCCTGAAGCCTTTGCAAGCTCCTTCTTACAGAGCATTCAGACCTATAATTTCTAGTGTGACAGTCTGCCAGGAAACTGTGCTGCTTTAATCCGCCTGCTCTACAAACTATCAATGTAAAACTAGAGTTCATATTTCCAAATTGCTTTCAACCATGTGGTGAAGTTCTTCTATTAAACCAGGAGATGGCATTATATCCACGAGCATCTTCATAGCTCCAGATAGCACATTCTATTAGCCCACACAGTGACAGGACTGACAAGCCTTGTGATCACTGCATCTGCACAAGGATTTATTAATCTGAGAAGACTTGTTCCCAAGGGAAATTAACTTTGCCAAAATATTTGTGAGTTGAGTTTCTTCATGGTCTCCCCAGTTTATACAATCTGACTTAGCTGCAGGCTGCCGCTAAAAAGATAAGATTGGCCCCTGCCTTCCTCAAAAGTAAGCTTGCTTTGCTGAAAATGATCTCTACACAAAGAAAATTTTTCAGCTAATCGCATAAAAGTGAGAACTCTAATCTTAGAAGGATTTCTACAAAAGTAACTAGATGAAAAGACAAATACAGAAACAGTACTTCATCATCAGGATATTTGGAGGTTCTTATTGAAAGAAAACAATATTAGGAACACGAGGAGACAACATATGACCTCTGTCAACAGTTTTGAAAGAAGCTGTGTCCAGTTCTGGGCTCCCTGGTACAAAAAAGACAGGGATGTCCTGGAGAGTGTACAGCAGCCACAAAGATGATAAAGGGCCTGGAGCATCTCTCCTATGAGGAACGGCTGAGAGACCTGGATCTGTTCAGCCTTGAGAAGAGAAGACTTAGAGGGGTTCTGATCAATGTCTATAAATATCTAAAGTGCAGGAGGCAAAGGGATGAAGCCGGACTTTTCAGTGGCACGTTATGATGCGACAAGGGGGAATGGCCACAAACCGAAGCATAGGAAGTTCTGCACAAATGTGTATAAGAACTCCTTCACAGTGAGGATGACAAAGCACTGGAACAGGCTGGCCGGGGGGGCTGTGGAGTCTCTTTCTCTGGAAGTATTCAAGACCTGCCTGGATGCCTACCTGTGCAGCCTGCTGTAGGGAGCCTTCTTAGCAGGGGGTTGGACTCAATGATCTCTGGAGGTCCTGTCCAGCCCCTACAGTTCTGTGATTCTGTGAAATGATAGCTCCCATGCAAATATTTTCTGATTCACCTATCAATTCTGTCAAAGTCAGAAGAGTCTGGATAACAGAAAATGCAGCATTTCCATGTCAGAAGTAAAAGGAGAGTAATAGCAGCATTACCCTTTTGACAAGAATACTGAAAAGAAAAAAAAGTAATTAATGACAGAAATTAATAAAAAATGACATAAACGTCAGACAGGATTATCAGAGGCAGATGGCATCAAAATATTCTAATATATTTCATAAGATGGCAATATTTCTAAACAAAAGAAACTAACTATACCTATAGATATAAGTTGAAGCGCTCTAGTGTGGTTACAGTCAGAGAAGCAAGATGCACCATTAGTGCAGAGGAAAACTGGTAGATAAGATAAGTAGAACTGAGGAACTTGAAAAGTGGAATATCAGAAAGGGGCATAGATTTGTCCTTAAGGACTGATCCCAGGAACTTTGAATGCAAACTGGGAGCTCTCTGGATGGAAGAGACCAAGGAGCAGCTGGATCACGCACTGTCTGATTACAAGGTGGCATACAAAGGCAAATGTGGCACGAATGGCCTGGAAGTATGTAACAAGAAGCACTTGCAGTTGTGACAGGGAAGTACTAAATACACTGTGCTGTGTCCACGAAAGATTCATGTGGAATACAGCATACATCTGGTTAGAAATATTCAAGACAGATACATTTTAAAAATCTCATTTCATCCAAAATCTGTTTGACCAGCAAAGAAAAGGATAAAAGAGAATGCCATATTAAAGTGAAGTGAGATTTTATATCCCGGAGATGGGTGGGAGCTCCTTCAAATTACTGAACAGCAGTGCCCCAAGAACAAACTGCTAGGAACATAGACTGGAAGTTAAAAAAAACAAAAATTTGTTAGCCATCAGAGAAATGAAACTCTTAAACACTATTCAGCAGGACTAAGCATTCCTACAAAAAAAAAAAAAAAAAGTAACAAGCACGTGCAAATGTCTGCCCTGTTGTTTGGTTACTGTGGGAAGCAATCACATGACATCAAAAAGCTGAACACACAGAACCCTCAAACTGCAACACAGGCATGCCAGGAGCTGAGCAGTCTGGAAAGAGCTCTGAAGAGAAGCAGACGTGGGCACAAAAGTTTGGAGCCTGGGAGGGAAGGATGAAGCATGAGCTGGTTGGGAAGTCCTGAGGATGGTACAGAGAGCCTACTGCAGAGCCCAGCTCCGAGTTGTGTCCTAGAGTGAAGTCCTGGTTGACAGCAACGTGCAATTAGGAGCAAAGATAGTCTCCACTTATTGATCAATGCTAGGTGCATGTAAATGACAGGACTTTTGAAATTCAAGGCAGTTGACACACAGATAAGCACCCATCTCTAATACTCGCTCTTTCAGAAAGAACTTCCTTTCCCAAAGATGTGGCAAATAGTTCACATCTTAGCATTCCACTTTTTTCTGTGTGCTTTGCTTTGCCTTGCTACTTCATGCAGTTTAGATAATCATCAATGCCACATGAATCAGGAAATTCTTTTTAACTGAAAAAGTTCACATATTGCTAGAAAATGCATTTTTTCCTTCCTGAGATGTTCTATACTGCCTCAGTCACTGATATTGACTAAAGTAGTTATGCAGGGGACAGTGTTAATTTTAATTAGAAATATTACTCAAGAGATAGGATCACACAGTCTATCCTCAAACCAGCAATCAAGAAGAGAACTGTTGCTGTACTCTGAGCTCATGATCCGCTTAAGTAAGTAACACTAATAGGACTGCTGGAAAGCTTGTAATTAAATCTGTATCTACCATAGTACTTCAGTGAACTGGGTAATATGGTGGTGAATATAAACAGTTGAATAATTTCATGATTACTAGGAAGATGCAACTTAAAAATAACAAGCTTAAAGGGACTTTCCAATCTCATTTTCCTATACGGTTTCACTTGGTTACTCTACCATGTGTACATCATAAACTGGTACGTATCTATTTTTCAAGAGTTTTCAAGTCTATGGCTAAGACCGTAAAACTGCGTACAAAACAGGCCTGAATTTACTCTCAGTTACTACATCCCAATTATACAGGCTTCTAGAAGCAGTTTGCAGAATATAAAAATTCACTTCCTCTACTTCACTAACCAAATAAACCATACTGCTAAAGCATAAACCAGACCCACAGGACTGGAAATCCCAACATCACAGGAGAGAAGTCACTGTGCAAGTGCTTAATGCAGAGGAGAGGTCTCATTTGTCTTCTGAAAGCATAACCAAAGCTATATGAGACTACCTTACATGTATCCATTGCTCCTGTAAATGTTTTCTGACCTAAATTACAAAATCTTTAATTGTATGTTTGGTGGCTTTCTTCCATATGGTATTTTGATAAATGTGGAAGACAACCTGCATGTATCCTAGATAATGAGAGCTTGATTTTAAATCATCCAAAATATGTATTTACCAAGGCTGCATAATGAAACACATCTGGCTCAGGCTTAACTAAAAACTGTGGAAATTCCAGTTTCTTCAGTGTCTTCCTGAATTTCTGTATCTATTGAATGTATCCTCAATACATACCAAAAATCCTCCTGTTCTTGAGTTTTGGATCAGTGTCAAGCCAAGGTTCATGTCTTCCTTTATTTCAGTTACATTTGGAATATTTATTAAAGCTGAAATACAAAGCAAAAAAAGTGGCAAAAGAGTAGCTAAGGAACAGAAGCAATTCAGTAAGTTACAATTCCTTCATGTCTCTAACGTGCTTCTTCCAAACACTTGCATAATATTTTGAGACAAAAGAAATGAAAACTAATCTATGTCATAAATTTGCTAGCTAGTAATAGACATTAATTAAGTAGGGCCATTTAAAGTACCTGCTCCCAAGAGAGCAAAAGCACAAGAGAGGAAGAAATTGTCTTCCTTCCAATTAAGCATTTTTGGCTGGTTTCATAGATGCAGCTGAGCGGCTCCTGTTACATTCCTCAGGATACTAGGGCTGCCCTTATCCAGTAGCACACTTCAGACAAAAATGTGAAAGAAACAGTGGAGAACAGATATGTCACGAAATTAAACATGAAGTACACATCTAAACTACTATACTGTGCTGTACTTATTTTCAATGTATCCAAAAGGGAATCTCATTTTATACTCAGTCTATAAACACACAAAGGAGAAGAAACTTCATATCATATATATTGACCAAATGAAATTCAAAATGAGAATGTAACAAAAATCCCAAGTATTAAGTAAATGTCTTATAAATATTACTACTACTAACCCTGTTAACAGGGCTGCTACAAATGACAAAGAACGTAAGCGTTTATAAAAACAGAACAAAAAGTGTTCCAGAAAAGATATAGAAAACATTAATAATAATAATAGTCATATTAATATATATATATATTTAATTTTATTTTATTAAGGAGCATATAAACAGGACGGAGAATGACTGTTTATGAGGGTGGATAGTGATAGGACAAGGGGAAACGGTTTAAACTGAGACAGGGGAGGTTAAGGTTAGATATTAGGAGGAAATTTTTCACACAGAGGGTAGTGAAGCACTGGAACAGATTGCCCAGGGAGGCTGTGGATGCCCCATCCCTGCAGGCATTCTAGGCCATGCTGGATGTGGCTCTGGGCAGCCTGGTCTGGTGGCTGGCGACCCTGCACATAGCAGGGGGTTGAAACCAGATGGTCTTTGAGGTCCTTTTCAACTCAGGCCATTCTATGATTCTATGATTATTAATTAAAAATACTTGAAATAAATGACAGAAAGGTTAAAAAAAAGCTCACATCAGCATCATAAGGTCAGCTGTAAAAAATATGCATAAACATTCACCAACAGTTAATTTTAGAACTCAGAAACAGTTAAGTGAAAAAGACAAGAGAATATTATTTTTATTCTTCAAGGAGTCTGAGACCACTGAATACTGAACTTGTCATTGAAAATGAAATTCCTCTGAATTCCTCTTAAGCAACATTCATGCTTACACTGCTGTTACGTGCTTTTGCTACTGGTCTTGCTAGCTTCCAACTATTTCATTAGATAGATGGGTCTGGTATAAAAGAAAAGGAAAGCCTGAGTAATTGCAATGAGGTATTATTTACTATAACTTACCTTGCAAGTTCAATTTTTTACATGTGGTTTTGGGTGTACCAACAGGACATGCATAGATATCTCCGGTTCTATTTGCTGGATAGCCACTCCAGGGTGAGCCAACCAATAACCTGAAACAACAGGAATGTCTTTTACCACGCCAAAAGGGCCAGCAGCATTGATGCAATTAAAGCTGAGGGGATCAGGTAAGGAGGCTTCCACCAGATGTAGCACATAAGACTTTCAGGAGTTTTCTCCAGAGTTGTTCGGAAGCTGGGTTTTACTTTACTTTAGTTTCACATTAATACAGTTGAGTGATGACAGGCAACCCTGACAGGAATGCCTCAAGGAGCATACTGCCCCAAGCACTTATCCCATGGGTGTCCAACCTTTTGGCTAGTATGCACTGCACTGAGTGAAGAGGAATTGTATATGTATTTAGATTGCTCCAAAAGTCGTGCCTCCTCTTTATTTCCACAGAAACTACAACAGATACAAACAGCACACAGTAGCACTACTTGATAGAGCAAGTTGTCAGCCAGGAAGTTCTATTTTTCAACATAGTCGCCACTGTTAGCTATGCATTTCAGTCAACTGCACTTAAAGCAATTTGCATCAGTGAATGTGATCCACTGTCGTTGTTGCCTCTGCTGAAACATACCTCACACTGCCTCACTGCTCACATTCACTGATGGGCAATCAGACTGCCCTTCTGCTGCCATTTGTTACATGGCAACAAAATGTAATAGGAAGGTTTAATCTCTAATGACGTAACACCAACATCCACCTCTGACATTGTGGTCCAACATCCTAAAGTAAGAGACATTACTTTCAGAACGGCCCTCATAAAATATATAATATAGTCAATGTATGTAAGTAACAAAAAAAAAATTGATTTTTAAAATATTTTTTTTTATTAAAACTTAAAAAAGGAAAGCAGCAAAATCATAAAATTAGTGGGCTATTTGACCTTGTTTTTGTGAAACTACTGCATCAGTCTTCAGTGGCAGCTTGAGCTGGCACTGTGCTGCACCCCAAGTCCTGGTTTCAGCATCAATAGGGTTAATAGTGCACCAATGTTCCAGTGGTGCTGAGAGAGAGTTTTGAGCCCAGGCCGGACAGCAGGTGGCTGTGCTGGGCCACATGGAGCCTGTGGGACTGGGGTTGAACATGCCTGACTTGTACTGTTGCACTTGTGACACTGTGTCACCATGTTGGAAGAAATAAAGCACAGATGTTAATGTACAGCAGTGCATACGAATTTAGAAATATATGCATTGTGGAAGGAGAAACAAAGAATTTGATTCTCCCGTCAGGTAACAGTTAACTGCTTCCTTTTCAGTTATTCTTTTAACCGATAAGAAGCACTTCCTACTGGCTCAGCTCAGCAACAGTACAGTTCTTATGTCTGAACCTGAAAGCAGCCACACCTTGACAACACTGAGTAAGAAAGAAAATACTGCAGGTGATAACAGACTGCTGCGTGAAGTATTTAATCCTGAAAAAGAAAGTTAAGACTTCAGTAATTTATGATAGTAGCATGAAATGATTCACTCTCCCCAGCACTTTTCTTCATCTGCAGTTAACATTCCCTCTCCAGTGCCTATTCCTCAAAACACCTGTCACATATTGTCTGAAAGCGTTCACAAAACCAACAAATTCAACCTGTGGAAATGCTGCTGAAGAACACCTGTCTTCCAGCACTACTCTCTGAGAGAGCGAGACCAGCAGGCAGCATAGGGTTGTGGAGCTCTGGGGGAAGACAATTATTTACACAGTTTAATCTGCAACAAAATGAGGGCAAGGCAAAATACAACTATAGGAACATGATCTCTACAAACACACACACACACAAACCAACAACAAATAGACGATTAGAGAGCAGCAGTATGACTTTCCATTCATGCAGCATAATCTATGGTAATAATTAATGCCTTTGTGGGACAGTAAAAAGGACAAACAGTGCATCTTTTTTTCAGTTCACCAATATATTGCTAGAATGTCAACTGCCATTCCCTAAAATTTCACAGGTAGGTGATGTAAATACTCTGCACTGTAAAATAAATTATTTTATGAAATAATTATACTTTGAAGCAGCTTTCTTCAATGATGATATGCTACTAATTTTTGGAAGACTACCCAATTTTATTGCTCCAATTTATTAACTAGTTCAAGTAAAATTACTTTGATGAAAACACATAGCTTTAGATGCAGGCACAAAAGTTTGAGTCCTTCAAGTCTCCACAAGGCTCTCAGATATACAGTCTGATTTTTGAGTGGTCCGGTATAGAGCCACAGGTTGGAATGGATGATCCTTATGGGTCCCTTCCAAGTCAGGAAATTCTATGATTCCATAATTGAGATTTTTTAAAGCAAATACTGCTATCTGTATTTTTTAGTTTATTCCACATCAGCCAAATGCAAACCTAATCACACAAATAATGTTCTTCTCTTTTATTAGCTCTGTTGCCATTGTGCAGAAATATTTTAAAAATACCTGTCCACTTCTCAATTATCTTACAGAAAGACAGCAATTGTTTTATTGTGCAGACCAAACAAAGAAAAACTAAGCTAAAAAAGTAAGCTCCCCTAATTCTGTGCTCAAAACAATATCTATGCAAACTGTGCCTAAAGCAAATGTAATTATAGCTTTTATTTAGTTTACATTTCTCATAGTGTTCTGGATATTATTTTTGTACCTTTTCTTTGCTGGAATTAGCCTTCAATACAGATTTATAAGACCCTCAAATCTCAACACACAATTACACCATGAGCAAAAAAATGCATCTATACACAGAATTTAACACTTAAAACTCATTATTACTGACACTCTGATTTTCAGAAATTAATTATTAAAGATCTTTTCTTATTTGACTTAACTAAACTTTCATTAATATTTTCTTGAGAAAAAATTATTAAACAATTTCTGCCATGCCTAGCCTACAGCAATTTTTTTTTTTTTTTGTCTATATAAAGGTCCAGGGAGATAACTTAATTATGATTTCTTTTATATCCTGAGACTTACGTGAGTTTAATACTAGTCTTCATCTTCTAAATCAGTAAATCCTCATTGTATTTAAAAAGTAGAAGTAAAAGAAACCATTACAGTACATGGTTACACAACAATGTTCTGGGAAAATGAGTATCTTTCAAAAAAATCAGAAATGAAGAGAGTATCTGACTAGCATCCTGCTACCGACAAAAACATTTATTTACTCTGATTAAACAGGATGTAGACGAAACAGAGTGAAACAGAATGTATCAAGAAAGAATGCAAAAAATGATTACTAAAATACTTGAAAATACTTGTTTTAAAATAAATTGTATCACGCACAGTATATTAGTTATGGGCCTTTCTTAGGCATGGGTTAAATATTTATTTTAACAAAACTTCATTATGTATCTTTGTAGAGTAGCTTTATATAATACCATTGTGATCACTGTGTAGTATTGGCACGGATTTTATTAGTCAGCTCTTTAATCAGTCTCCAACACTATATACAAAGCATGAAGTCAAGTAAAGTTCAGCAGCAATGCCATACCACACAGGCTGAAGGAGAGGCAGATCAAAGTGTAATGGGAATTATTTCCGTGAAATTATACCATGACAAAGCGAGTAACTGGCAAAGTGTGATGTTGCAAAAAAAAAATCAGAATTCAGGGTGAAGGATGACATTCCCAGCTGTTCTCAAAGCAGTTTTCTAATTTAATGTTGCCTTGTTGACTTTTTAAAATGCATCTGTTCTTTAGTGCAATTTCTAAACAGAGAACACTAGCTGCAAATTGCAATAATAAAAGTAGAAAGGACCTCTTGAATCATCTGGTTCTTTCCCCTTCAACTACAGGAAGTGATGAATAGATACGAAGATCAGGAATCTTTTCACTCTCACAGTGAAAAGCCCTGGTCACCATCTAAAATTTCCAACTCTTTGAACAAGATACTCAAAATCTCAAAAAATATGAATTATGGCAAGAATTCAGACTGATAAACTTAGAAGGCCATGAAGACAGAAGCTGGGAAAAGACAAACTAGGTCATGCAGCTGATAAGGCGAAATGCTAAGAATCCAATGTTAGCAATTGCTGCTGGCACTTAAAAGCAAGAGCTGTAACAATGGCAGCATTTTGATGAAAAATAAAATAAAATTGGCCAAAATGCATTCTCATAATTATAATATGTAAATGTATCAATTTCAACCAAAGGTGCTCTGGAAATGTGTGTTTTTGTCAAAATGTCTTTTTGGTTGAACAAGTCAGCAGATCAACAGATCTCCCTAGGAGAGAGACTGCTATATTTTGATCAGTAATCAACATTTTGCAATCATTTTTTTTACATCTGTTCAGTAGTGCAATGATTATGTGATGCTCCAGAAATGGTAGTGCATGTCAAGGTATTTCATAACTGACATGATATTAAATGTAACAAAATTATAAAAAATGCAAAATCCATACTGTAGTTGCAAAACAAACTTCAAAAATTTCAAATTCTAAGCGCATATATACATCAGAGTAGAGTGGCTGCAACTTTATATCAAACATCACACTGAGCTTTTAGTCTATTAGCTCTATTGTGGAATGTATCTCACAAATATGTTAATGAAATAACAGAGAATTTATTCTCAATTTAAGGCTCAAATGCAAATAATCTCATGACAAGAAGAGCCATGTAATAAACTCGGTGATGTTTCTGTTGTGGCTTATTACTTGCATGGCTATCTGCCTCTTTTTTTTCTATTTGACAAGTTTCTTCAATGTTCACAATTTTATTTGGCCTCATTAAAGAGTTCCTGTCTGAAAGTTCCCACCAGACACTATAAAAAGCTTGAGCTTTGCATGGCTTGCAAATCTGTCCTTATTTACAAGCATCACATGCCAACAATGCACAGCAGATCAGTGTCCAATTATCCTGGATCTTCTGACTCTACACAAAAAGGACTCTATTGCTGGTTTGTGTCACAGCTTCCCTACATACAGTAGCCCCCTCTATATTCAAAAGCAAAGTCTAGGAAGTGATGAAATCCTTGTGGATCTCAGATTCTGGACAATCTCTCCCTTGGAGAGAGCTGCCACCTGTGGTGTTTGATGTGGAGAGAAACTCTATTATGCCCAAATAGATTTTACAAGTGTATCACACACTTGCTGCACAATGATGGTCTTGTCATAAAAGCACATGGTGATAAATGTTCCTTTCTGATACAAGGCAGCATCCCACCCTTGTGTCTACCTCCCCTCCTACCTCAGACATGTCAGCCAGTGCTCTGCACATAGACTGCTGTTGGTGCATCACCTATAGGAAAAATCAACTCTAAAGCAGCTTGAGTGCTTTTAAATAACATGCACAAGCAAAAGTGCTATTGCCTCAGTAAAAAGAAAATAGCCTATATAAGAAGAGAACAAGAGAGTAAACTATGAGTGATGTTTTTTCCTGCAAGTTTAATAGTTACTTGAGAAGAAGACTGAAAAGAGCTTTTCTTCATTAAGAGTTTCTAACAAGCCGTGGTTACTAAAACAGCTGCTAGTAAAATTCTCCTGAGTTTTGGAATCATGGTCAGACATTACGCAGTGAATGAATAAGAGATGAAGTGCCTATTTGCAGAATACAGCTCCAAATCCATAATACTCACATAGCCGGGAGAATAGATAGGGAAAGTAAATCCAAATTTACTTTCTTTCCCAACTTCAGCATACCAGCCAGTAAATTTGTAGTGAAGGACTTATTACATTGGAATTAATTATAAAACAGAGACAATAAAAGAACAAAAGATGTCTTAGTTGAGTCCTGTACCTGGTGTTCCTGTTGTAAGCTTGAAGAGAAATTTATAAGGATAAAATGCATGACAGTTTTTTCAGAAAATACCAAAGCACTTAATTGACTTTCGGCAAACATTCTTGCTCTCCTTCAATAGTTTCACACAGAAGAAAGAGTGTTCAGAAGGGTGACTAAACACATAATTAAGGCAAGCAGAAACACAGCAAGAAACTGCTACTGCAACCAGCAAGGAGCAGGGAAATTTCATGTCCAAAGGAATGAGGGGAAACACTGAGCTTCTACTCGGGATACAGCTGTGCTCTCTTGCTTTGTCTCCTGTCATCAGCGGTAAACAAGGTAATGCAAGAGAAGCAGTGGGACCAAGAAGTCTTACATTTTTCCATATGCAACAAACTGTGCCTTGCGCAGTGACTCTGTATAGTAAAGCATCTCTGCTAGCTTTTACAGTTTTGTCCAGGCTTTTGCAAACATTGAGATCTTCATATGCATTTCCATCTTTCTTTTTACTGAAAAATAGTTTAGCTGCTTACTATCTGTCCATCATCAATTAAACATACCAGTTTGTTGCTTCTTTGGTTCTGATATTGTTTCAATCTATAGAGAATGACGCATCTAAAATATTATCTCAGCTTATGATAATATGTATAGCTTGTATGACTTTCCATTGGTCCCTGCCATAAAAGATGTCTTAAGCTTTGTGGTTGCTGAGACTGCAGAAGGAAAAAGTACAGTGTATTTAAATGTAAATGGTTTAAGATTTTAAAGCTCTTTTTGGAACCAACATTACCAGAAAAAATATTTTACTAATTACTCATTAAGGTGAATATTGTGGCAATAGTGGACTTCACATGAAATTTTATGCTTGAGGAAATGCAGCAGACATCCTTTGCTAAGATTACGTTATGATACACATCCAAATACATTGCCCTTAAGAAGCAAACAATATTATATCAGAAAAAGATGTACAAAGTTTAAGTTCAGTTAATTTTAATAACTAGAACTTCTTAGCCCTATTGATTTGTGTTAACTTTGCTAACATTAAAGTAGAAAATATCCTTAACATATACAGTGAGTAACAGGTATGTTATGGCTATAAGAGTGACTGAGATCAGAATTAAAATGCTACTAGTAATTGTGAATTTGAGGAGAGTCAATACTGGAAGGGAAAGTAAAAGATTAAAGGAGATAAAGACTTCATATTACATGGTGTAGAGGAAAAAGAACCCAAGCATTCAGATGAAGGCATCTTCAGAACATTTTCACTTTTGTTTTAATAAAGTCAGTATTTACTAGTAAAAAGATTAATATAAGAATGAACTAATTGAAAGTCACTTAAATGAAATCTGGAATCATAAAATAAAAATAAGTTGCAGTATTTTTTGTTATCCATTTAGTTGGACATTTTCAAGGTATTCAAACTGCTTACCATTTGCCTTGCTCATTTATGAACTGTTGAACTGTGTATCCAAACTGCTCTCTTGATGGACCAGAAAATATTTTTGCTTTAAGGAGCCCAACATTGTAGGCTTCACAACAGTTATGAAGAAAACCTGTTAACAAAAAGATTATTATTACCACAGAAGCAATTAAAGAAGAATTTAGATGCTGGTGAAAACGTTTTTTCATCTGTGCCAACTGCCACAACAGAAGAAAAAAAAACATAGCCTTTGACACATGCAATAAAAGCCAGCCTTTGGCACTCATCTGCCCTGCCATGTGTATGCCTGTCTAGTATGCTGCACAGGTGTTATAATATTGTAGCTTAATGACTCATTCACTGTTTTGCTCGGCAAATCTTGTGGCATTACTTATGAGAACATTTTAGCTGAAGCGAAGCAGAAAATGTGATTCAGAGGTTCTTTACATTAAGACATAAGCCTATGGCCCACCCAAATGCATCAGCTGCCTGCTGAGGTATACTGAAATGAAAATTCACTATTTGTATTCTATTGTGTCTCTGCAATTTAATGTTTGAAACACTGGAACAAAATCAGATTACCTACTGCATCAGAGAACCTATGGTTTTGAGTCATTTCATTATCACAGCATGTTTGTTTTCTGTCCAAACAGCCAGAACGGTTGTCCAAACAGGAAAACTTAGAAATACAAACATGGAAGTTATCACAGCATTAATAAACTATGGAACTTAATATTGAAACCTCGCTTTGCTGTGACCATGATATTAATTACTTTGTGTTTGGAAGTGCAGGGATCCACTCCTCATTCATAAAGGATCTGAGTTCTTCCTGATGAAGGCCTGTAAGAGGATGTTAAGAAGAATGTCTACTACAGAAGTTGCAGGAATTTTGTTTATTATTACACACTGTATGTAATTAGAAATCACTAATTGCCTTGAGTAGATTATTCCCCCCTCCAGGCAGAAGGATTGAGACAATGGCGGGATTCCAAGAATAAGGTATAGCCCAGCTCATGGACACCTCAATGCCCCAGGAAAGCCTCTGAAAATGACAGCAAAGGAAGAAATGGTGACCTCTGCTTGCACTGCTGAGGTTCCCAGGTGAGGTTAGTTCACAGAGTTGCACACTGGTTAAACAACATCCCGCATGCTTTCCCTCCCTTCCTGTCTATCCAGACAGGAAGTGTTTTATCTACTCTACACACAAAATATGTCTCATCACAGTTTTTCAGTACGAGTCATTCTGTAGTAAAGTAGAGGTCTTTATAACAATCCCTTATAACATTGATCACTTAAGGAGATATGTACCGATCTTTTGCTCTTAAAAATCTGATCTAAGATCAGATAATTGTATTTCTCTAGCTTTGATGTGTGGAGTGCTAATTGTTGTTTAGGGACACTCTTCCAGGTCCCTAAAACAGCTTCAACAGAGAGTTCAACCACAATTAAATTGGCACACAGCAGCCCATCACAGCAGCTTAGCTGTAATAGTAACAACAATAACAACATCATAGTGATAACATCAAAATCACAACTGTAGGTTTGCAAGCAAAGTTCACTACATGTAAAAAATTTCAATGACTTTCATATCATAGCCATGAAATACAAAGCACAGAGGTTATGCAAAAGACTAAATGCAACTCACACACTTACTACTTTTTGACCACAAACTCAAAACAGGAAATCATACATTAGTTATTTCAAACAACCACTATCTACAGCTGGCCTTTGGAAACTAAACAATTGCCCTTTGCTAGAAATACAGTTCCCTGAGAAACATCATTAGAGAGAAAAAGTATTTTCTCAGCCATGTTATTTGAGACTGGAAGAGAGTGTGTACAGACACACCACTCTGTGTATTGCAATACTTTGACAGTACTTACAACCACTTAAAGTTACAGCTCAAATCTAGGTTTAGGAAATAGAAAAAAGGAGAGAGACAGATACTGACCATATGTAAATTAAGATTACTGTGGAAACTTTGCCACTAATTCTTTGGTGATCTAACATATTTGCATTTTATCAAAATATTTTGCTTGTGTCCCATCCTATTTATTTTTATTTTGGAGTCTATTGTTTTTAAGTTACATTACACTTGGTGAGAAATCACAGAATCATAGAATTGCCGAATGGTTGAGGTTGGAAGGGACCTCTGGAAATCTTCTAGTTCAAATCGAGTATCATTTAGTAGTAACTCATTCTCAGAGGCCATAGGAGGCTCTACCATAATGCCACTGTATATTTTAACTTCCTCGTGCAAATTCAGGGAAAGAATAACTCTACAAATCAGGTGATATACATGCAAATAAAGCTTGGATTTGGAATGAAGGGCCAAAATACGTCACTTAGAAGCATACTGTATGACTTTCCAAGTCTGTATGCTTACCTCTGCATCCTTGTGCTGAGTTACTGCTATCATCAGTTGCTGTACATGTGCTATCAAGAAGCAATGCAGCTTGAGGCTATGCCTTACCTGGATGGAGTTGGGCACAGAGGATAGGGAGAGCCCTACTTGTCTAACAGAAAGTAAAAAGATTTTATCTTAAAATAAAGATTTTATCTTCTTGATGTCATCTACCAACACTGTAGCTATCCCAGATGACACTTGCAGCTCTGGAATAAGGTGCCAAAAGATAGACTTCTTTTGAATGATTTAGTGAATACATCTTAATACTACTGCTGCTACTGCCCAGTTGTCGCTGGGTAAAATGGAGTACGATCACACTTTAATGCTCCTGTGTTTCAAAGATATATGTTATTTCTAGCCTGCTAGCTGAATTGTTACCTAGCTAAATATATTCTAAGTGCAACTTAGTCAACTTAGGTGTAAATGCATTGGTGATTCCTCCTCATGTGTCCCAGACTATGGTATTATTAAATGCAAGAGTAAGGGCAAAAATTGCCAGAAGTTTATAAAACTGCAAACACCAGATGTCACAAATAACAGCCTGAAGAGAAATTCCCATGTTGACTGAATTTCATATAGGGCATCGTGTCGAATTAGATAGGGTTTGAGAAAACTCTGGCTGGGTTGCACATTGCCTGTCCATCTCTCCCCTTGCCTTCCTGTGGGCACTGCAGTTCTCCTCAGACCAACCACATGTAAAAAAAATAAGATGAAATTAAAAAAGAAACCAGAAAATGGAGCGTCTAGGAAGGAAGTGTCATCTGCAATATTCTTGTATATCAGCTTTGCTTCTTACTACTACTTACTACATGACTACTTGCAAAATCAAAGTAGAAAAGCAGGCAAATACATCTGACTCACTTCTGACATTATTAAGAGAACCACAGTATAAACGTATTTCAGTGACAGTCATTTTATGCTCCATATTTTGATAATTTTTAGCAGATTTTTTTATTTTAAATTTATGTCACACACATCAGGTAGTGTACATGCAAATAAATCTTGGCTTTGAAGTGAAGAGCCAAAAGAATCCTATGGCTGTGGTAAGGTCTAGAGAAGAATAATATAGCAGGCATTTTCCTGTTTTTTTCTCCATTTCATATTGTGTTACAGTATAAAGCATATTTTATCCATTTTACATCTATCTATATACAGTATTCAGAACAAGAAATTCAAGCATTTGTAGCAAGAAAAAAAAAGAAAAAAAAAGAAAAAAAAGAAAATGCTGTTTGCTGCAAACCTATTTTAAGACTGTTCCAGAATAAGAAGGTCTCTTATGCATTAAAGGAATGTAAACTACTGAAGAATCTGAGTTCAAAGTACTGTATATTCCAGGCTGAAAGATTCAGTATCTGTTTCTGCCTTCAGGAAATGAAATTTGATAATCTGAATATCTCAGAATAAAGAAAACTACTCCACTATCTGGATTTCAATAGCTTTTGGTGACAGAATATTACTTTGTGACCTAACAATTGCAATGAAAAATTAGTTAGGCAAGGAAAAATCCACTTCGCAACTTCTGTCTGTAAATGACAACCTAATTACAATCAAATAAACCGACTTCATGGAACAAACGAAGCCAGATGAAAGCCTGAAGTTTCTGAAGGGGCCTCTGAAGATTTCAGTGTGTTTTTTTTCTCTTCACAGGCTGGATAGGGAACATAAGTGCTTTGGTTCAAAGGGGACTGCTTCAACAGGCAGTGTGGCTCCCAACAACATTTCAGAAAAAAACAGAAGTTAGAAAACAATCCGTAATGGAATAAAAGAGACTGCAAGATATCTAATGAAACTCTAGTACCAAACTGCATTGTATTTTTTCTGGGAATTCCTATGTTTCAATGATTATATTCTACTGTATACGAGAGATGCAATACTGTTTTTGTACTCTTTTTATACATCTGCACCTCTGTTTTCTTGCTTCTAGTAGGATGAAAAATAATACAAGTCCTGACTGAGTACCTCTAAGCCTGAACATGTGGGAATTTTTCTGTAAGTATAAAAGGCACGTCTAATAATGGCTATAACGTCTTCGCTACTATTGTACTAATAAGTACAAGTTGAAGCAAGTTTCTTGAAGCAATAGCTTATATAAGGTACCCTGAGTTTGTAATTGTTTTGGTTCTGTAAGCAAAATACAGAGATTTATGTGAGCAAGTATAAAATACTGAGTAATCAATCATTTAATGTCGTGATTATAACAATAGTAGCTGTAACCCTTTCCTTTTATTAAGAAGCAAAACAAAAAATAAAGTTTAAATAATAAGATGAGAAGAAAAAAAGAAACATGACTTTGTGTGTCTATTAATAGAGTCATAGAATCATAGAATCACTCAGGTTGGAAAAGATCACTGAGTCCAACCATGACCTACCCTAACTAACAACCCTCCGCTAAATCATGTCCCTGAGCACTACATCCAAATGGTTTTTAAACATACTGAGGGATGGTGACTGGGGAGCCTATTCCAGTGCTTAACAACCCCTTCTGTAAAGAAGCGTTTCCTGATATCCAACCTAAACTTACCCTGGCACAACTTGAGGCCATTTTCCCTCATCTTGTCACCTGTCACCAGTGAGAAGACACCAACCCCGCTCTTGCTGTAAGCACTTTTCAGATAATGGAAGAGAACAATAAGGTCTCCCCTCAGCCTCCTTTCCCCCAGTTCCTTCAGTCTTTCCTTGCAGGGCATATTCTCCAAGCCTTTCAAAGGCCTTGTGGCCCTGCTTTGGACCTTACTTGGTTTGCCAGGTAAGTTTGTAATATTTTAAAAAATATAGTAAGAATCTTATTGGTCTGCATTTTGTTTCATACTGTCATAATAAACACATCATTTTGTTTTAAGTATGAATACTGAAACTGAATTTTCAGTCATCAGTACTACACTGAAATGGTGATGCTGCTATTTGAAATGGTGATAATACGCAGTAGAATCCCATAATCATACAGTATCATTTTTACCAAGTCTCAGCTCAGATATATAGTATAATAAAAAATTTACTATTGTTTAGTTTATGTTAAACAAGTATATAAAGTATAAAGAAAAGAGAAGACTTGCAGGAACTTGATCGTTGAATCTATAAAGATCCACTTCATACTAATCATTAGTATTAAATTTATCCAGTATTAACCTTGCCAGCAGAAAATACTCAAGTGAAGGGAATTTCATCATCTTTTTCCTCAATTACATGGTAATTTGTTCAAAAAACTAAAACAACAAAAAGCCAAAACACAGAAAACCACAACTGAAAAAGCTGACTGCATAATCCAGCTAAAGCTACGGTAGTCTTTGTGCATGAGCCTTCATTCCATGAATGATATCAGGAGAGGAAACACTGTTGGCCTCTGTGCGAAGTCCCACTCTGCCCTATGCACAGCCACAGCTACAGCTACACTGTGCGGCATCATAGCTTCAGAAACCCTTGCAGCACAGAGCAGCAGAACCTGGCAAACACATATGCAGTGTCAACAGCACACCTCTGCCAGGTTTGTCACCAAACTGCAATGATAGTGAATTGAAAAACAAAAACAAACAAACAAAAAAGCCACAGAACTGGCACAAGAGTTAACTTGGTTAACTCTATCTTACGTAGGGGATACAAAATAATATTACTGCCTACACCTACATACAAGCAAAAAAAAAAAAAAAAAAGAAAAAAAGACATTAAGATCAGGAGTGAAAGGACTATGCCTGTAGTCACTGACAAAGATAAAGGTCACAGTGTAGCATTATAGTAAAAGCATGATAGCATTACATACACTCCTTTTTCGTCTTTTAAGTCCATGATCTGCTTTGGAAAATAATATCAGAAAAGGTCATTAGGTGACAATCACACTGGGTGACTGTCTGCTTCCTGAAGCAGTTTCACAGATCGGCAGCCAGTAAGATGTGTATAACCTACATTGTCTCAATTGCTTAGTTTAGCAATTTTTAGAGTATCTAGTTTTTCCAGAAGACAACTCTGATAGCCCTTTCACATTGGTCTTCTCCAGGAGAATCTCCACATCAAAGAAAATTCTACCAAGAGATTTTTCCCTTTGTTCTCAAAGATTTTTTCCTCCTAAGAATACTCACCAGCAGTGCCCTGAAACCTGCTGGTCCCCAATGGGAGCAGAGAAAAAGAAAGGGGTGCGAGGCAGGAGAGAACATGGTAACTCCTGTTTCTTCTGGCCTTACCTTTCCTGGGTTGCACATTTTGGTGGATTTTGGAGACTGCAATCTTTCTGTATCTTTCTGTAATCTTTCTGAAGCAATTCTAGGTGCTCTTTCAGGGGTTGATATTCTGGTATTTTGTAATATACAAGCTCATGTTGGATCTCTTTACTTGTTAGAAAACTGGTAAAGGCTCTTTTGCCTCATCCCAATGCCAGCTGGTTATTGTTTTCATTCCTCTGCAAAGATAGCTGAATTTGGCTTCCAAAATTAGCAAGGGAGTGCAGGCACCCCCAGCTACTCCTAACACTATAATCACCTCCTGTCTTTGAAATACTGAGCAGAAAAGTGGAATGAAGGCAGGAAGAGAAAGTAATAAAGTTATGAAAGAGTGCAGTCAGGAAGTATTTGCTTCATTAAATATATTCAGTGTTATTTTATTACTTCTTCTTAACAGGCATTTTGGTACAAAAATAAAGTTATTCCCTTACTATTCAGAACTTGTGCTATCACAGCAATAATCCAACTGAAATTATTCAACTGTTGTTGCAGAAAAAAAACATAATTTGAACAGCTCTTATAATGCATTACGTTTTTTAAGGTTTTACTGACGACTGTGAATACTTAGAGAAAAAAAGCAACCATCATGCAATTAATTGATTCTGTTGAATTGCAGCACAGATATTCTTCACTGTGCCTTCTACAAGCCACCAAATAATTGCCTCTGCAATAAGCTTCTACAGGGAGCAAATTTGGCCAAAAAATGAATTATTTTTTTTTCCCCCTCCTAATAACAAATTAGCTGTCAGCCTGATTTGCATTACTGTATTGCTATATGCATTTTATGTTTGCACAGGTAATGGCATCAAACAATGTTATTTTCACATGAAGCAAGTAGTTCTGTAGTGGATGCACTCATTTGGGCTTTTCAGAATGTAAATATGAAACGCATTTTTTACATATCTTTATTGTACTCAGACAGTTGAACCCAGTCTGCATACAGCAGAGAAAATACTGGAAAGTTTTACTGATGCTCACCTGCAAAGGTCAAGATAATTGAAAAATAATTTCTCATTAGAGTCTTGCTGCTATTATTTGTACTCTTTTCTCCAGTGTGCACAACCTCAAAAGTACGTATTTAAAGCAGCATTTAGAAATCTTCAACTCAGGCACTGAAACACCACTTTTATCATTACAGTTCATCAGTTTTATTTTAAATTGTGCATATCTCTCATTGAGAAAAACCATCTTAAAAAAAAAAGCAAAACTTAGAGAGGAAATCAAAAGGAGAAAAGAATGCAATTGGCAAGACACTGTATTTTTTTGTATTAAAGGCCAATCCTCACTTCAAATACTTTGTTGATATTTCCTCATGTTTAAGTCTTAAAAGGTAAAACTTGATTATTTGAGCATTTCTTCTATTTGTTTATTATTATTTTTTTAATCTTGAGCCTTAATTATTCTTCCCATTAGCTCAAACTATTTAATAATTAACTGAGACAAGTTAGAGTACAAACAAATTTGAAGCCACAACCAAAAGAAAAAAGGTTAAACAATGATTCATTTAGTTACAAATCCTCCCTCCCATCCCTATTCTTCCCCCTCCTTTTCCTCCCTCTCAAAAGTTTCCTTGGCTTCATCATCCAACTGTGTTGTCCCGGAAGTAGGTCAGCTCTGAGTCTGAAGGCTTCTGTGTGTGTGAAAGTATGATTCACTGCCCTTGAATCACAACTGTTTATGAGAAACTGCACCAAAGGCTTACCAGTAACCTGCTATGAACACAGACAGGATATCATTCAAGTTGTGAATGAAAGGCAGAAGAGCATGGGAGAATGCTGCTGTCTCTTTAACTGCTTTGGCAGTACTGCGGAGTTGTTGTATGAGATCTACCTAAATCTACCCACAACTGCATTAATTACTCTTGGAAAGTCTGTCTTGATAGTTTCCTGTTTCTTGCCTACACACTGCTCTCCTCCATTCCCAGAATAGATCAGCGTGCAGCTCTTCAGCTGGAGCTAGGAAGTCTCAACAACCTCCTGTACACAGAAGGACTGATTCCAAAGTCATGTTCAGTAGAAGCTCCTGCTGGACTGACAACTTCCTATATGCTTCTAATAAAGACAGCAAGTACTTGGGACACAGAATTATTATCCTGCCATACTTCCATCCTTAATCCAGTGGGAATAACTTTCTTCTGCAGAGAACTCACAGGAATTGCATCTTTTCAAAATGACTTGCACTTTGTTTTCTTCTCTTCCTTGATCTGGGTACAACAGACAGGATTACACTGCCACAATTTGTTCTTAGTAATACCACAAAGAGATTAAAAGGATAGATGGCTAACAAGTTGTACGCATGTATGCTATATACACATTTATGCCATTTGCTTCAAAAGCACCAATCATGAAAAAATACTTCATGTGCTTCTCTATGATAAAAAAATGACTTTTCACTCCAGCATATACTCTTTCCTCACACTCACATTATCAGCTTTGTTCAAGCCACCAATATTTCCTATTTCCAAATACAGACAGAGGAGCATGAGTTGCTTAAGGACTGTAAGACAGGAAATGCATGTCATTACACAGAAACCAAGACTGTTATCTCTGTGCCTTATTCACTCAGCTGCTGTAGAGGTGTACTAACACACTGATGAGCATGCATATTTGTACAGAGACACCAAGAAGACCAAAAGATCTGTATTCTCCTGTGCACAACAGACCCTACATTACCCTAGGTTACACGAAAATTTCAGTGCAATATAATGTAAGAATACTATATCATTTTATGCTATATCACTGTTAAATGGCACCTGAAAATGCTGAATTACAAAAAGCCTGAGAAACTTGTCACACAACAATTCCAGCATCACAGCTTGCAGTGTGAGGACTGCTGTGGCTTGAGAGCAATTCTGTTGGCACAGTCTTCAGGGCACCACATTTAGGACCCTGTTCCGCCATCTCAGCTTCTCAAGAGCAAGTCAGGAGCTCAGCCTTCTTGGCTACACATAAGAACTGAATCAGCTATTTGGTACGCTAGCTTCCTGCAACAAGAAAAACCCCAAAGCACCACAGGATATATAATACAATAGTTGGAAGAGCTATAATTATCAGATCTTTTGTTTTCCTATAGTAGACATAATGACTATTTGTCTTCACTGGCTGGAAGGGGAGCTCAGAGCCCAGCAGAATGAATGCTAGGTGGTCCTAGCCATGGACCTGAAATTCACCATAATGAACACTGAAACCATCAGTTTTGGCACCAGGCAGAATATGGTCTTATTAATGTCAGGAAAACAGCCCAAGAATCCCAGACTTCAGCAGCTGCCAAACCCAGACTGAACTAAAAATTATCTGTCACCTAGGTTTTGTAGTACAGTCACATACAATTTCAGAATACGATACACATGCAGAAACATCCCTAACAGCAAGGTTCTCAAACTGAGATCCACTCTGCAGGCATGGCCAGATGTCAGATTCCCAGATTAATAATTTCTGCCCTAAGTAAATGAATTATTAAGCTAAGCTAATTAATTTATTTTAATGCACTGCCTATTTACCAAAGGTAAATACCATGAGCAGTCCAAAAGGTCCAGCCCAGAACTCCTCACAGCTCAGCTCAGTGCTCCAGCCATTAGGCCACAGGCAAGATGTGTCTTTGCATGTCTGCCTGCAAACACAAATATGCATCGTGGGATGAACACAAGCAAGTTTCAAAAGCAGAGGTTGAAAGTGCTTCTCTAACTGCTTTGCTGCATGGTAGAAAAGATGCTTCTAGAAAAGTGAGAGAGAAAAGTTCACATTCTACTAAGTCTCAAGGGAGAGCTAAGTGAAAGTTAAGTAAGAGTTAAGTATTATCATCATTTTTCAGGTACCTGACCCTTCTTGAGAAAGAGCTCATCACCTAAATCCCTGCTCCAAAGAATTTTTCCCCTGCTTGTAACTCAAGGGAAGGAGACCTCAAATGCAGGTTTCTGAGAAGAGTGACCAACCACGTCTCCTCAGCCAATTGCTTGACTTGGAGGACCCTTCCTATTTTGCATGCAAATATTTTCTTTGCAGTTAAAGTGCCTAAAAGTCTCCATAAACTCTGCCACCCTGACCCACAGCATCAAGAGTACGGAAGGTGAATTTTGGGTGCAGTGAGGCAGTAGTGTGCACTGTCCCAGCCTTCAACTCATATACTAGAGTCTGGCATATCTAGATGGTTGGGGTCAGGTGGGTGATGCTATCTTTGATCAGAGTTCAGGAAGTTCTTTATTTGTAAAGTGCAGACATGCTACATTATAGGAACAGAGAGTGGGATCCATTTAAGAAGAGTTTTCTGGAGATAATACTTACTTCCACTAAAGCAGAACGGTTGTTTTTTGTTGTCAGAGAAGGAAAGTCTATTGTAGTTGTAATCAACTTTGGCAAAAGAGAAATCCAGAGACTCACAGAGTATTTTCCACAGTGTATTTGTTCAATATGATGAACTGGCTTTGGGCAGTTTGGAAAAGAAACCAAAACAAACCAAAATAACAAGAAAGGGACTGAATAGACATGATGAAATGAAAGGGGATTTGGCTAGAGTCAGGCAAATCACTATAATTAGCAGAATTACTAACGGACTGCTATTCAAGCAGTGCTACTGATTTTTTTTTTCTGTTTATTGTTTTATCCATCTTAATAAGGGAGTTATTTTATTGTCAAGCCATCTCTACAGTTTAACTTCTGTGTATTTCAGGCACATCTAAAAGTGAATGCTATTTGTTGGCATAGTTAAATGTAGCGTTGGGCCAGTTAATTTTTTTCCATTTACAAAAGGTCAACTAAATTCCAGCTAAATCTATTTACCATAGATAAATCAGTTCCATGTGCAATGGAAGTAGTATACATAGTGATAATTCAATTTTACACCAGAGATGAAAAGGAGGCATGGTGCTATAGTTTACTGCCTGTAACACAAACTTTTAAAAAATAGGGTGTTTTATAAAAAGGGAACTGTAATTAAAGAAATTGCACATTCTCTAATTACTAACATTTCAGAATGATCTACAGTAAAATGGTGTTCTGTGTCTTGCTTTTCATACAGGTGTAATAATAGACACTATACCCGTATGAAAAGCTGATCTGCTTTTTAAGTATTTTTGTTCTGCATAATAAAGTAATTCTGCCAATTAATTCAGTTGCTGAAGGGAGATATTACTAGCTTTGTACATAATGAAGGAAAGGTCGAGTAGCCCCCTCCCAAAGGAGGGCTATGAAGATAGGAATGGGTCCAAAGGAAAGACGCATGGGGAGCAGTTGAGGTCTCTGGGTTTGCTGGGCCAAGAGCAGAGGAGCTGAGGGCAGCGCTGAGCTCTGCTCTCTGTGACAGTGCCCGAGGGAATGGCATGGAGCTGTGATGGGGGTGAGTGGGCAGGTCAAGTCGGGTGTTAGGAAAAGGTTCTTCACCAGAGAGTGGTTGGATCCTGGAACAGGGTCCCAGCTGCCAGAGTTCAAGGAGCATTTGGACAATGCTCTCAGACATAGGGTTTGGATTGTGGGTGTTCATGCATGGAGTTGGATTTGATGATCCTTGTGGGTCCCTTCCAGCTCAGAATATTCAATGATTCTATGCTTCTATATACACTGGATTAAATTGCTGACTTGTTTATTATTAGAGCATTACATGTATCGCCTTATTAGCATATACAATTAAAACAGTAGTATGGGTAAGATGGGTAAGTAATTTTACAAAAATCTATGTTAAAATGCTGTGCCTTTCTTCAACTTTGTATCTACTGTTCTCCTTGAAATAGAAAGTTCAAATAAAGACACATGCATGGCAAAATTTTCCAATGTTCTTGAGTTTCACATATTGCAGCAATAGTTCTTAAATGTCTAGGACACATTAATTGACCAGGGACAAGACAGCCTACTTCCTTCTGTTTCAGACAGACCTATATGAAGGGGATATTCCTTCTTTCCACAGAATAATGTAGCATATTGCTATTGAGAAACTCGACCACTACTTCTTGACATCAGCTCTCCTGATTCAGACACCTACACATTTACCTTACTAAGATGCAGTAACTTAAAGGAAATTTAGACTTAAAGTTCTGTAATTTACTGTTTTCTTGTTTTAGCAATTATGCAATTCAGTTGAATTTCTTAGCGCACTTTCACAGTTGAAAGGAGAACTGCAGTTCATATTGGCTACCATAACAGTCACAACAGTGAGAAGTTAGAGGTGACTGCTGCATATTTGGAAAAGGTAGACACCTCATTAGCAACTCCACCTGGCTAAACTGTGGACAACATGGAGCACAGCACAGCACTCTGAAAAGCGGAACCCATTTCTGTGGAAAGTTCACATAAACCAAGCACAGGTTGGTTATTCCTCAATCAAGTAAGAAATCATCTTGCAGTTGGCTGAGATCATTCTTAAGTAGCTAATCCAGAGAGTCAGACATTCAGGCATCTTGGTCTTACCTCTACTGATTACACGCAGTTTTGTGTTACAGTCTTAACTTACTGGTAGCATCAACTGTTGCCAGATTTCTTGTAGAATGTTAACATACATGAGATAGATAAAAAGTAAAAACTTAATTCAGCCTTTCTCCACCACCAGACTCATCATTAAACTCCACTATTTCTGTAAGTAGATTTACTCATTTTAAGAATGGTCCCTTCACTGTGCAGATATGCTCCCTCCCAGATCTTTGTTGTGAACAGTAATTTTCCTCTATTCCTCAGAAACAAACAACCATATTAGACAAGGAGATTTATGTTATTTATAAAAATATCCTGAACAAAGTAAAGAAAGAATGATAAACTTGGGTGCAGGATAAAAAAGGCAAAATAAATCAGGAATAAGGCAGGAGATTTCCACCAGGGCTTATAATACATAACTTGCAAGTCCTTCATCCTTGTCTGTCAGCGATTTGAAAAGGACGAAAGAATCTGTGACATTTATCATGTGTGACATTCAGCCATACAGATGCCATTCAGTTATACACAAGATGTCTTTGCTCATACAGTATTCAAAGAGACGCTGTTTACCTTACTTCTTTGCCCACACAGTTCCTCTTTTAGGTCCTGAGTAGCGTGCAAGTCTTATAGATTTTTGAATAATACACAAATCTCCAGGAGAAAATAAAACTAACTTAGTCGCTAAATAGCATTTCAGTATCCTCAAAGGATTAATTCAAAGTAACAGTTGCTGGCACTCAGAATATTGAATTTATTTGCTAAATGGGAAATACCATCCTGATGTAGAATTGATACAAGCGCTCAAACAGCTTATATCGACTCCTCTAGATGCTTTTAGCATCCACCACCTCCAAAAAATGAGTCCAGCATGAGCAGGAAGCACATTATCTCATATTGCTTTATAGGCTTGCACATTCACACTCAGTTAATATAGACAGAAGGTATCATACATCTAGTTTATTTTTATTGCCCTTTTATCAGTGCCATGAAAAAGGAATGTGTTCATACAACTATTTAGCACAAACACGTCAGTCCTTCACTTAAATGTTTTTTTAAAAAAACTTAAACTTGCTCTGTTACCCTTTTTAACAGAAATGAAAACTTAGGCCGAGACTGTTCTCTGATGTCCTTGACTTAATCTGAACAGGAACAGTACAATAAGTTTATTTAAACACATGAAAAAAGAAAAGCTTGTTGATTCTCTTCCTTTTACTTTACAGGGTCTGAAATCCTAAGCTCTGCATCACTGGGCCAGGGTTCACTTTGTGAAGAAGTCCTAAACATGAACATTGCTAATGGAAATGTCCTAAAACAAGCAGATAACGTGTTGGTATGCAAGTGCATGGCTACGCTGAGGAGAAGCCAGCCTATGTCCTGTCTGCATTTCAGCATGGTAACCATGGAAATGGGAACCAGCCTGCACAGAGTCTAACAAAGGAAACCTTGAAATGAAAATAGCAACAGTGGTGAGAGACCAGCCAAGATTTCTGAGGGGGAAAATGACTGCTCTGAAGATGGATAAACCCCCTTTTACCTGCACTAACCCTAAGATAAAGCATTTTATTCCCATTTAGCTGTTTGGACATTACTCCATTATACTGGTAGCTCCAATTATTAGTATTCGTGAAAATACACAAAGTATATGAAAAAATTACTTTCATTCATTGAAAATTAACAACAGTGAAGAAAGACCACAATGAATAACATCTGTGTAGTAACTATGAAGCACAATGAAACTAAGAATTGTCAATCCTTTTACTTACTCTTTGATCTCTTAAATGAAAATTCTGTGCAACTGAATTAAAATAAATAAATGAAAAAATAAAGTACAATTAAAAAATTGTTCCAGAGTCAGAGAGCACATAGCTCATAACTTACTGGTACGATCTCATGTTTGCTTTGCACAAATTATGCACAAATAAACATTAGCTGTTAATGTGTTTAGAAGTGTGATGGTAATACCCTGTATGCTGTCTAAGATAAACATCATTTGTACAAAATACAGTCCTGTAACACAGCATGAATGAAAGGCAAAGTTCCAAGAATAATATATAATAACGCTCCTGCTACCTGACAAGCTCTCTGAAAGTAGTTCCAGAAATGAGATATTCTAAGTCTCATTAAAAAAAAAAAAAAAAAAGGAAGAAGAAGAAGAAAAAAGAAAGAAAAAAAAAAAAGAGATTGAGGTCAAAAGTACCACCACTTTTGGATATCTAATGATTCAGCTAAAAACTTTATTTTTTCAGAAGGCACTGCACATTCAAAATACAATTTCCATTGACTTCATTCACAGCTGTGAATACACAGCAGCTTTGCATGTCAAGATGCACTTTCACAACCAGCTCAAGCCAGTGGAAGTGTTGGCTACCATTGAAAGAAACTCTTCCAGCTTCCCTCCCACCTCTGGCCACAAATTCTGACTGTCCCTTGTGCCAGTGCTGACACCTAAATATTAACTGTTCAAGTGAACAGGATCAGATTAGCTGATCTCCAAAACTAACCTGCCCCCCCAAAAAAGGGAAAATATTACTTTCCCCAAACCAAGCCCCAGTGGCACCACAGGATACTGCTGGGAATACGCAGTCAGGAGTGGATGAAATGTCCTTGCAGCAGCAGCCCACATTCAGGTCAGCTTAACCAGATTGTGAAAATGCAGCTACAGTTTTGAGAACCCCTGGCTGAGCAAAGAGAAAGAGAGAAAGACAAAGGCTCCAACCACGTGTCAAATATTTAATTTAAATGACTCGCCTGAAATTGCACTGGGCTTTTGTGACCAAAAAAAAACCAAAAACAAAACAAAAACCAAACAAAAAATACAGTGAAAGAGCCCTATTCTGCAAAGAACATAATCATTTCTCTCCAACCTGCCCTTCTTCACCATTCCTAGAGCATCTTCCAGTTTCATCAATAACAGAGGTAGAACTTCCAGCCCCTTTTCTGATCACACTACATCCACCTGTCCATAGACAGCCACAGCAAAGCTGCAGACCTGAGTCCAAATGATTGCATAATACACAGGTTTCAAAGGGGAAAAATCCAGAGTCACAGAATGGCTTTGTTTGGGCGGGACCTTAGGGATCATATGGTTTCATCCCGAGCCACGGTCTTGGATCAGGCTGCTGAGGGCCCCAACTGACCTGGCCTTGAAGGCTGCTAACTTAGGCACTTCCTAACTTTTTCACATTTGACTCAGTTGTTGTTTTATCACAGTTCATATTCCCTGGGAAATAAACATAATTTATCAGAAGAAAAAGATTTCTGTTAGTGGTTTCTTCCCCTGCATCATTGCACAGCTCTTCAGCCCACTGTCATCAAGGCTGAAAGACACTGCTGCTTCCTGGGACAATGTGATGCTTTGCGTCAGCAAGGGTGAGATATGTATTGAACAACAGAAGAAGGATTACACTTGGAAATTCTGGAGTCCATATGAAGTGTAAGAGAAAATCCCTCCTTCCTCATTTTGCATAAGATTGATTCCTCCTCCAGTCTGACTGGGTCTAACAGGTTGAGGGGTTGGTGTCCTGAAGTGGTACCCCTGTGTCCTCAAAAACATACACCTTATTTAGTAGGGATTTTTCAGTTCAGAGCAGAATGGTGTGAGGGATATGTGTTTGAAAGATTGGGGATTTTAAGAAATAGCAACACAAGAACACAAGGGAGACATTTGCAGATGTAATCATAGACCTCACAAAGAAACCTGCAGACCACTGCCACTGCAATAGCAAATAAAGTCTGTCTGAGCTCCATACCAAGGACAGACAGGGTTTATGTTAAAATCAAGCCGATAAAAATAAATTTCTTTCCAGAGGAATGAAATTTTCCAAAGGTTTCTTTACTTGGACTAATTTAGGTAGATTTTCGAGACGATGCAAATAACATCTTCCTGCCAAATTTCAAATATCTGCTCTGAAGCATGAGGGCACAGAAGCTTTCCAAAGAAAATGTTACCAGAATTGAGCCCAGGAAAGGCACTGTGTTTTCCACTGGCTTCGCTCTCAGGAAGAGCTGGGGTATTTTGGCTCAGTTTTTTTTTTTTTTTTTTTTTTTTTTTTAAGAACAGGCTAAGAAAGAATCAGGATGTCAAAAATGCAGATTTAAAGAATGACATTAACCTCTAATTTAAAGAATTCAAATATTTAAAGATTTGAAAAATTACAAGTACCTGAGATCTGCTAAAACAGTCAATATGTTGCAACAGAAAGCATCATGCTTTGTTGTACAGCTTGTACTATTAAGTCCTCCACTTACTGTTATCCCCCAACATCGTCTACTTCTATGATATTATACTTTTTTGGCCAATGAGTAACAAGATTTCTATGTTAGCAAGGTTGTAATATCAAAATTTTAGTTCTATTGTATTTTTATTTCTTTACCAATTGTGAAGTCTGAATGACTTTCCAAACATAAAAATACACAACAAAAGTAAAAAACGTACATCTTTACTAACTATTGCATTACTTTTGGTTGAGTCTGGGTATACAATAAAGCCCTTATGGGGTTTACTTAATATAGGTGATAATTTGGAAATGAATACACTTATATAAAATCAAATTTATTTTGTGCAAATTTGTTTTCTTGCTTGACTGCCTAATTCAGCTATTACAGCCCAGTTACACTCAATAAGCATTTGAAGGTTAAAGAGCTCATCAGAATTTCATCACTGCAGTGGGACTCTAAATCGCTAGAAAAAACCTTCCTTCCTTCTAGTTCTACAAGATCAAAAAAAGGCTTTAAAGTATTAACTCAGCAATTCACCTACTAACATCAAATGCCACGACACATTTGAAATCAAAAGCATGTCTGCTTTCAGCTGTATCACACAAACACAGAATGGCCAGGGTTGGAAGGGACCTCAAGGATCATGAATCTCCAACCCCCCTGCCACATGCAGGGCCACCAACCTCCCCATTTAATACCAGACCAGGCTGCCCAGGGCCCCATCCAATCTGGCCTTGAACACCTCCAGGAATGGGGCATCCACAGCCTCTCTGGGCAGCCTGTTTCAGTACCTCACCGCTCTCTCTGTAAAGAACTTATATAATGTATAAATGTAGACGAACCATGGATAGTGCCTGAACAAAGCAGGCCTATCCCACTTCTGTCAGATCCATTGCCGGGAGAATCCTGCTCCCATGACCAGTCCTTATCTTCTGGTTTCTGCACTGCTTGACAAATCCCCTCAAGTCTTAGGACTTTTACCTTGGGACTTGTAATGCTCCGACTATAAACAAGAGTATAAGAGATGGATTAAACACAAGGGCAGAGTGGGTGTTTTGCCCAATGATGCTTTTAAGAATTTTCATTTCTTATTACAAAAAACACCATAAGGCTGTTTGTATCCCATGTATCTCATCACAGGATAATATTTTTGCATTCTACTTCATACCCTGCAGCCGCACATTCCTCTGCAGTATTTGCTACAGCTACTGAAAGAACAAGTCGGAACAGCTCACATGTAAAAACTCATTCTTATGCCTCTCAGTGACTTACTAATTAAGGGTTTGAGTGAGCACACAGTAATACAACCACTCTGAAAGTTCTTGGGAATTTGCTTATGGCAAGTGAATATGATGGCGTACATTTCCCAGGAAAATATATGTAATGGTAATTAAGTAAGCCAAGAGAAGGAGGAGATGGTTCAAGTTTCCCTGTCCTTTTCCAAGCAGAGACATCTGCTGAGCAGGGTGGGATAGGACCTAAAGGATTCCTGAAATCAGGAGTAGCATTCTCAGCAAAGAGCATCACCTTCCCTTTTCGGACAGCACAATCCCCACAGAACCGCAAACGCGCAACAAACGGCATCCACACCCCCGGCCTCCAGAACTACCATCACCACCATTTTACTGAATTCCCAACGCGGTGCCAGCCCAGGAACCTGCCGCACGCTCTCCGCTGGCGTCGGCCCAGACCCCCGCCCCGCGCCTCCCTCTGCCCCGTCCCCGGCGCCGCGGCGAGAGGCTCAGCGGGGTCGCCCCGCTCCGCCCGGAGCCTTACCCAGCGCCAGCAGCAGCGCCGCACTCGCAGAGGCCATGGCGCAGGGCGGTGCGGAGAGGTGCGGAGCAAGGAGCGTGGTGCTGTGCCGGCCGCGCGGCACTGAGCGCCACCTGCTCCTCGCCGCCACGAAATACCGCTCCTCCTCCTCTTCCTCCTCCTCCTGCCCGCCCACAGCGTCCCGCGGGGTCCCTGCAGCGGGCCGGGAACTCCGGCCCTCCCCCGTTTCGCTCTCGGGAGGGGCGGATGGGTGAAAGCCCGCCGGTGCATGCCCACTCCGACAGGACCTGCCGACGTCCGGCTTCGGAACCCCGACTTCTGAAGGGGTTCTACTGAAACTAATGAAAATCATGGTTAATTTCTGTTTGTTTGTTTGTTTTTGTTTTTGTTTTTCCCTCTAGGAGCACAATATTTTCTTCTCTATTGCCTTAAACCCATATCTTCTCCTTTAAGTGAAATTCCTGCAGATCATACCCTCAGCTGTGAGAAGTGCAACAGGAGAGCCTTGCCACTCCATCGACTCCAGTGCTGCCCATGACAGTAGCAATATATTGCTCATGCAAAATATTGCCCTAGTGTCCGCCCAACATCCAGGGGCACAGTGTGAGTGAAAACTACAAACGATGTGGTGGTAAGGGGTTCTACTTGGAAAGAAATTAGAAAGCAGTGTGAAGTGCGGGATTATCTCTGTTCTGTGTAGTTTTTAGCCTATGTAGGCCTATTAGCACTGTTTGAACCCTTCATATTTATGGTATTTGATACACCCTCTTTTTCTCTCTCCCACAGCTCTGGTGTATGAGACCTATTGAATACTGGTTGTTATTCTATTTTGCAACAATGATTTTGGTGAACATATTGGACCTTTCTGGCATGAACATAATGGAGTGAAAAGGGCAGTTTGTCTGGAAACTTGAAATAGAAATGCTTCCTTCCTCCCCCTGCTCATCATCTGTGTCATGTCCTTGTGGTTTGTCACAGACCTCAGTTTTTATTTCAGGAGCACTGTAAGAATACATGTGTTCTCTCACTGTCATATTCCTTTCAAACACTTTGAATGTGAATTTTAAGTTAAAGCAGAGGCTGTTTACAAGTGGGATTGTCTAGCTGGTATTGATGGGTTCTAATCAATCAATTAAAAAAAAGTGGGTATTTGGAAACTGTCAGGACATTCAGATCCTCAATGGAAGTACAGCAGAGACCCAGCACTAAACAGTTCACACTGATCCCTTCCACATATTTACTCTTTCATGCTGCTCATGCCTAGCCTGTGAGCTTGCACAGAGACAGACTTCACAGGACATGCTTACTTCTGACCATTCCCTCTGAATCAATCATTTACTAAGAATGACTCATGTGCAGTCCCTTCTTGGTGTCTTAACAGCCCGGCAAAATGTGCTTCAAGGGGCAGCTACCTACAGCAGGAACATCTGCTCCAGCAGCAGGTGTTGGAGCAGTTCTGGGCTTTCTCTCCCTCTGCTGTGCATGTAAGAATGCTTGCAGCTCTGGGGCAGGGAGGGAAATCTATACTTCCGTGAAGCAGAAAAAAGAGCCACCAATTAACAGATGCTGTTGGAAGGACAATAATAAATGAAATCTACAGCACAGGGAAAAATAAATATTTCTTAGTTAATACATACACCTGGAACTGCCCTCTATCCCACCTAAAAATAACCTTTGAAGACCAACATGTCGGTTTCCTAAGAAACAGTGCCTTTGATTCAGTTACATCATCCTTATTATGAACACACCCTCAGGATACGAAACTTTCTTCCTCATCCAGACACAATGTTGAAAAATAGTTTCACACACACAAAGGCCATTCCCAGACTGACATTTGTCTGTATCTGCAAATAATAGGTCAGAGGAGAATACGTACTGTGTGAATTATTGCATCCTTTAACCTTTAGTTGAATACTTATGTTTCAAATAGCTTACAAAGCATTTGTACCCTGCTATACAATCCTGAACTACCCATTGTGTGTTACAGAAAGCTAGGCTTTCTGCATTGAGCAGTACTTCATCTTTCTGACTTTTTCCCATCTATTTTATATGTATTATACACGTACCTTACGAAATTAGGGAAAGAATGAAGGAAAAAGTAAGGCAATAATTCCTTAATTTATTTTGACTAGAATAACAAAAAACGAATCCAGCGAACAGCTTGGTTTGTGCTTGGGTTTTTTTTTTTTGTTGTTGTTTGTTTGTTTGTTTTGTATGCAAAGGAGGATTGATAAGCAGCCTGTGCTCTCCATGACTTGGCTGTTTACTGGTGTGCTTTGTAGCACCCTGTTTTGTCTGCTTGTCACAGGGACACTTGCCAAAAATGCTTTATCTGCCTGAGCGTGTTTGTGGAGTTTCAGGCTTGGTTGTGCATAAGTATGGATTTGTTGCACATGGGAAGAATCTATTTCATTTGGAAATGCCAAGTAAGCCTTAGTCTTTTTTTTTTTTTTTTTTTTTCCCCTGTGGTAAGGGAAGCAAGTAGCTTGGTAAATTCCACTACAAAAAAGATCAGTATAATTTTTGTATTTTCAAGAGGAACGAAGAATTAAAGAGGAAAGAAACTGTGCAAACATTTGATTTTAAAAGATAGCTGTTGACTGCATAATAGTAAGTTTTATTGTAGGATATCACAACTAATATGTAGTAATTTTAATGTGATGACATAAAAGAAACTTAATGCCAACCTTCTCAGACAAGCATTTGGGTATTTCCATTCTTTGTCATCTGTGAGGGGTGCCCACAGACTCAGAGTTTCAGTGCAGTGAACAACGTTGGACTTTTTTGATAATGTAATTCTGGGAGGGGCTCTCACTAAGGTGTGGCAATTTGCACCAGTGAGGCCAAGGTGTATGGCTCCAGGTCAGTCCTTTGATGTTTCTGAAGATGTCAGAGAAAATGGCCACCAAGCAGTTATTATTTTTGGCAGACACATGCTTGTAGCAAAAGCTTGAAAAAATAAAATCAAAACAAAAAAGGAAATATTAAAAATAGCTGTCAGGATATAGTTTAGACCTTAGTAATAATTCAGTTTTTGTGATAAGTTGGAAAAGGTCAATTACTGCTCTCCCAGCTGAAATGTTAGGAATTGCTTAAGCAATTAGTAGAGTGTAATTTCACCATAACACAGTTCTAATGCTGTGAAATTTTGCTTCATTGATCTCAAAGTGCCACAGTAGAGCTAGAAGACAAAGGCTAATTAAGTAAGTTAGGTGTCCTTGTTTCAGTGGGGACAGAGTTGTTTTTCCCTCTTAGTGTCTAGTATGATGAAATATTTTGGCTTTAGGAGAAAATGTAGATACCACACCAATGTTTTAGTTGTTTCTGAGTAATGCTGCACAGAACCAAGGACATTTCAAGTTCTTTCACTGTCCTAGCAAGAGGCTAGGGGGCACAAAAAGCTTGGAAGGGGTCAGAACCAGGACAGATGATCTAGACTGGCCAAAGGGATATTCCAAACCATAAGACATCACATGAAATAAGTTGAAAACAGTAAGGAGTTGGGCAGGGAGGCATTCATTGCATGGGGCTGGCTGGGCATCAGTTGGTGAGTGGTGAGCCATTGCTTGTGCATCGCTTGTTTCATAAATATGTATTATACTATTACCTTTACTACTATCATTTTTCTTTTCTCTTCCTCTTCTGTCTTAGTAATAGATTTTATCTCAACCCATAAGTTCTGCTTTGTTGCCTGTTTTTTTTTTTGTTTGTTTGCTTGTTTATTTGGTTTGCTTTGTTTTCCAGATTCTCTCCCCTATCCCACTGGGGGGAGTGAGCAAATGAGTGTGTGGTACTGTTGAATCACTACAAAGACATTTACCTCCAGAAAAGGGATGTCTTAAGAGGAAATAGTATATGTATAGTATTGGAAAGGGTATGAATGAGAGTGATGAGGTCAGCTGAATGCTGTCTTCTACAATTGGTAAATTAGGGCAGTCTGGTGTAGCTACTGCATATCAAAATGAGCACAGGCAAAAGAGGATGGATTTTCCATCTGTGTGCACTCAGGCACAGACCTCAGTGCCACAGATTACTAGAAGTACTTAAAGCTAACCTGAGTTCTCAGTTATGACTGGGAAAGAAAAATATGCCAAGGATTACTAAACATATTGAAATCTTCCCAGCCTGTGAAGATCTTGCATCGCAAAAAGCATGGAGTCAAGAGTTTTTGTGGAAAGATAATTTTGCCTTGGTCTTAGTTTTTTTCATCGGTATCTACTTTTAACATCAAAGGACATGACTTGATGCTACATAGATGTTTATTATGAGTTGATATTAGCCCTTTCATGTGCTTTTGCTTTTGGGCTAACCTATAGCTTTCTGTTAAATTGATTTACCAAACAGAATTGATTATTTTGAGTGTTTAGCTCATTTTATGATTTCATTTTATGCCATTGTTGAGACTATCATCACTGTTTTGAATTTAATATTTATGAATTTTATATTTTCATGCTCCTAATATTTCTTAATTAATGATGTGAGCATTTTCAGGAGGGTATATTGTCTATCCCTTCTGGAAATCTGTACAGAAGGAGAAAGTTTAGTCACAGATGAAACTAGCCTATGGTCTCAGTCACCTCTGAAAGTCTCATCATGTAAAGAGTAGATAGCTGATCTCAGTGATGCCTACACTGTTGAGTTAAATTCAGTAGGGCAGGTGTGTCAGACACCTAAAGCAGTGAAATAGTGTGTATTGAGTATGTAAAGTAGAATCTCAGAATTATAGAATCATAGAATCACTGAGGTTGGCGCAGACCTCTAAAATAATCCAGTCCAATGGTCCATATACCAACATTACTCACTAAACCATGTCTTTCAGTACAACAGCTAAACATTTATTGAATACCTCCAGGGTCAGTGATTCTACCACCTCCCTGGACAGCCTGTTTCAGGTCCTGACCTCTCTTTCAGAGAGCAAGTATTCCTAACGTCCAACCTGAATCCATTCACTCCAGTCCTATTGCTAGTTACATGGGAGAACCACAACCACCCTTCAGGTAGCTGTAGAGAGCAGTAAGGTCTCCTCTGAACCTCCTCCAGACTAAACAATCCCAGTTGCCTCAGCCATTCCTCATAAGACATGTGCTCCAGGCCCCTCACCAGCTTCATTACCCTTCTCTGAACACGCTCCAGGGTCTCAATGTCTTTCTTCTAGTGAGGGGCCCAAAACTGAACACAGCACACCAGTTGCAGCCTCACCAGAGCAGAGTACAGAGGGATGACTCCTGGCTCCTGCTGGCAACACTGTTTCTGATCCAAGGCACCACACCATTGGCCTTCTTGGCCACCTGGGCACGTTGCTGGCTCATGTCTAGCAAAGCATTGACCCATACCTCCCAGTCAGTTTCCCATCCACAGTCTTCCAGCCACTCTGCCCCCAGCCTGTAGGGTTGCCTGGGGTTGTTGGACACAGATCTTGTTGAACTTCATCCAATTGACCTCAGCCCAGCTATCCAGCCTGTCCAGATCTCTCTGTACGGCCTTTCTACCTCCAGACAGATCAACAATTCCTCCCAACTTGATGTCATCTGCCAATTTACTGAGGGTGCACTCAGTGCCCTCATCCAGGTCTTTAGTAAAGATATTGAACTGGACAGGCCCCCGTGCCACCCCTTGGTGAACACCACTTGTGACCGGTCACCAGCTGGATGTGAATCCATTCACCACCACTCTTTGGGCCTGGCCATCCAGCCAGTTCTTTACCTAGTGAACGTACTATCTTCTCCCTTCTCCCCCGACACACACACATGCACACCCGCAAGAAAGCAAACTGAATATCACATTTACAGCTTGTTCCTAACTTCAGCATTTTCTATTAGAAAGTCATGATCTGACATCTACATGATTGCCGTGATTAATCCTGACAGGTGAGTCAATCCTGACAAATCGCACATCAGTTTAAAACATGTGGAGTTGCCTCCTTCATCTCCCCATCCACCTCATGTCCTCTGGGAATCATCCAAATCCACTTTGGAAAGGAGGTTTTCTTACATGGTGATTTAAGAGCAACAGATCTTGTTATACAATTTAACAAAGGGTAAACATTTTAAACCCAGTGATCTGTTTTCCATTAAACCTGTTAGTGACAAACAGAAAAGGACTAATAGGGATAACAAAGTCTCACAATAGATGTTGGCAAGATGTTTAAAAGTCCAACTAGGTCAGTATACACTTGCTTTCTTAGACGTGTAATATGAACCTCAGAGGAAATAAAAGAGATTGAAAAGTGAAGTAAGGATTTCAAAGGAAAAATACAGGAGCTGGCAGAAAGAAGTAAAGATTTTTGATGTGAAGAGCAGACCTGCAGGAACAGTATTCACAACCTTTAAAGCCAGAATGTCTTCTGAAAGAAAATATGAAATTGATATTCAAGTCAGAGTTCAAAAGAGAACTCTCAAAAGCCAGAGAGTGTGTGCATTGTGTCCTCAGCAGAAGCTTTAGCACTCTCCAGTCCTGCTCCTGTCTATATATCTTAGCATACATTTACTGATTCCATATTGTTTAAACTGAGCTATATCCTAATTAACATAGAGTACATACGTATTTTAAGTGATTCTCTGTCCAGATGAGCAAAATTTGTGTCTGATATCTGGAAATTATCATAGATGCTCATGGGATATCAAGTAGATGGGGAAGACATATTCCCACTCATTTGTTATCCCCTAAATTTAGGTCCAATATAAAATCCTGTTAATTTATGTAGTTTTATGCCTTCTAAAACAGCCAGTGAGCTTCAGCCCATCTCTCAGAGCATTAACATTGATACAGCTCCAATAACCACTTCTAACAGCAGTAGGTACCTTCTCCCAAATATTTGTCAGACAGGAGTTATGCAACAAAAAGATGAGAAACTCTGACTGTTAAAAAATATGCCTTTAACTCAAATTCTTGACAATTTTGCCATAAAGGCGTAGTGACTGTTTCGTTTGTGGAATTAAAATTCATTGCTTCTTCTTTTTTATTTGTCGGTCACAAAGAATTACTCAATCATTCGCTGGACATTTCTTTTAAACCTGGCACCCCTAAGAAACCCTGCTTACCCACATATGAATTGTAAATGGATGAGGTGAGGTGGATTTCAGTCTTAATACATAGTTTTGGTTTGCACATTGTAATTAAAAAAAAAAAAAAAAAAAAAAAAAAAAAAAAAAAAGCTTAGTCTCCAAGCGAATACTTTTCCATCTACTTGACCAGATGCACAAAGCATTCCTGATCAGATTGCAAAAATCTTACCATCAAGAAAAAATTCTAGATGACAACCTGGCAAACCAATGATGATTGAAAACTGAAGGTACTGTGTACGAAGAGACAAACTGTGTTGCAACAGTGTCTCGGAATAATTGCTTTGCTTTCTAATTACATTTGTTGGTGCTTGTGTGTTGATATCTATTGGCATGTTTCCAAATACTGAAAAACTGTGTTGCAAAGGAGGCCTGAGACTTTGAATGAATTTTCTAAGATCCTCAAAAGACAGATCACTCAGATAAACTGTAAAAACCCAATTAACAGGTTTCTGAAGTTCCTGAGAGTCCCCAAAACCATAACACTAGTGTCATTGGAGGTTCTTTTTTTTTTTCTTTTTCTGACTGTAGGAAATTTTAAGCTGAAACCAAGAAGTTTGATGTGTTATGGTATAGTGTAAAATGACTAAAACAAGAGTAATAATCTCTTGACACCAGTGTTTTGTGAGCAGGGAAACAACAGACTGCACATCAACGGCCATTAATATGGGCACAGAGATGAGAACACTCAACAAGCAATGTTCATGTATATAATTTCCCCATATGAATTGTATGTCATGGACAATGTTGACTCTCACAATTGCAAAATTTTACATGTGTTTTTAGGGCAAATTGAGATCCTTCAACAAGATGCAAGGGCTGTATGATGGAAGATTACATGAAGGCAATATTTATTATGGAGAATATCTCATTACTGCAGGAGGAATAACATTTAATGTGAATCAACCTTAAGAATCTTAGAATCATTGAATGACTTGGTTTGGAAGGGGCCTCAAAGATCATCTAGTTCAACCCCTCATGATGGGCAGGGCTGCTAACTCTAGATCAAGCAACAGATCAGGATTCCCAAAGCTCCATCCAGCCTGGCCTTGAACACCTCCAGGGACAGGTCATCCACAGCTCTCTGGGAAACCTGTTCCAGAACCTCACCTCTCTCTGTGAAAAACTTCCCCCTGACGTGTAATCTAAATCTACCTTTCTTTAGTTTGAAAGGTTGATTTCCTTCCTGTTTATAATCTCCCTTAATCTCCCAATCTCCTTATAATAATGAGGTCTCCCCTGAGTCTTCTCTTCTCCAGGATAAACAAGAACAGCTCCACAGCCTGTCTTCACAGGAGAGGTGCTCCAGTCCTCTGATCACCTTTGTGATCCTCCCCTGGACCTGCTCAAACAGTTCCATACCCTTTCTGAGTTGGAAGCCCCAGTTCTGGACACAGTACTCCAGATGAGGCCTCAGCAGAGCAGAGCAGAGGGGAGCAATCCCCTCTCTCTCCCTGCTGGCCAACTCTCTTTTGATGCAACCAGGCCTTCCAGGCTGCAAGCACTGTGAGCTGGCTTACATTTAGCTTTTCATCCAGCACGACCTCCAAGTCCTTTTCTGCAGGAGTGTTCTCAGTGAGTTATTCTCCCAGTCTGTACTCATACCTGTGATTGCCTTGACTCAAGAGTAACAACACCTTGTACCTGACCTTGCTGAACCTCTTTCTGTTCACGTGGATCCACTTTTCAAGCCCATCCAGATCCCTTTGCATGGCAATCCCTTCCTTCTATTATGTCAACTGCACCACTTAGCTTGATATCATCTGCAAATTTGCAGAAGGTACAATCCTCAATCCCATCATCTATGTCATTAATAAAGATGTTGAAGAGCATATGTTCCAAAATGGACCCTGGGGGACATTGCTTATCACCAGCCTCCACCTGGATATAGAGCCATTTATGACAACACTCTAGCTGTGATTTTCCAACCATTTCTGGACCCCTCAGTTCAAAAAAAAGGCAGGGATCTCTTAGAAAGAGTCCAGTGAAGGGCCACAAAGATGATTAAAGGCCTGAAACATCTCCCATGTGAGGAAAGGCTGAGTAACCTGGGTCTGTTCAGCCTGGGGAAAAGAAGATTTGTCTCTAAATATCTAAAGGGATTTGAGAGGCAAATGCATGAGGCCAGGCTCTTCTTGTTAGTGTGTAGCAGCAGGACAAGGGGTAATGTCCTAAAACTTGAACATAGGAAGTTCTGTACTAACATGTGGAAGAACTTCATGTTAAGAGTCATGGAGCACTGGAACAGGTTGCACAGAGAAGTGGTGGAGTCTCCTTCTATGGAAACATTCAAAACCCATCTAGGCGCCTACCTGTGTTACCTGTTGTAGGTTATCTGCTTTAGCAGGGGGGTTGGACTCAGTGATCTCTTGAGGTCTATTCCAACCCACGTGATTCTGTGATTCCTTATCCACTAAACAGTTCACCCTTCAAATCTACATCTTTTCTATTTAGAGACAAGAATGTGGTGTGAGACCATGTCTTTTGTATTCTTATGTTAGCAGACACTAAAAAAATGAACAGTTGAGAAGTTACTGTCTTTTAATCATACTGTGTTGCTGGAGGAATTTTCTTCAGGGCAGACAGAATCATAGAATCATAGAATCACCAGGGTTTGAAAGAACCACAAAGATCATCTAGACTAACTGTACCACTACTCTTTCCCCAAGAAACCATGTTCCTTAGTACAACATCTAGATGGTTATTGAATACCTCCAGGGATGATAAGCCAATCATAACCCTGTGCAGCCCATTTGGGCTCTCCCATTCAGAGAATAAATTTTTCCTAATATCCAACTTGAGCCTCCCTGTTGGAACTTAAAGCCATTATCTCTAGTCCTATCGCTAGTTATGTGGGAGAAGAGGCTGACATCCACCTTACCACAACCTTTCAGTAGTCATAGAGAGCTATAAGGTCTCCCCTCTGTGTCCTCTCCAGACTAAACAATCCCAGTTCCCTCAGCCGCTCCTCTTAAGACTTGTGTTCTGGTCCTCTCACCAGCTTCGTTGTCCTTCTCTGGACATGCTCCAGAGCCTTGATGTCTTTCTTGTAGTGAGGGGCCCAAAACTAAACAGAGAGCACAAGGTGTGGCCATACCAGGGCTGAGCACAGGAGGTGATCTTTGAATCACAAAATCATAGAATCCTTAGAGTTTGAAATTTGAATCTTTTAAAGGTTATCTAGTCCAACTCCCCTGCAATGAAGTGCAATATCCACAGCTAGAACAGATCACTCAGAGCCTGGTTCAGCCTGGCCTTGAAAGTCTTCAGGGACAGGGCACCCACCACACCTCCGGGCAACCTGTTCCAGTGCCTCACCGCCCTCACTGTAAAGACTTTTTCCTTACATTCAATGTAAATCTACCCTCTTTAAGTTTGAAAAGATTACCGCTTCCACTATTACCACAGACTCTGCTAAAAAGTCTGGTCCTTTCTTTCCTGTAGCTCTCCTTTAGATACTGAAAGGCACCTCAGAACATTCTCTTCTCCAACCTGAGCAGATCCAGCTCTTTCAGCCTGCCCTCGTAGGGAGGTATTCCATCTGTTCCATCCCCTGGAACCTTTTTTTGGCCCTCCTCTGGACAGACTCCTAGGTCCCTGTCTCTCCTTTACTGAGGACTCCACATCTGGACACAGTACGCCAAAGTGAGGCTTCAACAGTGCAGCGTAGTGAGGCAGGATCACTTCCCTTGCTGTGCTGGCCCTGCTTCTTTTGATGTAGCCCAATATATGGTTGGTTTTCTTGACTTTGAGGGCATATTACTGGCTCATGATCAGCTCATCATCCACCAGTACTGCAAAGTTTTTTTGGCAGGGCTGCTCTCAATCCTTTCATCCCCCAGCTTGTATTGGTAGTGGGGACTTTTGTCTCGTCCATTCATGCATTTACACCATCATAGAAGGCCACTAGGTTGCTCAAGCAGGATTTTCCCTTGAGGAAGCTATGCTGGTTCTCTTGTGCCATATCCTTGCTTTCTGTGTGCCTTAGCATAGCTTCCAGGAGGATCTGCTCCATGATCTTTCGCAGCACAGGGTTGATACTGACAGGCTGGTAGTTCCCAGGGTCATCCATTTTACCCTTCTTAAAAATGGGGAAGATGTTACCTTTTTTCCAGTCACCTTTTTTCCAGTTCACTTGACAGCCATGACTTTTCAAATATCATGGAGAGTGTCTTGGTGATTGTATTGGCCACTTCTCTCAGGAGTCTGGGATGCATCTTGTCAAGACCCATAGACTTGTGGATGTTCAAGTTCCTCAGGGGGGTCACACACCTGATCTATGCTCACAGTGGAAGAGACATTGACCCAATCCTCTCCTTTTGAACCAATCATATGAGAGCTGTGTGACAAGCAGTTATCAGAGAAAATGTAGGCAAAAAATTGCTGATTACCTCAGTTTTCTCCTTGTCTATTGTTACCAGCTTGTCTGTGTCACCCATTTGTCGGGGTACACCCTCTAGGAGTTTCCTTTTCTGGTTGAGGTACCTTTAGAAGTCTTTCTTATTCATCTTGGTACCCCTTGACAAGTTTAGTTCAATCTAGGCCTTGGCTTTCCCAACCCCATCCCTATACAGCCTAGCAGCGTCCTTATACTCTTCCTACGGTACCTGCCCCTGTTTCTGCTATCTGTGTACTTTCTTCTTGTTTTTCAGTTTGACTAGCAGGTCACAGCTCAGCCATGCCAGTCTCTTGACTTCATTTCCTGACTTCTTTCACCTGAGGATCATCTCCCTGCTCCTGCTGGCAGCACTATTTATGATACAAGCCAGGGTGTCACTGGCCCTCTTTGACCCGGGCACACTCCTGGCTCATATTTAGCTGAGCTAACACCCCCAGGTCCATTTCTTCCACACAGTCTTCCATATACTCTTCCTCAAATCTGTAGCATTGCTTTAAGTTGTTTTGGCCAAAGTGTAGGACCTGTCATTCAGGATTCAGTATCTTTATCGAAATCTTGGCAGGGTGTTCAATGACTGCCTGCCTGAAGCCCTGTTTCTTGTGGTGTACATCACACAGTGTTCACCCATTCAAAACAATGTCAAGTTGTGTCATAAGCACCACAACTCATACACAGAGTAAAATTCATAAACCAGTACAGAACACTTGTGCTGCAAAAATGAAGTTGCTGTTACTGACAAGCATGACTTCTAAATGCTCAACACACAGCAGAAAAAAGGTTATTTTGCCACCACCTTTTCAATGAAAGACTGCTACTGTGCTCTACCAAAAACCTAGAGCTTTACATGGTGAAACTGCTGGGTCAGTATTGTTAATTAAATAGACACATTCCCATATGCAGTCTCATACACAAATACACTGAAGGACACTCTGTCTTTTAAAGTAAATCGGTCAGTTACCTAATTCATTCATATACAACAAATTCTTCCAGAAATTTACCATCAAAACCAATTTAACATGGAGCACTGCATGAAGTATTTTGGGACAAAAAAATCTTATAATAATACTAAATTAGATATGTGAAATAGGATTGAGTAAACACTTTATTTTGCAAATGCTACCAAGCTGGGAAGTGTCAATCAGCCTGAGGACAGGAAGGCCCTACAGATAAGCCTCAGTGGGCTGGTTTGAAGGGCTGATGCCAGTTGTATGAAGTCCAACAAGACCAAGTGCTGGGTCTTGTACTTTGGCCACCGCAATCCTGGGTAATCTTACAGACTTAGGGCAGAGTAGCTACAAGACTGTATAGAGGGAAAAAGATCCTGGGGAGTGGGTTGCCAGTTGGCTGAAATTGAGCTTTATTTTCCAACAGGGGAGATCATATTGAATACTAGGAAAAACTTATTCTCAGAACACAATGAGGTATTGGAACAGACTGCACAAGGAGGTGGTGGAGTCACTGTCCTTAAAGATGTTCAAGAAAAGGGTAGATATGGTACTGAATGACATAGTATAGTGGGGATGGTGGTGATGGGTTGATGGTAGGACCATATCAGGCAAGTTCAACCCATGGCGTGGCACAGTCTGTCCTGCAGCTGCCCCCCTGTCCCTTCTCCATCATGGCAGCAGGCCTTCCCTGCCAAGTGGCCCAATCTGGCCCCAGGTGCACACCTTTTGCAACAGCAAACAGCAACAACCAAAAATTGGTGTGCAATTGACACTGTCTGGACTGAAACAAGGGCATGGGCAGGGCACAGCGCAGTGCCAATGCATGTTATGCCAAATAGTCTTATGCAATTTTATACATTGGCTAAACACAGTCCAGTGAACAGTCAAAGACATGCAGACTTGCTTTCTGTTTTGATAAAGAAATTTGAGAATAGGTTTCAAGATTCCTGAAAAAAAAACCATCAATTTTGTATATGTTTGTGACTTAATTTTTGGTTGATATAAACACATGGCCTGCAAATTTCAAATGGAATATATAGAGTTGCAATCATATATCAACTCAACTCAAAAATCTGATCATGTCTCTTATGAGACTTTTATAAGCCCTGACTTACCAGAGAAAAAATATCCCTTTCTTCACAATCACACCTTATTTATGTCATCATTTTTTGGCAGTACATACATTTTTGAACTACTGTCAAGGACAAAGGAAAGGAAGAGTAAAATTTAATGAAAAATCTCTGACGAACACCTTGAGAACCTACCAAGAATCACCCGCTTCTGGCAAACAAACCTGATGTATTAGTTTCAAAAGAACAGGGTTGAATATCCTTCCAGTTTTACTTTTTTTTGTTTGTTTGTTTTTTTAATGCTTTAATAATAATAATAATAATAATAAATGGAGTAAGTTTTATTACTTGTATACTTCAACTAGATCATGTTTCATATGTGGCCCAAGACAATTCCTCTTCACTCAGTGTAGCATAGGTAAGCCAAAAAGTTGGACACTCGTGGACTAGATGATCTTAACGGTCTTTTCCAAACTTAATGATTCTTTGTTTCAACAAACTTAATTATTCTTTGTTTCAACAAACTTGATGACTTTCACTAATCAAGCCAATCTGTAGCTGAGAAGCCAGATTTTGCTGTGGTCACCTCTGAAAGTGAACCGATATAGCGCAGAAACTTGTGAGACAAATTATGCCAAAGTAACCAACATGCTAGATGTAAATGTGCAGTTTGCTTCAAACAATCCTGCTCCTTCTGTCATTTCTTGAAATACCTAGGAGGTGCAACATTCAGTAAGCTCTTCAGTAATGTCTGTCATTTATGAGAAGATATGAGAAGGGGGAAAAGAGGGCAGAGTGGCTAGTGAAAGAGAGGAACAGCAGTCAAGGAGTACCATGTCCTATCTGTGATAGAAGAAAAGCCTGAGGGCTTTCCTTTCTTTCCTTTTTTTTTTTTTTTTTTTCAGAATGAGAAAAGTCAGACATCTCTAGGGTATCAGTGCTGATATTTGTAATTGAAGTCAAGATTATACTGAAGACAGATCACACTGTCATCGCTTCTTTAAAAAGAATTTAGCTGTGTGTTGTGAACAGACAGGAGTAACTAAAATTTCAGCAGTTCTGTAACCTTTTTTGAAGAGGTATTTTGTCCTTACAGGGCTCAAACCACACCTGCTCCATGAACTACTACTGTCTTCAAAATCTGAAGCATCAGGGCTGCTTCTGCTAAATGCTATTAATTACAGTCTAGTTTTGTGCAAACTGAATAATATTACACTCCTTGCCATGAAAAAAGGATTTTAGCCTTTTTTTTTTTTTTTAAATTGAATTGAAAATTAATCTTAAAAAAAAAAGTGGCTGATTTTCATAAAAATACTTCTATTTCCAGCAAACTCTAGATCATACATAGATCATACATATTAGGACATTTGGTAAGCACTCCTCTGTGACTAGACAGGGCACTGGTATTACAGGATTGTGACTCACCATGAAAGTAGTTTCTGATAACAGTTAAGTCATTACAAGTTTTGTAATGCACCTTGTATCACTGAAAAGCAAATAAACTACAAAAGACGTATAATAGATTTAAAAATTTTTAATCAATAAAACATATGGAATAATTTTACAGGAAAAACAGAATGCTGTGCAGAATGCTGTGATTTCTTTCTTAAAAAAAATTCCATCTTATTCATGCTTAGTGGTATAATTAATGAGTGTACATTCTGAATCTCTTACTTTGCTTTCTTTTTCTTTCTGGAATTGTATTGTTATTTATACAATAGTTAATCCAATGTATTAAAACAAAGAAACAATGTGAAAGACGTTAGATGAGCGTGACCCTAACTCCAGCTTCTCTTTACTATGAGAAAAGTGCAAACCCTATTGGCTGCTATTAAAGGTGTGCTCCCCTGACTCAAGCTCTCAGAAGGAGGATATTGTGCTCAAAACAGCTCAGCAGCACAGGAGCTGTACTGAAGGGCTCAGGTAAGGGCTCAGGATAGGTGGGCTGTGCCTGAGAGTGACAGGAACATAAGCAGAAGCCAAGGGGACTGCTCTAATATAGATGCTGTTTGACATGTCTTCATAAAATAGACTGACAACCTATGCTACAGCCTCAGTTGGAAGCAGGTGCAATTGCTTAAAGCTCTGTCTCCTTTTCCCAGCAAAGTGCAATGCTATAGAAACATAGTTTGTCCATTCTTTCTAACATTAGCTAGTTCAGTGCTGACATTAGGAGTGGACGTGAGCCAGATTCCTTTGATAGCTTAAACTCTGGTTATACACCTAATTTATTATATTTTTTCATAGGCTGTTATTTGAATTAAAAAATGTTGCTAGTAGTTGGAATCATAATACAAGCCTAATGTGTCTTTTTAAAGAAATAGAACAGATTACATGTTTTACTGATCTTTCTTGACCTGCCAAATCTCAGTGAAGTGCTTCTGATATTTGCAATATTGATTTCAGTAGGCTTTTTTTGCTGCATAATGTGAAAAGCAGTAAAAATACTGCTTTTGCAGTGCTGCATGGAAAGATTCTGTGAACTAAAATAGTGATTTAACTATAATGTAGCCCATGCAAGGGAAATGTGACACAGTGCCATTCTCTTTACATACTTAAATTTTAAATAGATACTATAATTGAACATTTGATAGTAGGACAAAGGTGAAAACAGAGAAAGCATCAGAATAAACGGAATAGCAGTGTGGTTACATGAAGCTTCCTACTGCTCTTACAGAGCAAAGTGAGGCTAAAAAAATGGAACACATCTCAAACATCCTTTGCATTGATAAAATATATATTTTTGTGCACACTTCAGGGAAACAGACTGTCCTATTGGCTATTTTAAATCAGGCTGATGCTTTAAAATATGACATGAAAAGTCGTCAGAAATAGGTAAAAGTTTTTGTTAACTGATTACCATAACAAAAGAGTGAAACAAAAAGTGTGTTGCATAAAAATGACGTGTGAATTGCATAACTTGGAGTGATTAATTTTATGAAGCTAGGAAAAATGAGCTAATGTTTAACAAACTGGGTGAATAACAATAAACACAAGTATTTCCTTTATTACCGTAGACTTTATATCTGTGCATAGATGAGTCACAGCTTCTTCATAATTTTTCCTTCAGAAGACCATATTGGGATAGAGCACTGTTATGCCTTTATGGGGATATTACAAGGAATAAAAAGTGGTGATTCTCAGGCATTCAGATGCTGTGATGACAAGTGCCATATAATTCCTTCAAACAAATTGGAAAAATCTTAATTCGTTAAAAACCAAACTTTCAACTCAGACTGTACTGAAAACATCTTTGCAAATATTAGTTTGGATTTTTGGCTTCCTTTGAGGACTGTTTAGCTTGCATGACGAATGAAGTAGGGATCCTACCCACAACTCTTCTGCCTTACTTACAGCTTCCACTCGGCACTCAGGACCAGGGAGGGCAGCACATCTTGTACCCAACCCCTGGGGTCAGGCACACTATCAGGCATGCAGATGAGCCTGGTGAGCAAGCCCACCGAGGCTGTGGACCTCCCACACTGCGCACTGCAGCCCACGGTGCTCCTGCAGAGGGCTTTGCTCTCTGCTCTGAGTCATGCTACCATCAGCAGAACGTTGTTATGAAATCACCAACTTTCCCACAGGCAGACACAAATTCTTTCAAACTTAATCCTACTTGCTGAATTCACACAAATCTCAGCCTTTCCCAGTAACTACTCTCCAAGGAACTAAATAGAAGACACTGAGGAGAGACAGCATCTTTTAAATAATGATTTTTTTCAGTGCATTGCTGGAGTTGTACTTGCCAGAATGTTCAACTCAATCTGTGGTCTTTTCTTAAAGAAAAAAGATGTGTTTATAAAATATATTATTGCTTTTTAAAGCTATTACTATAAAGTCAGCGGAACCTATCTCATAAGATAAGCCTTTTGAAAGCTGTGATGAATTTTTTTTTTGATCCAGTGAAATTTGTACCAAGCAGATGAATTTGCCTGGTTTCCTTGACAAGGCAAAGATATTTCTACAAATAAGTACATCTTACAGAAGCACTCCCCAACATTTTCTGATCTACTGGGAATCAATACTAAATATTACCATGCTGAGGAAAAATTGCAGTTAGCCTGCATGCCTCCATTTCCTTCTTAGCTTTTATGTGACTGCAAATAATGTAGGAAGCTTTGAAGGACAACGCATAGATAGCCAAGAGCTACAGGCAGGGATCATTGTGGAAGGAAAACAAGCATGTGAAAGAAAAAGGGAGAAATTTCCTGCTAAGCTGAACACTCTAAATAGCTTGGAAGAAATACTTTGCTATCTACATTTCAGTGTATACTTATATAAACTTAAAAACTTTTAATCTTTGACACAAAATAATTTGTTAAGTGCTTATTTAGTATGCAAATTCATCACTTTAAACTCCTAAGTAACAAAGATGAGGTGAGACTTACACTACTAGAAGAAGCTTACCAGTGCTAAGTTTCTTATCTGTGCTCTTTTGTTAATAATCAATTTGTACACTTTAAACTCATTGGATTAAATAGCTACACAACAAATTTACAGTGAAAGTTTACGAAGCACCCTCTTGGCTACTCCAAGATATACAGCAAGTCAAACTTTCAGGGTACCTCTAAACATTTTCTGCATAAATATGAATATATCAATCTGCAGACACAACTGTTCCTTTGCTTATTTGAGTAAAGCGTGCAATTACTTGGGCTTGAATATTTTGTGCATACATTTCCAGGTCTGCCAAAAATCCCCTTCAAGTTCAAACAGTTACGTGAATTAATGGATATATCCCCAGTGATCCACTTGACAATAAAAATTTCTTGGAGTATCAGCTGGACCCAGTAAAACAAGTTGAAAGAGAAGTTCAATGAATTTCAGTTAATTATCATTCAAAGTTCTGCAGGTTCTTCTGTCTTTTGAATTGTCATTACCTCAGTTGCCATGCAGTATTTGGTTCATTTTCAAAGTTTGAATGTTCTGTAGCTGACAGTCCATTAAGAGGAGAAAGTTTTGAATATGATATTTTCTCTTTGAAAATCAGAGTGATAAAAGACTGAGATTGCTACATACAGATGTCTTGTTGCATAATTTGGGATGAAAAGGGATTCCACATATATATAGGCATATAAAAGTATGATTAGGCATTTTCCATATTAACAAATGTTAGAATCTTTGAACTCAGTTACTCTCCAAAAATGAGTAACAATTGAAAGTACATCCTCGAATATCACAAAGTGACATAAGGCTATTTGTTCTTCCTCTGATTCATTCAGATGTGTGTTTAATTTGATTGCTTGATGTTCTGATCTCTCTTTTTTTTTTTTTAATGTACTGGAGTTTAGAAAATATTGTGAACACTGCATGTTTATCTAAGTTTTTAATTGTACAGTCACATTTTTGAGGCAGACCTGAGGAAAAAATGCTTTTTTTGGTTTTGTGTTATTTTTTTTCTTCATTTCTCCATTTTCTTCTTTAGTGGCCTCTTGAAAAATCCAGCCTGCAGAAGAGAAATGAAGTGATTAAAGAACTACTCATAGCTAACAACCCATATCGGTAGCGTTTATATACTACTATATATAGCTCTTACCACTATTTCATACTTGCAGAACAGTAAATAGTCATTTAATTTTTTATAAGTGAAGTATAACATTGCTTTTCCTGGAACGGAAAAACTTAAGAGACGTGTCACAAAAGCAGACAAAAAGTGATTGCCGAATCATTGTTACGTGCACATGGTGTTAATGATTAAAATCCTAAGCAATAGCTAGAAGTCAGATAAACAAATCATTCTTAATGCTTTTCAAGATTTTTTCAAGAGATTATGCATGTTATAATTAAAAACTACAGCCTTTAAACTTTAATATAAACAGAATATTTAGCTTGGAGAAGAGTGCCCACTTGTGGCAATAATTACACCACAGGCTTATCTTTTCTTGCACAAAGAAAACCTTGCCAGCACAAAAGCAAAACAACCTTACAGTACTAAAATCTCTTTTTATTTTTTATTTTTTCATAATATACAGTTATGTATATATCAGTATGAGCTTCAGTCATCAAGCATTGCATGTTACACCTCAGAAAAATGTAATGCTACTAGTTATTCTGTCATTTCTCCAAGACCCATCCCAATTTACCTATTGGATAATTTTAGTGTCCAGGTTCTAATTATAAGGAGGATAGGAAACATAAGTTAAGCATATATATTTTTTTTATTTTTATGAAGACAAGGATGTGCAGCTTACCTTCCACAAAGCAAATATGAGCAGTGCAAGAATCAAGAGTCCAGCAAAGATACTCAGAAGGATAACCCATAAGGGGACTGAACCTGGAGGGAGTTCTTTGGAAATCTTAATCATGGTCTGCAAAGTGTTCAGAATGTAAGCAATAAATAAATTGTCCATTTAAAATATCATCAGAGCAGCATGACTGTTATCATATGTGCTGAGTTTCCAAGGTACTACTTCATTCTAAGTACAGGAATTTGCAGGAAGGAATGGAGCAAAAAGCATTAATAATAGGAATATTAAAGAAAATACAATGTATAAAGTAAAATCACTTATAAGTAACCCAGGAGGGCTTTGAAAATACTACCAATTCATTAAAAAGATCATTTTAATTACGCTTTTATCCACAGATACAGGAAGCATTTACACTGCAACAGGCAGAAGTAGTTCAGACACGTCCCAGACACGCGGGTTGGCTAATTCTGACATTTGGCTGAAATGTGAATTCACTTACTTGCATTTTGATTAGGACAGTACATTACAACAGATGGCAATCAATTTGCTAGTAATGACTCACAACAAATGATCCAGTAAAAGATATTCTATGAAGAATAAATCCATGAATTATCATGTTGTTACCTCTAGTTTTTGATGGTCATTTCTCAAAATCAGTGATGAGTTTTCACTCCGAAGTAATGCTTTCACAACAAGGGTTAAGCTGTGAATATTTGCCTGGAAGAAGAAAGAAATGCCAATGGTTTATAGTAGGTATTTTGAAGTAGAAGTCTTTGCAGAAATGAGAAGTTTGGAAGCAAAACTTAATGCTCAAGTTCTGGGAGAGATAGTGAAAACTCAGTGTCAAAAATTGATCAAAAATCCCTTATAGATTCAAGAAGTCTTTCCAGCTTAAAATTTACTTAAAAGTAATATGCTTCAATATGTCCCTCCATACATCTGCTGAATTAGAATTTGTGGATGGGTAACAAGCTAGTTAAAAAAAAAAAGTCAATACAGAAAAAGTAAGAGTTGGCTTTCTAACGTGTTTTGAATTTCCTTTTCAGTTCTAAATACTCTAAGGTAAATAAAACATGGAAATTAATTTGTAAAAATCTAAAAATAGGAAGAGAAACATTTTTTAATACTTGATGAATACGCAGACAAAAAAATTAAAGATATAATTTCAATAAACATTACAAACACTGGCTTATTTTTTCCAAACTTAAAGATGGGATTTACTTACTTTTATGATGGTAGGTTTCCAAACTCTTAAAGAAACATTCACTTGAGATATGTCAGATGGAGCCAGGGCACAATTGATAGATGCACAGCTGAATGTATCACACTCCTGTTTAAAAGTCAGCAACATGAACTAATAGTAGTAGATTTTTCACATAATTAAAATAAAAACGTGTAAACATACTATACCTATAGATCATTGTCTCGTGATATAAATCCTCAAAGGACTTTTTTTTTTTTTTAATGTAAAAACTACAATACAGTATGTAGAATGAGTTGAGATTCTCATGGTATGGTAGAACAGCCTCCTATGCAATCCCTTAGCCTGTAGAAACCTCAGTTACTGTAGCTGTGCAGCAAGAGTTCCCTGACAGAGGCATAGCCTGTAATTGCAAGATGTACTTTTCTGTCAGCACAGCTACGGCTTAAACATTCAAAACTGTGGGATACGTAAATTGAGGTAGGAGAATTCAGGTGTCTTTGCTTACCAGGGAGTACAGCAGACATGTTTGATAATTTGGAAACATGCTAGCCTGGATTATTACCACCCATATGAAGAATATATAATAAACATGGCAAAACACTCATCTCTTGGCATGGTATCATTTGTAGCAGAAACTGAGCTTGTGCCACTTGCATCTCTCTGCTGAGTAGACAGTATGATGTCTTTCCGCTCAATATGACAACATACCTATGTTAGCAAAGTTATACCCAACAGATCTTCTGTCTAAATGTGAGAGGCTAAACTTTTTCAAATTGCTCCAGCAACAACGTTTCTACCAGTTGTATTTGAAAATATTTTTAACTGATCATCTGAAAAGTTGCAAAGGAAATAAGAATTATCAACATTATTTCACAACTACAGTGGGAAAGTGAAGGTGAAGTTTACTTGTCTGTCCAAAGTGCTGCCATTATTTTTACACATTTGTTGAATTAAAAACCAAAAGCCAAAACAAACAAAAAACATCAACAAAAAAACAAGCCTCAAATTCAGTTCTACATACAGTTTTGTAGCCAGAAATAATAAAAATATACAACTAGTCCTACATAAAGATACCTCTTAAGGCTATTAAACACAGTTATTTTTCAGACGATGTAGTTTGACATAAGTTTTTATTTATTAACTTCAGAAATGCTCAGCTCAATGTTAATAAATGTAAATCTAGGTTGAAAGTATACACCATAGGGTGGCTTACCATAATTGTATCCTTTGTAGGTTCTTTTATTTTTGGCAGCACAAATGATTTCCCAGAACCGATCTTTAGGTGATCTACAGGGTAACTAGATTTGCAGATTGCATTCTGTTAGAAGAAATAAAAAATATATACTTATTGCTTGAATATCCAACCTGTTACAATTAGAAGGTCTTGGAAACAAGACAACATTAATAATATTTAATATTTAATAACATCAGTATTTGCTAATTGTAATAGTGGTAAGCAACTAAATGCAATAATAAAACCAGACACTGCAAGAAGGCAGAAAAACAAATTCAGATAGCATGGATATTTAAATATCATTACATAAACAAATGACCTTTTTATGAGATAATAACTTAAATTTTATCCAGTTGCTTAGACATCCGTAGAAGCAAACAAAATCTTCTGGAAGATGACTGCCACATGATCTAGCAAGAGAGCTGGCTACTAAGAGAGCTAAATAGTTTTTGAATGGTCCACAGCTTTCTGCCTTAGCAAAAGAATAGTAGGTGAAGTGCAGGATTCAGGAGCCAGGGAGGATGAAAGGGTTTTCAGGATCACTGCTGACCCTTCATGACTCCTGCAAGGGCACCTGACAAACTGTTTGATATCTTCAGTGCAAAGGAAGAGTGGAGAGCTTTTTCCTTTTGCTTCTTTTTTTAAATTATTATTTAAATTTTATTTTCTTTTTCTTTAGATCAAGGATATTCACTGTCAAATTACCATAGTGAAGAGATACTGCAAATTTCCTGTGGTGCATTTTGATTTGTGAATACATATGTAAGCTTAGGTGAGTCAAACATAGTCATTGGTTAAAAATGACAACAATGGGGGAAGGAATTAAAGAAAAGTCGTAATTTCTTTGTACACTAAACATAAAATATTCTGATTTTTTTGTTAGTTTTAAAATGAACTCAAAATTTCATTTCAACCATTTTTTTTCTTTTCCAACAGTGCAGCACATTACAACTAATTAAACTATGTGGAAAGAGGTGTGTTTCTGTGGAAGAGGTGAATGACAGAAAAGGTTCATGTCACCACTCGGTGATATTTGTTGAGCTATTCAATTAGTAAAATAGATCTTAGTTTAACATCTACAAATCTAGAGTCATGGGACTTGCTGGAATTGTGATCCCATCCAGCAGCTCTGGAGGAGTGAAATGGAAAAACTGATTATCCTCAAATGAGGACTGAACACATGGCTTATTACTCCTTCAGTATGTCACAGTGCCCCAGACAAGGAACAAGCCAGAGGATTGCCAGTGTCAGAGAACAGACATACAGAAATGCTAATTTCAGAATGAAGAGTATTGAAGATGTCATGGACATCAAGCTCTAGATTTAAATGCAAGGCTAGAGTATACACAAGAAGCACTGCTAATAATGGAGATAATCAGAGGCTCAGTAGCCAGAACTAAGAAAGACAGTTCTGCCCACGGTATTCCAATCTGAACTTCTCAGCACTTGGCAATATACCAAATCAACATTTTTATATTCCAATTATTGTTCAAAGCTGTTTTAAACTTGTTCATTTCCTTCTAATAATTCTTTTCTGTCTTTCTATGAAATATTATTAAAACAAAAGCATCTAATTTTTTACTCTAAAGAAATGTAGCCTATGAAGCAATACATAGCCCCCAATGTTTGCACTTCTTAACGTGAAAAAAAAAGTTTTAAACTTAATAGTAAAAATAATAGCAAAAATATAAACTGCATTCTTACTTGGGAATGTGACAATGCTGTAATGTAGAGAAGAGTGTTTTTGGCTGTTGTTACATCAGGATACAAGATTTGCAGTGTGAGATTCGGCATTGGAAAATGTTCACCTTTTTCAATCTGTAAAAATGAAAAACTATTTTGATTAATACCTTCTTATTTTATTGGTACTTGATTGTATTTTTTTACTTTTTCCCCCTTTAGTAGTAAGCAGCTTGATGAGTTATGTTTATGAGACCACAAATGGTATGCTCTGCAGTCCACCAGCTCTTTTACATTTCAAAATCCTTAGTTTTGAAATGAGATGAATGATATCTAAAAAATCATCCACAAAAACTCAGGGTTACTGGATTTAAACTTGAAGAATAAGAGAAATAATTGTGCAAAACACCGTAGGTGGCCTAAAAAACATAAAACATTTGCAACTGCTGCTTAGTGAAAACAAGACCTTTTCCTTGGTTTGTGTTTTATAGACAAAGTTGATTCAGAGACTTTTGTTCTGACTGTGTGCAGAATCCTAGTTCAGCTTTGAATTTTACACTGGGAAACAAGGATGCTCTCATGATAGTGCTAAATTCAGCACTACTGCAACTTGAGGCTGGGCTTCTACTCCTGTATGTATATTTTCTGAGAGATTTTGATTTGCAGTATACATTCCATTAAGAAAACAACGTTCTTAGATCACAGCATTCACCTTTTCCCAAAGCTGGCTGGATTCTAAACTGTAATGGCCAAAGATCAAGTTCTCATTTACTCACATATGCAGTAGCTCTAAAATACACCTGAATTACACACAGCAAATGAACCATTCTGAAAACTTCTGACTCACCTTATTCCAAAGCAAGCAAGAAAACAAGTGTTAAATATTGTCAAAAGTTTCACATACTCCATAACTTGAAGCTATCACTTTAAATGACCCAAATTCAATGGAAAAAAAAATATATATATATTTTTTCTTACCCTATAATGCAAAGTAACTTCATCCCCTATCTGCTCTGTTGTGTTAATAGCAGTAGGAATGGTTTCATTTGCAGCAATTATAACATGGTGTTCTTTGAAAACACTGCAGGTTAAAAAACAAAAACACACAAACAGTAAGAACAAAAACTTCATAAAATGTGCTTCTAAGTGAGATAATCATATAGGTATTTTCATTGTTTTGTTAATCCTCCAGGTCTAGTCTTGCAAATAAGAGTGTAATGCTGCTTCCACTGAAAACAACTCTTCCTTTTCTGAGTAGTGCTCTGCTGTTGTCAAGTACATTTCAAATGCTGTGCTCAGTAAAATCAATGAAGTGAACAAATATTGCCTGTGCAATTCCTTATTGTGAGAGAGTATGGCCATGTGAAATAGGCAGTGTTCACATAAAAGAGAGAACAAAGCACTCTTTTAAATTTATCTAGAGAAGGATGGATTTGAACACTTGAAACACACTCCAAATGAATAATTTAATTATTTACACATGTACACCATGCCTTGTATTCTACTGATAATATTGATGATGGATGGAATTTAACTGAATTCCAGCTGTTTCTGAAAATATAGTATAAGATCTGCATTGAAGTTTATCTTAGAAGTGATAAAAACAAACCCCTGTAAATATAAAATTAAGGCTAATTTCTGAAGCCAGAAATCAAACACTGCACCTCACAATATTACAGTGATATAAACTTGTGTCTGTCCTTGGTTCCTTTCTGCTGTACCTGAAATGCCTTTGAATGAATATGGTAAGAACAAGAATCATCAAAAGTGCAAACTGCAAATCAAATTTAAATTGATATAGAGGAGCTATAGCAAAATGCAGTAGTCACTGTCACTTATCACTTCACATGACTGCTCTTTTCAGTGAAGCTGGTGCTTCGTTTTCATGAGACTGGAAGTTGCCATTTGTAGATACTCAGCACAGCTCAGAAACAAAACAACATTATATTCTATTTGAACACCTGTCATTTACTATGCTAATAAACAGAAGCACAGTGAAGCATGAATACCTTACAAATATTAATCCTACTTCGTATTTTACAGGAATTGTAACTTGTCCTCTGTTGTCTCTCAAGGTCTCAGGTGGTTCTTCACTGTCACTAAAATAAAACATATGTCACTCATGTCAGACTGTGACACTCATCTGCACATGTAAGAGGGCTACTGGCAGCAAGAGGTACAAAGCAACTGAAATATACACAGTTCTTGTTATGAAAACCTACCAACCATTTCCAGTCAATTGCTACCTTCTAAATAAAGTTCAGAAGACTATTTCCAGTAAAAAAAGTAAGTCCTGAACCAGACCCAGCTCAGAGATGCATCTTTGTTGAAATTACAGATTACTGACTGGATGGAAATTGAACAAATAAGGACCATTATTTTCACACCATCTATGTATTTTACAGGGAGAGCAAACACTGAGGGCATGTTCATCTCTTTGATTCATTCAGTTCTATCACAGAAAACATCCTCAATTTCCTTGCTCCTTGAGGGCAAGACATTTTTGATAAACTGCAATTTATGATAACACGTATGGTAAGTTTGTAAGAGAATAAACCTTTTCTGAAGGTAAAACCACCATGGGTTCTGACTTACTTGTGGCTCACAGGATCAACAACTTTTTATTTAGACTACACAGTATACTGCAAGACCAAGTACATCTGTAAAGCTGCCTGCTCTATAGGTTGTTCATTTCAAAAATATATACTTGTTTTTCCATGAGAACAGTTAGTTGTAGAGCATTCTAAAAAAAATCACAGTGTAAACAAGCAAAGATTGCAACTAACCTTGTCGCATATACATCAACAGTGGCATTTTCCAGGAGATATGATGCATTGAATTGGAATGATATTTTGAAGGAAATCTGTTTGGAGAAATATATTGCATTATTTAAAGAAAAAAAAAAAAAAAAGGAAAGAATAGCACATTAATGAAGTTTGGGCTGAAGAAAAATGAGTAAAATTATTCTAATTTTACCTATGAGATCCTTATTCATACCTTAACCTTTTCTATGAAGGAATTTATTTTTTTGAATTTTCCTCCAACACAGACAGAAACCTAGAAGTTATCACTTATTAAACAGTAGCCTCAAAATTTTCAAAGCCAAGAAGCCTCAGCCAGTTTTATCCCATAGTGTATTACAAAGACATATACACTTCAGGTGAGCAAACTTAGGGTGCAGTTCCTCTGATAGATGAGGAGGGAGAACTGGCAACAACAGACTTGGCAATAACAGGTAGAGGTACTCAGTAAGTTTTGGCAGTCAGCATTAGTGCACTACTCTTGTCCATGAACCCCTAGGTGGCAGTCAGGGGAGCACTGCAAGTCTAAAATAGCCTCATGAAGCCTCATGTGTACATGAATGTGTACAACTGCACAAACTAGGGGCCGGAGGCAGAGCAGCTGGAAGACCGTGGATTGGAAAGAGACCTGAAGGTATGGGTCAATGGTTGGCTACATACGAGCCAGCAGCGTGCCCAGGTGGCCAAGAAGGCCAATGCCATGGTGCCTTGGATCAGAAACGGTGTTGCCAGCAGGAGCCAGGAGTCATCCCTCTGTACTCTGCAACTGGTGTACTGTTGGGCCCCTCACTAGAAGAAAGACATTGAGGCCCTGGAGCGTGTTCAGAGAAAGGTAATGAAGCTGGTGAGGGGCCTGGAGCACAAGTCTTACGAGGAATGGCTGAGGCAACTGGGATTGTTTAGTCTGGAGGAGGTTCAGGGGTGAACTTGTCATTCTCTACAGCCACCTGAAGGGAGGTTGTGGAGAGGTGGGGACTGGCCTCTTCTCCCATGTGACTATGACTAGAGGGAATGGCCTCAAGCTGCACTAGGAGAGATTCTGCTTGGCTGTTAAGAAATACTTCTCTGAGAGAGTGGTTGTTCGTTGGAATGGGCTGCCCAGGGAGGTGGTGGAGTCCCTGATCCTGGAGCTGTTCAAGGAATGTTTAGATGTACTGAGGGATGTTGTTCAGTGGGAAATATTGGTGATAGGTGGACAGTTGAACTGGATGATCTTAGGTGTCTTTTGCAACCTTGGTGATTCTATGATTCTGAGTATATGCAGCTGGTAATGTGAATCCTGGGGTCATGAAAGAAATAGCTGATGAGGCTACAAAGCCATTCTCCATCATATCAGAAAGGTCATAACTGTAAGGCAAAGTCCTCCCTGGTGACTGGAAAATGGGAAACATTACTTTCATTTTTAAGACAGGAAGAAAGGAAGACCCAAGAAACTACAGTCTGGTGATCCTCCTCTCTGTACCAGTGAAGATCATGGAGCAGATTCTCCTGGAAGACATGTTAAGGCACATGTGAGATAAGGAGGTATATTTGAGACAGCCAGCATGGCTTCAGCAAGGGCAGATTATGCCTGACCAATGTGGCGACCTTCTGTGATGGAGAGATGACATGAGAGGAAAAAGGAATAGCAACTGCTGTTGTCTAATTGGACTTGTGGAAGACCTTTGACATGGTCTCACACCACATCTTCAACGTGGAGAAATATGGATGTGAGGAGTGGACTATCTGGTGGATAAAGCTGTTGACTGTAGCCAGAGGGCTATGGTCAACAGCTTTGTATCCAGGTGGAGGTTGGTAATGAGTGGTGTCTCCCAAGTGTACATCTTAGGATCAGTGCTCTTCAATACTGTTATCATAGATCCCACATAGGCAGTGGAATTGAATGTAACTTCAGCAGGTTTCCAGACAACACCAAGATAAGTGATGGAGCTGACACAATAGAAGGAAGGGAGTGCAATCCAAAGGGACCTGGACAGGCTTGAAGAGTGGGTGCATGTGAACAGAATAAGATCCAACAAGGCCAAATGTAAGGTGTTGAACTTCAGTAAAGGGGTAGTCCCAGATATGAGTCCAGACTGAGAGAATAACTCATTGAGAGCACCCCTGCAGAAAAGGACTTGGGGGACATGGTGGACGAAAAGTTGGATGTAAGCCAGCTTACAGTGCTTGCAGCCTGGAAGGCCAACAGTATACTGGCCTGCATCAGAAGAGAGGTGGCCAGTAGGGAGAGGGAGGGATTGTTCCCCCCTGTTCTGCTCTTATGAGGAGTATGGTGCCTAGGCTGGCACCACCAGCACAAGAAGGATGTAGAGCTGTTGAAGCAAGTCCAGCGGAGGGCTGTGAAGATGATCAGAGGGCTGGAGCACCTCAACAATGAAGAAAGATTGAGGGAGCTGGGATTGTTTAGTTGTTTAGTTTGGAAAAGAGAAAACTCTGGGGAGACCTCACTGTAGCCTTCCAGTACTTGAAAACAGCTTATATGCAGGAGGGGGGCCTACTTTTCACATGATCTGATAGTGATAGGACCAGGGAAAATGGCTTTAAACTAAGAGGTAAAACTAGGTTATATATTAGGAAGAAATTCTTCACGACTGTGGTGAGGCAATGGAACAGGTTGCCAAGAGAAGCTGTGGGTACCCCATCCCTGGAGGTGCTCAGGGCCAGGTTGGATGGGGCCATGGGCAGTCTTAGCTGGTGGTGGGCAGCTCTGCTTAGAGCAGGGGGATTGGAACTAGATCATCTTAAAGATCCCTTCCAACCCAAACAACTCTATGATTCTATAACATCTGATCAGTGTATTTTCTATAGCACACCCAAAGCAATACTCTATGTGTTTAGAAAAAGACCTTTCTAGTCAGGTGTGCCACTTGCCTTCTGCTAGTATAACTGATGAAAGTATATATACACTTTTTACATCATCACATACCACAGGTGACTCTGCAGGTTCCAAAAATCTGATGTTTTCCTGTTTGCCTCAGTGCACTGATGTACCCACAAGGGTGGGTGATGAGAAATTCACATTGGGGATAGCCTGGGATGGACAGTTTTTGGGTGTACTCCAGACAAAAAAAAAATTCAAAACAAATGCCTGGGCCTTAGGACAACATGAAAGAATTAAGTCTTTAAGGTAGGAAAACTATTTACCTCTTCTTCAGGTTTTAGAAATGGATAGCCCACTTTACAGGTGATGTTGTGATTAGACTCACAACTATCTTTCTGTATATCCTAAATAAAGAAGAAAGTGAAATCATTATTATGCATAAACTCTTTAAAGTTTGACTAAGCATATATATTCAAGGGCTACTACAAAAGTAAAGGCTCCTATTTTATTAAGTTGGCCATAGTTTGTGGGTGGAATGGAAGTAGAGGTTGAACCTTCCGGCTAATATTCCATTGCATTTTGTTACTGTGTGACAGATGGCAGCAGAGGGGCACGCAGAAACACAGCTGCTTTGGAGATGCTACCTGAGGCTGGATTAAGAAAGGCACTAATCTGCAAAGCTACAAAGAGAGTGCTTCTATGTCAGAGGAGTATATTGGAGTGACAGGAGACATTCTGATAAATAATGAGGCATTTCTGCATAGATAAATATATATTACACATATATTATATATATATTCAGATAGATCTGAAGTGGTGATTGATAGTTCTGGCATTTATCTGGGATGCAGCTGTTTATTGTCAAAGTGGCATTGTGAAACGCATTAGCCATTTACAGATGGTACAGCAAAGTTGGCTTAAGACAAAACAAATACATCCCTACAGAAGTATAAGCAAAGATAGTACTTCCAGTGAATATTTTTTAATCAATCAAGATGATATTAGAGCAGTGAAATTAAGTCTTAATACAAAGGCTTCTTTAGATCTCCATAGCAATATAAATTATGATAAATGTGATGAATGTGAAAAATTCCTACCTCAATGCCAGCAAAAATAATATTTGGAGAATACTGAACCAAAGCTCTGGTATTATAGGCACTGTCTTTTTTGTTCTTGATAGAGAGCTGGATGGTGAACCTATCATTGCGTGACTTGACAATGAATGGAGAAGAACTGTAAAATAAAGTACGATTGTTGGACGTCTTAACTTTTGAATATATTCTTAAGAATAAAAAGAAATATCTTTTAGTGTCCAGACTCTATTGTTTCTGTTTTGGAAATCATGGCATAGTATTAACTTATCATACTAAAGATTTTATATTATACATTCAAATTTTGTACAGTTATCAAGCAATACAATAAACCCAGTGTAGTTACCTGTCTCCAGCTATGCTTGCTTTTACATTCAGAACAAGATCTGAAATGCATTTATTTTTGGCTCCACAATCTTTTGTGAAAGGAATCTGCAAGAATAGTATTTTTATTCTCAATTTTATTATATTGATCATTAAAATAAAATATTTGTATTTTAAATCTTCTATAAGCTCTCTTGTCAGACATTCAAAAAAGTATTCCCTAATATTAAACAGTTTAACATGTCAATATTAGCTTGGAAAAGAGAAGACTCTGGGAAGACTTCATTGCAGCATTCCAGTACTTAAAGGGAGCTAATAAACAGGAAGGGAATCAATTTTTTACATGATCTGAGGGTGATAGGAGCAGGGGAAATAGCTTTAAACTAAAAAGGGTAAAACTAGTTATATATTAGGAAGAAATTCTTCACTGTGAGCAGGTGAAGCACTGGCACAGGCTGCCCAGGGAAGCTGTGGGTGCCCCATCCCTGAAAGTGCTCAAGACCAGGCTGGATGGGGCCCTAGGCAGCCTGAGCTGGTATGGGGCAGCTCTGCTTAGAGCAGGGGGATTGGATCTAGATGATCTTTAAGTTTTCCTCCAACCCAAGCCATTCTATGAATCTGTAATGATTCTTCAAAGTGTCAGGTGAAACATAAGGGAATCATGAGGAAATTTAAGTGATTCATCTAAGTTAGAAAAATAAGCAAAAAGAAAAGCATGAATGATGCCAAGAACCACTAAGATATACAACTAATATTTCCCTGCCAAAGACAAAAAAAAAAAAAAAAAAAAAAGACTATACAATTACTGTCTATCTTCATTTAATTCCAGACAGCTTTAAAGCTAGGGATTCCTAAACTGGTTCCCAAGAACTCACTGAATTGAGTTCTTCGTACCTAAGCAGATATTTAAAGGACACATCTATTGGATGGGCTTAAAAACTCTCTCTCTTTGAACAATACTTTCAGGTCTTGTGTGGGATATGTGTTTTATCTTAAATATTTTGTTTATTAATACAGAATCTTGCTAACTTACATATTCAGATACTGAATTTGGTAAGTTGCTGTCAAGAACAGGTCCACTCTCTGGATCAGAGAAATTGAACTCCAGCAAAACCTTTACAGAGTCCTGAAAGTCAGGCTTGTCCTACAAGATAAAGAAAACAGTATTGCTGTTATGGACATTCAAGTTTAATACCTAAGCTAGTTAAGGAGGATAGAAAAAACAAACAAACAAACAAACAAGAAGAAAGCTGAGATAAAATATTTTTCAGTCACACTGTCACCATCCTTGCTAGGTAAATATTTGAATGTTTACAATTGATGATAATGCATTTAATGTGCAAGCCATAAATAACGACTAATGCTTCTGTGTATATCATTATCATAAAAATGTCACACAGCAAGAGAGTTTCCACCACAGTTTCGTTTAAGAATATCTCAGAAATGTCAGCTGGTAGACTTTCCTTTTCAGTTGTGCTTAAAGGATCAGTAAGACAAACAACACTGGTATCATCTTCGCTAAAGTCAAATTGAGGCTGCTGCTAAGAACTATACTGCGTACTTAAACAAATGTTAGCTGTCATTTATCATTATTTTTCATCATCACAATCACAGCTACAGCTGTGAAGTTGCTAAACATTTAAAATGTGGGGAGCTTGTAATAAACTCTCAATTCACTCTGCACATTAGTTATAATCTGGGCAATTTTATTCCTGTAGTCGCTAATTACATTTCTTCTTTTACAGTCAATTAGTATTCTCTATTCACAAACCTAATTTGGGAGTTTTTATTACAGTTTTATTAGAAGAAACTGCACCACTAATCAAATTAAACTTACAGCCCATGTGCTACAGCAGTTTTGAATGTGCCAAAACTATTAACTATGATAGTTCTTAATTCAACTTAAATGTGTTGTGCTCATTTCTAAGACAGAGCCATACCAAAGAGACAAATGTAAACAGAACATTTAAAAAGTAAATAATTTGCATCTACGTACATATATAAATATCTAAACAGTAAATGCATTTCATGCACAGTTTTACGACTAATTCTGGTCCAGTTTACAACTAAAGGAATAATCTGGATTATTACAGTGTCAACTAGAGAAAAACATAGCCACTTTAAATGATTTACTTGCCAACATGTAGAAGTTATGTTTAATACATTCTGACCCTTTGATAGTTATATTTTTTTGCATTTTCCTCTCATGAGTTTCTGTGAACAAGCTTCGAGATATCTGTCTTTGTGCATCAAGAGTAACCCAGTACTGTAGACCTGCAAAGGAAGTTGAGATTAATATTCTCCATGATTTTACTTTCAGACATTCTTTTTTATACTCTTTTAAAAAAGAGAGTTGTATTTAATTTTTGGAGAAACAAACTAATGTGTGCGTAACATTTTTGTAACATATCTCAGAGCTTTTCTACTTACTGGATTCAAATATATCTTCCTTTGACTTTAGTCTGGTCTTAAAACAAATTGTGGCATTTATGCATATTGTTTTTCTTTTGTTTATCTGACAGTTTTGCTGTTGGATATTTATACTTTTGGGCATAAACTGCATAGAAACATTTACTTCAGCCACATCACGAGACCTTAAAAAAATAAAACAAACAAACAAAAATGTTAGAGGAAGCATCTTGAAGACTTATTTTTTTTAATTGTTAAGAATGAACATATAAAATTTGCATCACTGAACACTGAAATACACACATATTATAGTCTAAATAATTAACTATATACTTAATACCTATTATCAGTAAGCAACATATTAAAGAGAAAATGGTCACAGGGTCTCTCCATAGTCCGTATTTGTTTCAGACTGATGAAAGGAAGTATCTCAAAAAAGCATTTAAGCAACTCTAAAGAGCTGATTCCACTTCAAAAGAGACTGAAGACCCAGACTGATTCTTAAGGACAACCTCAGGCAAACAAATTATCATACAAGGGCTAGAGGCTAGTGTGTAATTTTTCAGTTTGTGGGTAGATAAACAGGCTGGGGTTTACTACCATTTTTTTCCCCTCCTTTCCTTTTAACACCCCCCTGCCCCACACCCATGCAAACCTTTGCTTTGGATCTGTTCATACTTGGCCTCAAGATGGAATATGCCAGTGTAGTAAATCAGGAGAAAATGGCAGAATAGCTTTTTTCCCCCCAGATTTATGATTTGACGTGACAGTGAAGAAGCAGGTGAATCCCATACTCAGAAAATGTAGGGGTGGCAAGAGTTGTATAAAAGGGCTAGATGGCAGGAAGGAAGAGGGCAGGAGGTATGGTCAGCAGGTCCCAGACCCTGGGAAGAGTAGCGTGGGCTGCAAGTTCTTGTTCTTACTTCCTCCTCATAGTCATTTCTTGCTAGACAAACTCTGCCTTTCCTCTTCCCCATCCTGCATGCGTCCTGGGTCACTTAAAACAACAAAAGCTTTGATGCAGCTGCATGGTGACCAGACTGAGGAGCAGGTCAAAGTTAAAAGATGAACAAGGAAAATAAAGGGTGAGAGGTGACCGGGTGATTGACTTTTGTTCCAGCTGGATGAGATTCTCGGCTAGTTCACTGCACGGCTGCACAAACATCTGGGAGGAGAGCAGTGAGCAGTGGGACTGTTCAGCCAGTGCTACTCCTGCCTAAAGAGAAAGCCAAACTTCCATATGAAGAAGTATGCTAGTCACTCATACATACTCTCCTATGTACCAACAGTATTAAGTGAAATCTACATGAAAGAATTTTAAGAAAAATTTTGCTTTAACTCACACTTAATGATAGTTATCAGAACTAGCTAAGCACTGCTGACCTGTCTATGGAGCATTTATCACCCTGGACTATACAACTCACTGAGAGTAAGTGGAATTTATGTGGCATCCCCGTTCATCAAAAACATTTCAAGGAATCTCTGGGAAAGAGTTTTTTGATGTTCCCACACATAAACTTGTGAATTCAATCCAGTTCTGACAGAACAATAAATTACAGTAATACAAATAAACAAAAGCTGCTGTAAGCATTGAAGGCCAAATTGGAAGAGTGAAAGATTCTTTTAATACTGTCAAGACTTAGATTAGATATCCATTGCAACAAAATGATGACAAACTTACAGAACGTAGGGGACAAATCTTTACTGTCTTAATGTGAATATCGGGTATTCTGTGTACTACTGTAGAAAAGACTAGTTATGGAAGATTCCAGCTTTTATAAGAACAAAGATCTTAACAGACGTTATCCTAGATAAAAGTTGGAAAATGCCACCAAAATTGAAGACAAAATATTAATCATAAAATGTTATGATATCGAATATAACTTCTGATTTTGTTTTTCATGGGGTAATGTAGATCATAACTTTTAAAGTCTGAAGTTATACTATTACTGTAATTAATACTAATCATTGTATTCTGATACTACAAAGATTTTGATGCATTCTTTCCTGTACTGAAAGTTATTAACTTTTCATATTAACTTTGCAGAACATTGGGGGAAGATAATACAACAGGGAAAAAGGAAGAGGAGGAATGGAGTGTAGAACAGTATAACTGAATGTGTTTAAAGAAGATTAAAAGTTTCTGTGATATTCTTCTATGTTAGGTTGCAAAAGTTAGAAGTCAGGAAAACAGAACCAGAAAAATGACTTCGCTAAGGGGTCTTCTATAAGCTGAGAAATGAAAGAAATTCTCAGAAAATCTGTAGCTTTTAGGTGATTTGTGTTACATTCCAGTGTTGCACACATTTTTGCTAAAAGGTGAAACAGCAGAGAAAGCCAGCAAAGATGCAGTCTGGTGACAGGGAGTTTTTATAAAAACAAGTCAGGAGGTGAATGCTAGGAAATCTGGTAGTTTGAGGATGGTAAGCAAGACCTGACAGACGGTTAGAGGGGCAACAGGATGGAGCTGGCCTAGAAATTGCCTAACCAGAGAAAGAATTATGAAATAGCTTTAGCTGTGCTTTAGAAATGAGAGATTGGATGTTATCTCATTTATTTATATTATTGGTATTTTTCTCTTCTTCTTTCAATGTACATTGCTCGTTATTCCGTTGTAACTGTGATCTTTTGTCAAACAAACAATTTCACTAATCACCAGATAGGTTTTTTTTTTTTTTTTAAGTTTCTTTTGTAGGGAGTCAAACTAGAATTTTATTAGTAGGAGGTCAAATGAGTTGCATTGTCTTAATGATTCCCTTACATTTGAATCTATCCTTCAAATTGCTAATAAAACAATGTATGGTATAAAAGAAAATGCTTTCTCCCAACTCCCTTATTTTACTTTGTTCCACAGGTGGAATCAGTTTCTATTCTGAATATGACCTATAAGGACAGCAATCACCAGATGTGAAGACCCTAAAACATTCCTATATCCATTAGTATTATCTAGAATATTTTATACTACTTCCAGAGACACATGAAAATATGAAGAGTCACATCCAGTGTCAGAGTATGAGATGAAACCAGTACAAAAATCAGTATTCTCAAAACAGTCCAAACTGTAGTACAACCAAATTATGTAGGTATCACACGATAAATAAACGTTTATTTTCTAGCCTGACAGCTGCTGTGAATATCCGTACCAGAAGAGGGCAGCCCCACCAAGGCCTCCAATAGTGACATCAATCAGACCATCATCATTTAAATCCATTTCTCCATGCACAGACTGGCCAAAAAATTTCACTTTCTCCCCATCTCCACCAGATGCAATACGCTGTGAAAAGCATTAAGAGATTTAGAAAGTGCAGGCTGATGGATTTCTTAGGAACATGCAACACGCATTTGTTGGAAGTTAGAAACTCTTTAAATCTATTAAATTTTCTTTACAATACTCCTAAAAAGGTTACCATGGTGAGAAATATGCTATAAATATTCAGAATTACAAAATATCTACTTTTCTGGCTGCACAGAATATACCAGGAGGTTTCTAATAAAAACATGCAAATATATCTTCTAACAATATAGAGTCAAATTTGGTTAAATCAGACTGAGTTTAAAAGTACCGAACATTTTAAAAAAGAAATTATCATGACAAGTGAAATCACAGTTTCATTCTATGTTGGAAAGACATGCGGAAATGAAAATTGTCCTACACAGACTTACAGAAGCTGCCAACCTGTAAAATTTTACTTCATACCTGTGTATATTTTTTACTGATTGTGTTGCCACGGCCATGATAAATATAAACAGCTCCCCGATGATCATCTTCTAAGGGAGATCCTATTACAATGTCATTATACCCATCAAGGTTGAGGTCCTTCACTGCAGCAATTGCAGTCCCAAAGCGTGCTCCACAGGGTTCATTCTTAAGAACTTTGCAGGTGTCATGTTTTAATGGTGAGCAGCATGTTTGTTTTATAGGTTCAAGACTCATCTGATACTCAAACTTTGTCTGTGAAAGGATAGATTTAGAGTTAGTGGATTTCCACAAACATTTTAGCGATGCAAGTTTCAGAGAGCTCCTGTACATAAGACAAACTGGTTAAATGAAACAGTTATATACTATTCATAATGACTGAGTGCACTGTAGAAACTGATTCGGTAACTACAACATTTTTAAGCAGGGGGTGTGAAAGACAATCTCGCTCCCTCATTTCTGCATCTGCTTATGCTATACATATGCTTATGCTTTAATTACAGTTTTACAAGAAAGCAGAGTTTCATAGAAGTATTTGGATGTTATTATAAGTGATCTACTTCATTCTCAACACAGTGAAAATATTTCTTTCAAAGACAGTCTTTTAATTTGAGAAGTAAGTCAAGCTTCATAGGAATCACAGATGGCAATACTGTTATCTTTTACATAGATTGAATTCTATCCTCAGCACACACAAACTCCATGCCATCACACACATACTCTTCTGGCCAGCAGTGTCCAGTGTGCATGAATCCTAGACCAAAACCATACATACAGAATGATATGTAGCCAATCTTTCCAAGAGATTAGCCCTAGGAACTTAATGATTAGTAAAAAAAAAGCCATTGTTACACCTCCTTTGTTTGAAGATGGATAAAAGTGACAACAGGAAAAACAAATTTCAAACACTTCCAGTTAGAAGGCTCTGAATTCTTGTTTTCTAGCCAATGTTATTCACCATCAATCTGTTGCAGCACATATGTAGAAACTGGAAGAGCTATTTGTCAAATAGATCCAGTCTCTTCAGGCCCCTTTCCTGCCATTGCAGGAAAATTTTAGGAGACAATTATTTCTAGGACCTATTGTGATAACTGTTATAACAATATGCAGTAATGTTGGACTAAAAGAAGGGAAAAGAAGAAAAAAGATATATATAGAAACTGGGAAGGAGGTACTTATCAAATGACTAAAATCATCTGAGGTACTCCTCAATCTAGCTGTGACATGCTAAATAGTTATTGAATGTATGGGACTTAGATCTAAGTTGGGGAGTCACAAAAACATTGAAACAGACACTTTTAGGATGGATGAGTCCTACTTCTCCCTAATGCATGAGAACAGAAAGAAAATCTGATAGAAAAATTAACCTTGTAAATTTCCATCTATGTCATGTTGCCGTTTAGAGAGTAGTGTTTATCTGCAAAATACTCTACTAGAGTAAAAATGAAAAACAAAAGTTTGAGAAGTATTCAAAAATAATCAGTAGCACACTCTCTGTTCTTAACAACATGTTTATCTGCTTTTCAACACATCATTCTCCCCAGCTCAACTTATCATATTTCATTAAAATAAGGATATGAAAACAGAAAGGAACACAGTCTGTTGGTCAACAAATATAATCCTTACCTTGTTCAGAGCATATACATATACTTTCCCCTGTTCCTCTTTTTCAGTTCCCATATATGTAGGAGCTCCAACAAGGAGAAGGTCTGTAAATGAGTCTCTGTTAATGTCAATTGTGGTAATAACACCCCCAAAGTATGAGCCAATCTGCAGGAACATAAAGGTATCAGAGGTAGAGTCAGCAGCATCACGCAACAATTCTGATTTTGAGATCTATTTTACAGCTGCTTACAACAATACCATGTGTCACCATTATGAAGACATTTTCTTTGCTATCTAGAAGACCCTTTTGGTCAGTTTGCCTTAGAAGCTTGTTTTCTGTTCAAATTTATACTTGCTAAGGGGACTGACACCTCTCAATAGAGAGAGTTTGAACAAATGTCCTAGGGAAGCTAGTCACAGCAGTAATAAATAGAGGACAACCAATGTTCTTAGGCTTGCTAAGGGAAAAAAGTGGGATCATAGAATGATTTGGATTGGAAGGGAACTTAAAGATCACACAGTTCCAACCTCCTGCTGTGGGCAGGAGTGCCACCCACCAGATCAGATTGTCGAGGACCCCATCCAATCTAGCTTTGAATGTCTCCTGAATGCAGCTTATTTCAGTGCCTCAGCACCTTCTGAGTGAAAAAGCTCCTCCCAGTATCTAACTTAAATCTCCTCTCTTTAGTTTAAAACCATTCTCCTTTGTTCCACCTGTTTCCAAAGTGATATATTCATAGTCTAGGCACAAGGTGTGGGCTGAATCTAACATTACTCTACAGATAAGCTAGACACCCTTTGTTTCCTTTACACTCAACATGAAAAGTGGTCCTTTCTATTCTGGATATTGGCCTCAGTTAGGCCGTATCACTCAAACCTTAAAAACACCTCCTTTTCTTTGTTGACTCTAAAAGTCTCCAAGACTGATTAGCTGATGCAGATGTCCGCTACAGAAGACGAAAATCACATAACCTGATTTGTCCTGATCAAAGATTGTACTGCAGCCTAGAGAAACTAGAGTCGGCAGGTCTTTCAACTTGTTTAAGCATGACATTATACTACCTTCTCTAATTAAGTAATTACGTGCTATTTTTTTCCTGAAGGAACAGCTGCTATTCTATATAATGATAAACTATTCAATATTTCATGCTATACCAACAGATTCTCCCCCACAGAATGTTGCTTATCACATCTGTTTCTTGCCAATAACATCTTTTCCAGGCAGTGGATAAAAAATTGCCAGTCCAGAAATGGCTATAACCACTTTCACATCAGCAAAGGTTTACCCCCCACACAGTAGATTTCCAAGAGTTTCTGACTGCTTTACTTCCTGCTACATAATAGACGAGAGCATTTACCTAACTTTTGTTTCTGATCTTGTAATCTTTCTGATTATAACTTACAGTTCTGTTTGGCTCTTCTGCAATAGTTTTCTCATTTAAAATCATTATTTCTATTTGTCATTCTATATTCATCTCATATGTTAATCAATCATGAATGCATACTTACTTGTTCTCCTTTTAACCTCTGAAGTACTTGCACCTCTCTTCCTTCCATTTTATAAATGATGACTTGACCAGTATGATTGTATCGTGGCTGCCCTGCTATGTACAGCACACCTCCAGGTGTCGAGGCTGAATTTACAGTATAGCCTACGAAGCAGAAAAGAATTCATGATGCAGTACACACAGAATGCACCAGAAATACTTGCTATGATTCAAATGCTTTCTAAGGCATGGCTCTACAAACAGATGCTTACTCTTAATTATACTAAAGAACAATACCAGAGTCAAATGAAAGGGCTAAAGGTATATTTACCTACAGGCTCAGAGTCATGAACATCAGTGTGTCATCAAACTTGTTGACAGGCTGGTAAGTTTACTTCAGCAGAATTTTATAATTTTTATAATTTACAGTTTGCTATCCTTAGGGAGAGTAAGAAGATGATGGTACAAATGAACTAGAATCACCATAGAATCATAGAATGGCTAGGGTTGAAAAGGTCCTCAAAGATCATCTAGTTTCAACCCCCCTGCTGTGTGCAGGGTCGCCAGCCACCAGACCAGGCTGCCCAGAGCCACATCCAGCCTGGCCTTGAATGCATCCAGGGATGGGGCATCCAAAACCTCCTTGGGCAACCTGTTTCAGTGCATCACCACCCTCTGAGTGAAAAACTTCCTCCTAATACCTAACCTAAATCTCCTGTGTATTAGTTTAAAACTATTCCCCCTTGTCCTATTGCTATCTACCCATGTAAACAGTTGTTCCCCCTCCTGTTCATATGCTCCCTTCAAATACTGGTAGACCACAATGAGGTCTCCTCGGTGCCTTCTCTTCTCCTAGCTAAACTAAACAGTTCCCTCAGCCTTTCTTCACAGGTGAGATTCTCCAGCCCTTTGATCACATCCCAGTGGCCCTCCTCTGGACCCATTCCATGAGCTCTGTATCTTTCCTGTGCTGGGGACCCCAGGCCTGGATGGGGATCTAGTCCATTTTTCTAGCAAAGAAAGATGGGGCCTCACAAGAGCTGAGCAGAGGGGGATAATCACCTCCCTCTCCCTGCTGGCCACCCCTTTTAAAAAGCAGCCCAGGATATAATTGGCTTTCTGGGCTGCAAGCGCACAGTGCTGGCTCGTGTCCTGCTTCTCATCTACAAGCACCCCCAAGTCCTTCTCTGCAGGGCTGCTCTCAAGAGGTTCTTCCCTCAGTCTCTATTAATACCCGTGATTGCCCTGGCCCAAGCGTAGCACTCTGCACTTGGCCTTGTTGAACCTCATCAGGTTCACAGGCCCACTTCTCCAGCCAGTCCAGGTCCTTCTGGATGGCTTCTCTTCCCTCCAGTGTATCAACCACATCACTCAGCTTGGTATCGTCTGCAAACTTGCTGAGGGTTCACTTGATGCCATTGTTTGTGTCGCTGATAAAGATGTTTAAGACTGACCACTGACAGACACAGCTTGCGACAGGCCTCTATCCAGACACAGAACCACTGATAACAATAGCTGGTTGAAAAGAACAGTTGTCATTGTCAAAATGATAGTGTCCTGGTCTAACACTGGTCAAAATGTTCTGGGAGCATTTTGAACCCATCTCACTTTAGTATTCGTCACAGTTTAACAACTTGAGTGAAGACTAATAAAATTTGTAGATAATAAAAATTGTAGTAAAATTGCAAGTATTCTGGTGAATAGGTCTGAATTGGAGATATTAAAAAAAAGTTAATGGAAGTCTGTAAATAAGGAAAAAAATATGTTTAGGGGAAAAGATTAAATGATTCTTTTGGTGACTTTTCATTAGTGAAGATGTGGATGAAATGAGAGAAGGTATGAGAGAGCCAGGAGGTATAGAAAGAAGAACCCAGTGGAGTGCACAAGGAAACAGAGATGCCTTTTTGTAGAAATGCCTAAAAGAAACACAATAGCTTGTCAATATATGATTCATTATTATAAGGAGGATGGTGTTAAGCTCTTGATATTGTCCACCAAGTAATAGAAAACAGCTTAATTTTAAGCAAAGAAGATTTAGATGGAAATTATATAAAGCTTTTTATGAAGGCAGAGAAAAGCTTGGGAAGAGTGCAAGAGGAATCTTTGAGATCTCTGAACATAGTAGAGATATTTATTGGAGAAAAGTCCAGATATAATTAGGGTTACAAGTGTTCAGATTAATTTTTTGATTGATTGCTTCTTAAAGAATAAAAAAAATCATACAATAGACATGTCTATAAATTATAAAACTTCCCAGACTCTTAAAATGTAAGATATAGAGAATATTTATAAGTGAGACTTGCGAGAGCATTTATTAAAAATGTTACAATATGGGCTAAATTTCTTACCTAGATAGGCTGCAAGGGGTTCAATTTTTTCTGAATGTCTGTCACGAAAAGTGTCATTACTTGGTATTGAAATATCACTGTCCTTCACCATGACCACCGTGCCATTCCAGTCATACGCACCAACTGCTCCAAGCATAACCCAATCCTTGTGTAGAGAAAAACAAAAAGCCTATTCTCTATGTGAACGTTTTTTCATCACAGTGCTTAGCTGGGCAATGCTTTCTGTATGCACATCAGATTTAGTCCTGCTTTTCTTAAAATACTATAGCATCCAAATTAGAGGATGTCTCACACTCGTTGATAAAAACAAAAACAATTAAAAAAAAACATTAACCATTCAGGAAAGGTAACAGATTGAAATATATCTCCTGCAAGTTTAGCCCATCATGACACACAAGATAGAAAGATGAAAGAGATTTAGCAAGGCTAGTCAGAAAGTACATCTAAATGCAGTCGAAAGATGAACTTTTAGAAAGATGAAATTTTCTCTGCTCTGCTGAACTTGTATTTAAAAAGCACCTATTGTCAAGGGTAAATGCTTTGCCAAAAGGTAGGAATGCTGTCTTCTTGATAAAAGAGACATCAGATACGCTGAGTCTGTCAACACAAAAGAACTGAGGACCCACTACTGAAGTCAAGTTCTGATGACAGCCGTTCAGTTTTATGGTAACTTCAAACATGCACTCTACCAAATAGATAACCTTAGAAATCTTCTCAAGGTTCTCTATAAGGATAATACCTGTATGTAAGGTGAAGCATTTGAAGGATAACGTACAATCTCATAGCACACAGTGAAAATGGATGCAGAGTATTTCTGCAATGAAGTATTTATGTTAAATCCTGATGAAGGTCTGTTATTCTTTGTTTTACCAGTGATACGCTGAGTTGTAAACAAAGCTGTATAGAAGGTTTTCCTATGGATGTCAGTTTGTCTGACTCAAAGTCTGCTCAGTTAAATTATTTTCCTTTTGTGCTCTTTTCAACTGTCACTACTTTATCACATCTTTAAAGTGTAACTCTTTCCAGTTTCTTTGATCTCATGCTAAATTTCCATTTAATTTGTGTACATCAAGCATAGGAATTTTTTGAATTTCAAAAATAAATAACATTTGCAGGAAGTGATTTCTTCTACTAACAAATATTCCCAGGGATTTTGACATCCTGTTTCATAAATATTTACCCCCTGAGAATTGAGGTATTCAGTATATTAATGGAGCTAACAATGTGTTGTGTTACTAATAATTCAGACCACATCTATTACAGAAATAGTCATTACATTTGTATCTTCTGTTTGAATTTCATCAATACAATAAAATAACAATTTGTATATTAATATTTATAGAGAACAGTTTTACAGTTAACATATTATAGAATATTTCCCTGGTAGAAAAATACTATGGGAACATCACATTTAGAACTAGTGTGAATAAGACACTTATTTTCTCCTATTGTTTAAAATCCTTCTTCATGTACATTTTACAGAATACTGGATTAAAGGAAATGTGGAAATATCCAACAGCAAATAAGTAGCAGGGCTGCAGAAAGAATTCTGAATGCTCATTCAAAATTTGTGACATTACCAACAAAAATCTACTTTGTAAACTAACTTATTTTTTTCAGACAGTTTGTTTACCTGGGAGTAATGAGCACTGAAACCAGCCTGTGACATTTCCATTTCAAATGACGCTGCTTGCTGATCTGTTGTTGCTATAACACAAAAAGATGTGTAATGAAAATGCAAGATAGTAAAGGATAGCATAATTAACAAGAGTATTTTGTGAATGTAACTTGCAACAGATTTTCACAATAAATAAAGAAATTAAGATTTGTGTTAAATGCTACCATTAAGTGAAAGAAACCATTGCTATTTTAAGATCATGTCTCAGAACTTGTCCAAGTAATACTTCTGGGCTAAAACTGAGATTTGACCTCAGGCTGATGTTAAATATGTTTGGAATGTTTGATTAATATGGTTAAGCCATTTTCCACTTGAGCTAAGCGAACAATAAAACACATCCATGTAACCCTGGCCTCGTATTCAAGCAACTAAAAATTTGTAGGCAGCTGGTAGAACTTTAAATGAAAAACATTTGATGTTTGTATGAACCTTTGTTAAAAACAAATTAGGAAAATCTCAACCATCCAAGATTCATAAGTGTTAGGGAAGGGCTTGGGAACAATAATTCTTCCCAGAAATTCAAATGAAAATGTTTCTATTTCTCTTAAGTGACTGATTAAAAATGGTATCGTGTGATTTAGTAGTACTGTCAATATCTTTTCAGGTATTCACATGCCACATACTAAACTGGCAGGCCTTCAGCTTTGCTTTCAGGTATATAAGCATCACAAATAAGGTAATTATATTCTGCATATTGATTCCTTCTTGAGAGTATGACATGATAACAGGCATCAGAAAGGAAATATGATCTGTGTTCTGAGGCTTGTCCAAGAACAACTGATAATTTGTTACCAGTTGAGCACTGAGGCAAACCTCAAACAGAGTGAATGAGACTGAGGCATAGCAAGATATGGCTGCACAAATTTCAGGCATCAGGACTACTAAATAATACTGAACTTCTGCTACTCAGCAACTAAACCACAAAGACTGCTCACTCATGTATGTCTTTGCTAATTGCTGGGATTTATGACTAGCTATAGTAAGCAGACATGATCTCAAATACAAAATGTTCAACATACAAACATGGGCCAGTGTGTTTCACAAGATGTAGCTGCTTTGCTAAGTCTGAGAAAAATTTCATTCTTTTTTAGTATAAAGATTTTAAGTTGCCCATTTGCTGATAAACAATATTTTTCAGTGACAGCATTAATCATGCAACAAAGGATGCTTGTTAATGAGCTGAGAAAGACAGGACTCTCATAGCTTCAAACAGAAGACAATGCTAGTACTGTCAGTATGTGCACTTCTGAATTTTGCTTAGATAATGGCTCCCACTCTAACTTTCCATTGAGTTTCAAACTGCCAAGCATCTAATAAAGGATGTTTTGTGAAAAAACATTTGTGCCTGCCTACAGATTGGATAAAACATAAAAATGCTGTTAAAATGAGAAGTACATGCCATGAGACAGAGGCATATGAGAAAGATTATGTGTAAAAACCCACTGGCTGTCAAGTGTGAGTTTTTGTTGGATTTCATTACTCATATCTCTGCGAATTTTCCTTTGCAGTATTTTTAAAGACAAAGAAAACAAAACAAAAACAAGAAATCTACAAGAGGAAAAATATCAAGTGTACTCCTACACTAGCAGAAGGCTGTTTAGATTAAGACTTGAAGCACATTCAGATACAGAATTTCATGAATCGAGTTTCTTCTGACCTCCAATTACATACAGAAATTAATTCAGCTACATTATATAGGGTTAACACAAAGCATGCATCCAATGAACTACACTGTCCCAAGAAAGCTGGGAGGGACAGAATTAATCTGCTTTTCTTTCTGTTCACTGCAATGTATCCATAGACAGAGCTGCAAATCTAGAATAGTTCCTGCAATGCTTTGGGTGGAGCAGGAAACCATGCCTAAACAATCACAAAAATGGGCTTATAGCATCTCCTAGCTCCAGTCTTACAAACTCATTGAAACTCTTGATGACTGAATCTCATCACATTTTGGTAAAAAGCTAAGATCTCATCTTAGTTTTCACTCTAGTTTGCCTTGCAGGCAGAGGAAGCAATTTCTGAGACTTCTGCAGGTGGGGGAGGGGGTATAAATTGTTTCATTTCACAGGGGCCTCATATAGAAATCTTGGAGCAGACTGAAGTCCTAGTGAAGACTTGGAAATCAAAGAGGCTTTTGGGTGTGAAGTTATCTAGAACTAGTACAGGCTGAAAGAAATCAATTTTTAACCTTTTATCCTGATGTTTGGATCAGTATTTTTTTGTAATACAGCCAAGTCTATCTGAAACAAAATTTGAAAATATGGCAAAAATATCAAAACACAAGAATACTAATAGTTTATAAGTTTATTCTGAATACAAAGTTGTAATAGTCAAGAAGCAGATATTTGCCTCTGCATATTTTGCAGAAAATTAAAATTGAATTCAAGGAGTACTGCAGAACTTGCTGATACTTAGAAGAGGTATGCTGAAATATGCTGAAAATAACACATTACTAAAGGAGACCTATTTACTATACAAACAGATAACATTTTTATTATTCAATCACACTGTTAGATTCCTCTTCATCTACATAAGTGCAATTGTACCATTAGAGCACAAAACTTGTTTAAATGTTTTGTCTTTTCTTTACCAATTTACTAATTTAATTTACTAATTACTAATGCCAGTGCAAGGGCTAGAGTCTGCTAAAGAAAGTATTCTCTCATCAACAGAAACTTGAGGCCAGCAGTTTACTCTGATGTTTGCACAGGCTGGAGTTCCATGTGGTAACTAGGCACTACCCAATAACTACAGACTGCTGAAAGGGACAAGGTGGAGCATAACAAAATTACACTATCTCTTCTGGTTACATCTGGTTGTTCAGTGGGTTGTACTATAGTGTGAATCCTTGAATCTGAGTACTCAAAGTGTACTGATGTCCAGAAACTCATTGTTTTGTGTTTTATATCCTTTGTCCTGCCATGGACCAATAAAGCAGTTTATTACATTTTCATTAAAATCACATTATATATAATGGGGGTGATTAACAGATTTCATTCTAATAATAAAAGACAATGATTTTTTTCATGTCTCAAAAGTTCATGGCTAAGTTTTCAACTTCTCTTTGAATAACTTTTCAAACAAAGTTATTTTCAAACAAAGTTAACAAAACTTTTTTGTTTTGTAACTGAAAGTGTATTCGTCCTATAAAACATAAACTTAACAAAAGAGCTTCTATTCCCTGAACTTTAAAGTACTGAGTAAGCTTCAGTAAGCTAAACTTAGGTCTTCAGAGAGTTAAATTAGCCTCAAGTAAATTTGTTTTATAAGCAAAATGAGCAAATAAAATGAGCAAATAAAATCCTTCAGAAAGGGAAAAAATAAGAATATACAAAATGGAAAAAAAAAATAGTAGGAATCAACTGAGGATAGAAACACTTAACTTACACTAAATGATACACTACAAACATACCTAAATGTCTAAGAAACATTAACTCAAATTTAAAGACCTTAAAAATAATCTCTCATATATATATATATTTTAACATTCAACTCAACATTATCTTTTGTTCCAGCTATAAACTACACAATTCTAGCTACTTGGAAAGCTGGAATGTTGAAAAAAATAAGCCCAAACAGATGGATGTTTTCTTTGTATGACACTAAGCCCTTCAGAGTTGGTCACTGTAATTTATAACTAATAAACTTGTCTTCCATTACCAGCACTGTACTTGAAACAGAGTTGGATCGTGTTACCTAATTTGGATGGAGAATGTGAGGAGACATTAGGAGATAACTTTTCTCTGCTAAAATCTGACAATAACAAACATTTCCAAAGGAAAAGATATATCTTGCCAACTCTATATACAAAATTCACATTAACTTGTACAGCAAACTAATATATTGTAGTTAATAACTAACCATAAAGAGAGAATTTAAAGGCAAAGGCAGACAAACACATGATCATGGGGCAGTCTAGGACACACTCTTGCAACACTCTTTTACATAAGAGAAGGCGAGTTCAAGTTCACCCAGGGGTAAAATGGTTATGGTTACTATAGTGACCCTTCCTACCCTTCCAGGCTACTGTCTCCATCTGCTCTAATCCATCTGAACATAATTCAAATTATTATCTATGTTTTTGATGTGTACTGTAAAATATCTTTATGATCAGCTGAAAAAATACTTGCATAACACATTTTATGCAGCATAATACACTGAAAAGGAAGATAAAAGCAAGTGGTCTTGTGTCTGCCTCAGCAGTAATGCAGGCATAATGTAAAATTTTAAATAATGTCCTACCTTCAAGGGCAAATATTCTCTCTCCAAGTGCTTCAACAATAGTTACAAGAGCCAATTCATCTGAGACATTGAAGAAATGCTTTTCAGTAGGCTTACTGGCAATTGATTTTATTTCCTCTACAAATTTCTCAGTACTTAAATTTCCTCTGCTGTAGCTGCCAAGAATCTAAAGGGAATTAAAAAAAGAGAATCAAGGTTATGTTTTAAATCCTATTTTTAAAAGATACCTTTGAGGAAGGTTGTCAGAAAATATTGGAAAATCATATCTAACCTTCATTGTTCTATTAAAACCTCCCTCAGATTTATAGCCTTCATTGAATAAAAGCCATTGTTTTTTAACTAGAACAGAACTGTATGATAGCTCACTTCTTTTCTTTTTTTCTGCAAGCACCAATAACAGCAAGCAAAGCAACTATATGGTGTAATATATATTATCCTCAATTGCTGCTTTCATCCTTTCTTTGCAAAATTCTTATGATTTGTTGACGTAGACCTTAATTTAGAAAACAAACAAACAAAAAGAAACCTGTCCCAGCCAGAATATATGATAGTACTGACTTCTAAATATGCACCACAGTTCTTCTCACAACACAATATGCAAACAATTAAGGACATACTTATTTAGGAACAGAATAGTTAGTTTTTGTAACATATAACTTTGCCCTGTAAATACATCATGACATTGCATTCAATATGATGGTACAAGACTTCAGATTCGGCTAATAGTTTCAGAATTGCTGCTGTAAGAATTCAGGACGCCTCATAATAAAAAGGCTAATTTTTCCAATTCCCTGACCAATTCTTATTTTTCCTGGGGAAAAAAAAAAATAAATAAATAAAATCTGTGCACTTTCTTGCTTTGAGAGGGAAACCTGAAACACATTTCAATGTTCTGGACACTGAAGCAATTCAAAATTTGTTTTAGACAGAGATTTTAGCTAAAAATTACTGCATAATCAGCAAGGATATTTTTCTTCAATGCTCTCTAGCTTTATACATGCAACTATTGAAAATGCCACTCGTATGTACCTAATCTTCAGTTCCATGATTTTATTTAATTTAAAGAAAATTACTTTCTTGAAAATGTTTGATTCCCTATTATGTCATTGTATGGATACTCATGCAAGTAAAGAAAGCTTTTCGTCATCTGGTAACAATGCATACAAGGGTCATTCTTTAAGGTATGAAGGGGAAATAAAAAATCTATACTTCATCAGTTTTTGGTGCTTGAGATGACTTAGTCTGTACTCAGAACCAGAGAGTTTTAATAAGACAGTTGTTCCTACTAGGAAAAAAAAAGGGAGAGAGACAGGAACAGAGACAACTCAATGTATCTTAAAAGTTAATGAGAAAAAGAACAGATGATTCCAGCATAGAATATACAAATATAGCAATAGGTCATACCAAATCTATCATTAATTTTTCGATAACACTCTATATGAGTTAGCTTCCATCATATTCAACCTCTCATTCAGCTACTGAGATTGCTCAACATGAAAATGACAAATTCAGTATCCCAGCACACAGTGCATCCATAACACACCTTTGCTCTTATTTGTTTCTAAGTGGATAACATTTCTATACAAACTGTTCAAAAGATTTGAACTAATCTGCTGTGTTCACTATTCCCTCTAAGAAAAAAGATTATATTTTATACTGCTCCTCAAACTCTCTCCTTTATCTTCACAGAAAAACCAAGACAAAACAATTGAAGAACAAAAAAAAACCCACCCACACACACACAAAAAAAAACCAACCAAAACCAAACCCTGTCAGATAATTTTTTCTTACATGCTTTAAGGTAAAATGTTATTATTATTATTATTTTTTTTTTTTGTAAACCTCTGAAGTGATTATTTTTCCATCAAGATTCTGTGACATAAACATTTTAGACAGACATTTGAAAGGTGAAACACTTTTCAGACTCCTACTTTTATTCCCATTACTTTTCACTTACAGCAATTGCAAATCTCTGGATGTTTTCATCCTCACACTTATCAATCACTTTTTGTAATCTGTAGTTGTCATGTGATTCCCCATCAGTCACAATAACCATTACTTTTTGTACTCCTCTTCGTGCACCATGAGCCTCAGTAAATGCTTCTTCCCTAAAGGAAATGTAAAGGGTTTGAAAAAGGCAAAGTCGACATTTAGCACACGCATCATTTTTGCTTAGTCAATCCCGATATAAAATACTTTACATTAATTAGAACATAGGAAAAAAGAAATAAAAATTAAGCAGGAACAAATACAAACAAGACCAATTGGAATTTAGATGACAGTTTACAGTCAGAGTTTCACAAGGATTCTTTCAACTGTGACAGAAGAAAAGCACAATGTTGGATAGTGAATAATTATTTTCCTAACCGAATAAACTGTCATGTTAAAAAGGTTTTGGCAGCTTAAAAAATAAAATACAATCTAAATTCAAAACCCCTCCCCCAAAATCCACATCTGAAAAAAATCTATTTCCATACTAAAGCAGCACTTTCAGCGGCCAGAAGTATTTCTTTAGTTACCAGCACGCATCTACAGCAAAACAGGATGTAGTAGATGTGGCAGAAGTAGGCTCCCAGTGAGTGATGGCAGGCGTGGGTGACTCAATGAGTACCGCAAATGGGGAAAGGAACACTGAGGGGGTGTTCATGCAGGCTGGGCATGACATGGTTCTGCATGGAACCGTAAAAGTAAACAGTGGATTAGGGTTCTAGAGAAGATGGAAGCAAGGCTTCCTCTTTTTAGAAAAGTATCACTGAACTTAAAGACGCCCACACGAACAAAAGCTAAGATTCATCTCGGATGACAACCAAAAATGGAAGTTAGGAGGGACTGCAAGAGCTGAGGAAACTTTGTTGATACTTCCTGTACATACAAGCCTGTGACGGTTTGTGGCACACAGGGACTTTCTGAACCACATACAGTTTCACATACCGTATTTGCTAATTGATTCTGCATGAACTTGCTTGGGCTCCATTGAATCCCTACATGTAACTAAGTATTCCTCTAATATTACTTGTGAAAAAGTAATGTTGTTGGGTTTAAGACATAGCATCAACAAATCAGACACTTAAATAGTTAATCAGTTAAATGTTGCAGATTTAAACTAGAAGAATATTTGGGAAGGGAGACATGCTATGTCATGGAATAAAGTTAAGCTGTTATGCTAGAAGTAGGAGAAAAGGGAAAAAATATGAAAGGCTTAGCAGATTGTTGTTATACTTGTGTGTATGAATACAGTTCATTCTTGGGTAATCTTTTGTGCTAAAGCCATCTCAGAGTCTAATCACACGGCACATACAGGACAATCAGGGCATCAGGCCTAGCCAGCATGGAATCATATAAAGCAAGTTCTGCTTGACCAGCCCAATCTCTTTCTATGACCAGGTGAGCCACCTAGGGGGTTACAGGAGATCCAGAGGAGGATTACAAGGATGATCAGAGGGCGGGAGCACCTCTTTTGTGAAGACAGGCTGAGGCAGCTGGAATTATTTAGTCTTGAGAACAGGCTCCCGGAGACCTCATCTGTCTTTCATTGCTTAAAGGGAGTTTACAGAGTAGACTGGGAGGGACTTTTTTTTTTTTTTAATCAGGGCGTATAGTAGTAGAACAAGGTAGAATGGTTTTAAACCAAAACAGGACAAATTTTGATTAAATCTAAGGAGGTAATTCTTCACTGTGAGAATGGTGAAGTGCTGGATGGAACAGGCTGCCCAGAGAAGCTTGGATGCCTCAACACTCGAAGTGTTCAAAGCCAGGCTGAATGGAGCTTTGGGCAACCTGCTCTAGAAAAAGGCACTCCTGACCAAGGCAGGGATGTTGGAATTAGATGGTCTTTAAAGAACTCTCTAACCCAAACCATTCTAAGATTCTATGAGTTTTTATTTTCCCAATGCTCTAGAAGATTTAAAGACTTCTGACATAAAATTTCTAGACTTGCTGACAAATGTGGACTTAAATCCCACAATAATCTTAGCCTCAGAAGAAAGAAATTAATACTAAAATTTCTATTTTTTCCCATTTCCTCTGAAAAACTTAATTTCATTTACCCCTCTGCATACACAGTTCCTACCTAACCTATATATATACCCAAGTCCTTCAATTGCCTTTGCTAAGGACTACAAACTTATTTCATGTGTTTTCTCTTTCCCATTTCCATCATTCAAGAAACAGCTGCCTTTTCAGTATGCCATGACATGTAACCATCATAGAGGTTGGACAGCTTTTTTATCCAGCCTCACCTTAAATCTCATTTATCTAGCTAAATGAAGTCAGCCACTTCCTATTTTTGATATCTGTTAAGCTTGTTCCTGTCATATTTAGGAAAATATTTTGTGAACTTACCTTGCTGTATCTATTCCAAGGGCTGTCATAGTTTGTGTGCCACCCCTCTGACGTATTCTCAGGGCTGCAGCCATCACTTCTTCTGTTGTTGAGTAGGTATTCAGGTAAAATTCATGAACTACAGTCTGCCCATACTGGACAATTCCAACCTGAAACACACCATTCATACTAAAAATCAACCACCATTAAAGAAAGTAGCTACATCTCCTGCAGTGAGGTAAATGCTCATCTGTACCTAGAGCCAGGAAAAAAATATATATACTCCATATCTTTTCTCCAAATATGAAGCACCTACAAGCATATGAGAAATAGAAACTGGAAAACAGTTAATGTCAATGAAATCTTTTCAAGTTTCTAAGTTGTTTCTTTATTACAAATGGGAACAAAGTAAAATGCAAGCTCAACTCCTTGTTCTTCCTGACACAGGGTCATCTGAAATGCAGATCTGCTCACTTCTAGGACAAGGCACTCAACACCCTAACAAGCAGTAACAAGTTTTCAAAGGGATTTCCTCAAAGAATATGAGACTGTACTTCACATGCAACTCCTAATTCTGTCCAAACATAAAGCTCTATAAATCAACAGACTATTTACTCTACACACAGCATACAAACAACGCACTGTTGATAAATTTAGGTCATTGGGGTTGAGAGAAAGACCTAAGCAACCGTATCTTTATGAAGACAAAAGAGCATAACCATTATCACAAGAGGAGGTAAGCCAAAGTATTCCCCTGACAAGTACCAAAGGAAAGAATACAAAATGGCAGCTCCTGGAATAAGGGAGTGATGAAAAGACTCAAAAAAATGCAACCACTTTGGACTGAAAACAAACACAAATGCTTGAGGGAACCTGCTGCAAAAACAAAATGTAAAATGAAAAGAACATAAGCAATATCCTTAAATACTAATTAATTTTCCTCATTCATTTCTGTCACTTTTAATGTTTTGGTAGGTACTTGACAGCTTTTACTACAAAGAATCCACACAGTGTTCCATTAGCATATTTCAATTTTATGTTACAAATGACAATTTATAGGTATTATTTAGGATAATGCAGTATTACAAGGCACATTTATGTCTCACTCATCTATTTTTAAAAGCGCTCTAGCATGTAGACACTAAGCATCACATTATTTTAGAGGTGGCTTAGTATGTCCTTTGCAATTGCTTTGTTAGTGTTTTCTGAGGGACTTTCATAGCCTCTCAGACCATGCACAATGTTTGATTGCTGGCATTCATTGCTTATATTTAAACAAAAAGAGAGACTTGTAGTGGAATAGATTTTGTCAAATATTTGGTACTAGACATTGATATCATGAACATTATGAAATGCTGTCTACATAAAATTACAGAAATGTAAACGCAAAATCTATCCTATCTGAGTCATTTTAACCTTTTCTCTCTAAGGCAACTGTTTTGTGGAATCTATCTGTGAAAGCGACACTGAGACAACATGCAGTAATTGTTTCTGTTCTGTAATAATACTACATTCATGACTGAATTTTCTTTCTTCTTTTTTTTTTTTTTTGTTTTTGTGGTAGCAGTCAACAAACTAATAATTATTTTATTTTGCTAATGATTATTAGCAAGTTATTAGTCTTATATAACCTAATCTGAAAAGGATGCTCCTGATCATTTAAAAAGATTACTATTGACTGATGAAAAACAACAGGTTTTCATCGTGTTTGGCCTTTTGGATCAGGAGGAATGCCTCAATTATTTCAGGACCATGCACAAGAAATGCAGCAAGAGACTTCTGTTTGTCAGAGAGACTGCTTCTGTGGATTCAGACTCCTTCACCGAGGATTTTATTGGCATCAAGGGTTAAACTGACCACTGACTGACCACTGACTTCTGCCAAGATCAGGATAATAAGTATCTGCCCATCTTTCACTGTTCTAGAGACTCATGCTGATGTTGTCTTTTTCCTAAAAAAGACACTGACTTGTCTCATTTCCTACTTGAGAGGAAGCACTCTACATGATCACAGCAAGTAAACATTTTGAGCATTTCCTTCTCAGGAAGTGAATAGGAAGAACATCTGAGTCTGGAGAACTGCACTGTGTTGCATAGCTTGTAAATCAGGAAGGAAAAGGGGCATGTGGTTATCTTGTGGGATATAATTGTTCTGTGAGACCCTTCCTTAGCAGTATTGTTGAAAACACTAGTCATCACGTTCTACGTCTTTCAAGGCATCAGTGATGAGCCACACCTCACAAAAGGTAACATGACTTCTCAGAATCAACAAAACAGTTCTAGGCTGCATGTGCTGGTCTCCTGCAGGATCATAAATTAAAGTTCAAGTTTTAAAATTAGAATTTTATCGTATGAGATGGTGATGAAGGTTTGAATCTAATAGAAAACCATTGATGAAATACCAATGCAGTGCAAACATACATTATGTGATAATAAACATCTTCAAACTGCATAGCTTCAGCAATCTAATTTAAATGAACTAATTAGTTTAAATCTGGAAAGCAGTGGTATTATGCTGATGAACATGAATTCTGCTCCACTTCAGAAAAAACTACATTTTTCCCAACATTATTGACCACAATCTACTAAACATCTTTTTAATTCCTAAGTCCTGTACCCTAGCATACCATAGATCTTATATTATGCAAGGAAATAATTCTTTAATTGTCTCCAGTTCCTATGAAAAAGGTGTTGCAAGAGAGAACAGGCAAGTGTAAACACTGTTTTCCTTTGGGACAAAACATTCTAAATTGACAATAACTTCCTGTTGTTCCTTCTGTTTGTGAATATAGCCTCCTTTTTGGAGGGCATAGTCTGGCTTTCCTAATCAATTGCTAAACCATATTGAATATGGAAATTACATGATGGGATTCACATCAGAGGGATGTGGGAAGTACATCCAAACCCAGCTACAATTTGTTAGGTCTACCATGCTCAAAAGGAGTCAGACACAAATTACCTTTAAGCCACTGAAGGTGTCTTTCTCTATTCTATTTTTATTTTTATTTTTTGATGCTTCTTTAAAACGCTTCTGTTCTTCTGGATATAAGATATGACACAACATGATTCATTAGTCCACTGATACAATCCTTACAGACATAATAAGGATCAGGCCAAATATTTATGGCTGGCTATCTCATGTGTTAATGGAGAAAAAAAAAAGTTTTGAAATTTTTGAGTGCTATTACGGTACAGCTATGAAGTTAGAACTGAGCATATCAAAGTATGTTTTAAATCTCCTTCTATGAGAAGGCTATTCATATACAAAGGATTGAAAAAGTGCGTTCTCATATTTAAAAAGTTGTTTTCATTGAATTTAAAAGAGAAAAATAAAAAAGTTATTTCTTTGCAGTTGTATTGAAATGTGGAATAATAAGGCAAAGAGAAATATTTTTGTCCTCACGCTATTTTTCTCATTTAATCCATATTCCATTTCCTCTTCTCTGTTGTCATGTTTTCTTTACAACTTCTATCCTTAAGCTTGGGATATGTAGCTTAACTATCACTAAGGCATTATTTTTCAGAGAAGGGAAAACAGGAAAGGAAAGAAGCATTTCTGAAAAATATTATACTAAATTTGTCTTTTTGCATCTGAATCTTCTAGCTTTCAATTTCAAATATGCCAAATGGGATACTGAAGAATTTCTGTTCTGACTTACGATAAACCCTAATGGCTATTGTTCATGCATGGAGTAAATGAGAGTAGAAAATAATTCTTCTAAGTCTGTAATCAAAACATAGTTTTGAACAAGTCACACCCAAGCTAAGAAGCTATTCTGTAATCACTTCATTCCTTTCCTGAATGAGAAGAAAACAATTTGAAGTCAGTGAAAGTACACTGGATTTCAATGAGCTCAAAAATCCTAAGAAAATGAACACGGGAAAAAATGATTAAAACAGAGAAAGTAAACAACTGCTCATTTATTTCTATTTTGTGTTTCTAGATGAAGGAGAAGAAACCAGCCTGCTCTGCTGTTTCTCCTCTTTCCCATTCAACAGTAGTTTAAACGGAGCCTCTGAGAAAGGAGACGGCATGGGTGGAAGAAGCAGAATAAACTTCCTACTGCCTGTGGCTATGAATGCATTCTTAGATAGGGAGCGGGGAGGAAAGGAGAGGGCTAGCTAGGATAAAATTCTTAGGAGGAAGGGAGGGGAAAGGTAACAAGTTCTCCCAAAATTCCATAAATGTTTGCCTTCCATTTCCATTTATTTCAATCTTTCTCTCCCTTTTCCCATTCTTATCTGCCTCTCAAATGTTTCAGCTCTTTAGTAATCAGATGCCAAAGCTGACGCTCTTGAGTGAATAAGCATACGTGTGAAAAGAAAGGGTAGCTATGCCAAAACTTGGAAAGAATGGATTTTGCAGGTGGAGATAGCTGACTGCTGGAACGTGAGCAGGAGATCAGCAAGAGGACCTTATGTGCAGAACAAAGCAGGAATCCAAAATTAAGTAGAAGAGGTGTGGCAATGCAAAAAAATTTAGAATCTCAGGGTGAGGAACAGGGCGAGGGTGCAGTATCATTGATTGCCCTCCTTACTCTTCCCATGAAGCCCTTTGGGCACAAGGTAGTAATGACTTTCATGCAGCCATTCATCAGCAATGGGAAGTCTATCTTTAAGTATTTTCCCAAGACACTGTGTACTTGAGTAAACACCACTTTAAGGACCAAGAGCATTTTTTTTCCCTTCTGTTACATCTGACAGTGTTTTTCCCTCTTCCTCGCATTATCTGGGAAAGTGGCATTTATAAAATAACAGGGCACAGTTGTAAAGGTGACATTTTATACGCAACAATTTACTAGCTTGCATTCAGCTCAGCCAATAGGGGACTTGGATGTTAATCCTATTAACTTGGAAAATGATAGAGATATTATCTGTGGACAGTTGTATCCTTTACATCTGCAGGAGCTAATGAGAAGTAGTAAAACGATTTTTGGCCTATAGTATGTCAAATACCATAAAGAATCATAAAAAATCCTTTACTTTGGGAGGAGAGAAAGGGTCAAGTGACAGGAGGTTTTTGTCAATCAAACTTTCTGTGTTAAAATATGTTTGCCCCTTCCTCATTTTGTGGTCAAATTGCTGTTTGCATACTCTGTTGAAAACACTGTGAAACATATCACGTCCTCTACTGCGATAATTGGTTGTAGCTTCATGAATTCTGATGAAACTGCTCTGATTTACTGCAGCAGGGAATTTGGTCCTGTTTAGAAAGAAATGAAGCTTCTGCCATTAATGACATGCAGCTTTAAAGCCATTTGCTATTGTCATTTCAAATGTATATGCTTGGTGCTCCACAGCACAAAATTTTGAACACCGCTCCAGAAATCTTACAATCAAGGGTCTGAACTATGAATGTCTGTCTTAGAGGAGCAGAAATGTCCTTTGTGCTATAAAGACAAGAAGCGACTGTGAAAAGGAAGGAAGCAGGAAAGGACAAAGCTCAAACTGCCTTACTTAAGACGCTTAACTTCTGTCACTCAGTTGACAGAAAATTGGTCTCTTCAAGCAGCCTGAATAGTGAGGGAAGAGAGAGCCTCCCTGACATCACTACTCAGCAGCATAGACAGACTCAGTTGTAATTTTCAGCTGCTTTGTTCTTGCACTCTGTTACAGTATGGTGCTATAATTACAGAGGGTTCCATAGATGATGCTCTTATCTCATTTCCTGTGATTTTTTTCTTTGTCCTGCAAGTTAAACAACAATAAAATGTCTATTATTTTACCTGTGTTTGCTGAGGACCTATATCCATGTTTCTCAGAAGACTGTTAAGGAAGGCTGTGACACTCTCCCATGGATAAATGCTATTGGACCCATCAAGGACTATGACGATATCCAACTGGCTTTTACACTCTGCAATACAGATGGCCATGTAATAATTGATTTAAATAAGGTTCAAATATATAATTGCAGCTAATTATTATAATTATAATAATTACTTTTATGATGTACTAATAATCATATACCCCTCTATAGCGGGTCTGAGTGGGTCTGTTGTCATTCAACAACTTTTCTATGGTAGTTTATGTGATTTGGTATTCCTTTGAACAGCAAAGCATCTTCTTGCAAACTGATGTTTAAGAATGGGATTAGAAGATCACATAACTGGAATATTTACTGGTGAGCCTGCCTTATAAAATACCAATTCCTCTCTAATATTCCAAGGGACCAGGACTTTAAGATTTTTATACTACTAAATTGGGTTTGAATTAAGTCTTAACAACATGCTGTCATTGTTTAACAAGAGTCTTTTGGCCTTAAGTAAAAAACATAAGCAACTATTTTTAGCAATTGTGTTTGGATGTTACACAGCCCTCTAATAATTGTTTATATGAAGATAAACTCCAAAATTAGAAAGAATTTAGGTTATATACTGACAATGAAAACATTTACTTAACTTGGTAATGCTACTAGCTAAGGAAAGGAGTTCGTACTTTTTGGTATGCCTCTGTGTATACATTCATCTTGTTTGGCACTTTGTATTTTCAGACACACAAGAGAATTCCTGTGGCATGCATACCTTGTACAGATGGAGCAATCGCTTTTACAGTTTCAAAAGTGGAGCTGACATTGGAGCAGACTCCAGTTGTGTAATGCAAACGCCCACATTTATAAGCATAGAGCGGTCCACATGCCTTTAAAAGATGAAAAAGAAATATTTGGTATGGTACCTAAGGAAAACACAGACTTCTTTTGAAATTGGCAAAAAGTTCTTTCTTACCAGAAAGCCTCCTTTCGGGTTAGTGACTAAGGTTGTTCCAAGAGTCATGTTTTCTTTTACTTCCATGACGTTAGGCACTGAAGTAGCATCTATAAATAGATTAAAATGTTAAGTATTTGAGAATGTGAAAACAAAATGTTAAAGTATATATCTGCTACCATAGGGCTTCCAGCTTCTAAAATAAAACACAGACTGACACTGATTCCATCAAATATTTTAGCACCCCTTCATCCTCCTCTTTCAGTTGCAATGAACAAGAAAAAATTTTGAGACTGGCTTTTATCCCAGAAAATTTGTCTGCGTTGCTGTCTCAAATACTTTTCTTTAACTACAAAAATAATAAAGTAAAAATAACAGCACTATAAAAGCAAAACATTATTGTTCACACAGTTTTGTCAAATAGAACACATTCTTTTTTTTTTCCTTGTCTTGCTATAAATGAATTATAGCTTCTATTATAGCTTCTATATAGCAACTTTTAAATTTTTTTTACATTACTGACATTAAGAATTACAAGGGAAAAGAATGAAAAAAATAGGGTGACAGACATATTTAGGAGAACTCATAACAAGGGGAAATCTCTTTCTGTCTGCAATGAGTATCTCTTGACACAAGACAAAGAAACAGATGAATATTTACCTGCACCTTATTTAGGTACTTCAGTTTGGCTCTTGGTAGTTAGGTGATTTTTAAAATCTTACTGAATAGGCAATAGGAAGGCTCTCACTGGCTCCAGGGAGCTTTGGAAAGGGTGGCCTATGAATTTATGCTCCTTGGTCTTTCTGCCAGAATTTCCAAACCACAGTCAATCAGTGCTAGTCATAACAATATTTGGATAACACAGCCAATGTCCATTCTACAAGTATAAGCATGTTTTCCAAAGGGCAATGAGAAGCTTTAAAATAAAAATGTTTTTGATATTACAGAACTTCCTTCAGATTTATCTCTGGAGTCAAAAGTAAATTTTCTATATAAAAATAATTTTAACACTTATTTCTTAAACAAAAATCTCTTAAGATTCAAACCTCCACATACCAGCTTTGTTTGCTTTCATACCTGGTAAATTCAGCTTTATGCAGCGTGATTGGTTGTCCCCTCCTACGGAGCATTTGTACACATCTCCTGTTCTTTTCTCAGGTTGGCCAACTAATGGAGAACCAATAAGTACCCTGCAAATTAAATGTTATCTGAAATTTCATCTTCCACTAAATGCATGAAAATTGGTGAATAAAATTTACATTCAGAACACATCTGCAGCAAGCTCTTCATAAAGAATACAGGATGGAAAATAAGAAAAGTATCTAATATTACTCATTCAGACACATTAAAAAGAAGCTCTTCTGTTTCCTCTTTAAAAAGGGGCATGGAAAGGAAATATTCCTATATACCAAATATATATTTAAATAGTATCAGTGGCTGGATGAAACACACTGTGAGCAGTATGGAAGGAAAAATATGTTTTATTTGCATCATTCTTGATTGTTAATATATTTTAGGAGAAAAATTTCAGTGCTGAGCAGGGATCAAATTCAAAAGGGGAGGCTCTCAAGCACCAAGCAGAATGTGAGTCAGCAGTTCAAAATACATTACAGATGGCTTTTATTCTGTGCGATTAAAAATAAAAAAAGAAGATTATATGATCAAAAATCTCTATTCTTGCATAATATTTTGTGAGCACTAAAAATTAACATTCACTCCTAGATTCCGTGTTTCAGCAGAAAATGCTTTATAGAGATGGATGCTGTTTTTGTTCTCACATCTTTGTCAGCCACGCTACCCAGTGAATGGCTGACTCCATTAAGTGAAAGGAAGAATTCAAGATAAAATGGAGTCATAGCACATGATGAAAACAGAAACCCTGCCATTAAGAGTAATAGTTATGTAAGATTTGTCCTGAACACTTAGGTGATTATGAATAGTTACTGTGAGAACTAATTTTGCCTTTAATCATAGATTAATGATTCCAGGCAGAAGATATTTGAACCAACTACAAAATACAGGTAAGATGTTGTCTAAGGATTTTAAAAAGAAGCTGAAAGGAGAATTTAAACCCCGTACACCATCCAGCTTCCAAATGAATATACTGAAAGAGCTCATTGTGATCCAGTAAGATTTTTTAATATTTAATAGCAAATTAAATGGTCTGAGCACATACTAGACCTGACTGATCTTTCAAGCTGAAAAAAGTACATTACAACATACACCAAAACTTAGAAGCATGCACAACAACCTCCAGTGCATCTCTGACTTCCATTTAACTGCAGAAAAGCTGAGTATGCTTGACAAGAGGTGATCAATCTCAGTAGGACTCCCTCAGAAAAAAAATAGAAGAGCAGCCCTGTGAATTAAGTTAAGTGGTTTGAAAAGCCACTTTATCTCTGGCCCAGTGGACTCTACTTTTTCTTTGAGAAACAAGTGCAATCAGGTTTTAAGAACATCTGTTTCTGTTGAAAAACTCTACCTGGCTTATCTAGGTAGAGTTATAGCACTTGACAAAGCACCACAAAAGCTTTTTATATTTGAACTACCAGCCTGCAGCTTTCCTGCTCAGTATGTTGTTTACACTGCAGGAAGCTGAAAGCTTGAAAACTTAACAACTTGGGAGTTCAGTGTTCAGAGATGTTGACACTCGTTGGCTTAGACTGTGGTCTTCCTTCAGCCAATGCGAGAGTAGTAACTTCTGGCTCATATAGCTTTTGCATGTACAGGGACAGTCTGCGGCAATATTAATTACTGTACAAAATACCTACTCCTAGAATGGACGCCATTTTCTAGAAGTATAAATTAGCTCAAAAAAGGTCGTTATTTGTCTTTCATTATCTGAATGCAGATTGATACTTAAACATCCTGCTACAAAGACGGTCAAGAACTAGCACTTTCAAAAGCAGGCTTTGCGATTTCGTTTCAGTGAGCACTTCCCATGCTGGGCAGAACCAAGCAGGCCTGGTGCCCGAAGAAAGGATCCTCTGAGGCACTGTGGAGCAGCGTGGCTGTCAAGCAGCCACATGTCCTTCGTCCCAGACTGCCAGCAGGAGTCCCTGGGGTTTATCAAGAATGTCAGATTGCTGGCAAAGCTTGTGGAAAAACAGAGAAATCAGCTAACAACAATGCAGACCTCAGGGTTCCCAAACCTTTTACCATTCAATTGCTATTTCAGTCCTCCAACCCCATGATTTGCTTGTGATGTTAGTTCTTATGAGGCGAGAGCATAAACTGCTTATCAAAAGACTGACAAGTAATGATAATGGTAAGCACACCAAAATCAAATTTATAATTCAGGAGAATTATAACAAGGAAACGGCAGGTGAAGAAGGCAGCACCAAGTCCCAAATGACAATATATTACCAACTGAGAGATACAATTAGGCCTCCAAAAAAGAAGCTAGGAATTGAATTACTAAACGTTTTGACAGAGAAACCTTCTCACCACTGACACCAGAAACTCAGCTCTGATAACCACTGACAGAACACAGGAAAAGATATGTAAAACAGGTTAGGTACAGCAGGAGCAATTTCACTCGTGATACATTAATATTAGAAAAGATTAACAATTATTCCACTTGGTAAGTGGAAAAAAGAGGGCTAGACAGAACATAAAGCTCAGCTCTAGCAAGGAGAGAATTTACCCAATTTATGAACTCATTTCTGCCTTTGAGGAAATCATGAAACATAAATTTTGACTTGGATCTTTTTCACCCAAACTCTGCATGCTTCTCTATGGCGGTTCATCAGTTTAAGAAATCTGACGTAGGCTGACAGAAAGAGATCCTGCTTAAATATTGGGTGTATTTAGAAACACAGTATAGAACTTGAGTCACTGAATATCTGATAATTTGGAGTTTAAACTTAAGAAAAGCAGCTTACCACTTTCCTTCCTCATTTTCATACTGTTGAACAGTGTACCCAAACATGTCTTCAAGAGACCCACTGAACATCATTGCATTTTTCACATCAACATTGGATGCACTGATGAGGTGAATGAGAGCTAAAAAAAAAAAAAAAAAAGTAGCAATATGCATGAAAACCAAGACTTTTACATAACAAGGTTCAGTTACTGAAGGTTAATGACAAGGGTTGAAAATGGCATTTTAAGCATGTTTACCACAGTTAGTAAGAGAACTAAAATGTACTCTCTCACACATACATACAGCGATATATTCAGAAATGGACTTTTGCAGCCAAAACCTGTATGTTATTTTGAAAAGTCAAAATTACTGAATTACTAGTCAACATTCCCACATGTACATGAAAATAAGGCTTTTTCACATTTCTGTGTTCTTAAATTCTAGCAGTGATTTCTTCCACCCTTGTTATGCTAAAGTCAATTTTAAGTCACTGATTCATCTGCAGAGTGGTGCCTTTAATACAGAAGAACCAAAACTTAGCAATATTTATAGAACATTAAGATTAGTTGAACAACAGTTATATAGAGCTTTCATCTGAAATAAGCATTTCATGATCATCTGCTGAAATTTAACAGTTAATTAAAAATATCAAAATTCATAATGCTTGCTGCATGTCAAACCATTCAAATAATGACCAGTTACTAAAATACTTTTGTTACTCATTACTGAGATGATGATGTTCTCATAGAAAGCTTGTTACTATAATTAAGTTCCCAAATGGTCAATGCTAATCTGTCTCTCTCAGCATTTTATTTCCTGCTTAATGCAGTAAAATATCATGAAAAGAGTATTTATCACTTAGTAGGTATTTCCGGTTTCACTGGACAGCAGAAAAAAGAAAAGTTTATTTTGTGTTATTTCAGCTTTATTTCCTCCACTCTGAGTCAGGAAATACAAAATAGGGAACATACTAAAACAAATCTTAGTTTTATTTTTCTGAAAAGATTAATTGTAAGCAATGAGAAAAAAAAATAATGGCTGACAGTATGATGGGAAAAAATTTGCAAGAAAAGTAATTCATGCATCTTCTGCCTTTATTAATCATTTAAGTATCATTTTAAAAAATGTTCCTATTTCTCTTTATGTGCAAGGGATATTTTCCTCTCTCTCACTTGGTAATCAAAACATAACTAAATCAATAAAATATCCCTTTAAAAAAGTAGTGAATTATCATTGTCTTAAATGTTTTTAATAGCATTTTGAGAATAAATAAAATTGCTATTATTTTTTGACGTAATGAGTAGGATGAGGACATCTTAACATAAACTCCCAATTTATCTCCTACAATTAAATAGTTCCAATGAGATTGCCTACTGCAATGTCTATCACATAACCTTCACTTCATTCTGCTAACAGAGGAGTTTCTTCACCACAATACAGCTCAGAAAACTATTGTGATTTTTACAACGTATTCATTATACGCTTGGTTCCTGAAGTTTTCTGAATCTGAGATGTGATCCACTCAACATTTTTAATTTTAAAAAATATATAATCTTTTCTATATTCCAATATAAGAAAACCTGAAAATGTGAAATGCTAAACAAACGAAGTTGACATTTTCTTTTTGTCTTCTAGTATTTGCTACTAAAATAGCAAGGTTCCCCAAAGCCTTCTAATTCTGAAAGAGGTCAATTCAGTACCAGAAATAATAACAGTTCTTAAGAAGTAGAGTTAGAAAAATTAAAAGTAGCTAGAAGGGGTCAGACTGATCAGAAGTAAAAAGAAGACTCCACAGAGCAGGGAACGGGCCTGCAGATCTTGTTGACAAAGTACATTTTGTATGCTAAATGGCATACATTCAATGGATAACTAGGTTAATAGAAGATAAAACCATAATTTACAAACCATACAGGAAGTGCATCTGGTTCAGAAAATGTAGATTAAAAGACTGGAAGAACACATGGGAGGAGCAGCTATCTTTTCTCTCTGTGCATCAACTTGCATTTACTCTTGAAGATAAAATGCTATAATAAGATTTGATTTGATCCAGTAAGACTTTCATTTTCTTCAACTTCCAACTTCAGTTTAGCTAGAAATCAGATGTTCAGAAGTTTGATTTTATGTATACATTATCTGGACTATTTTCCTATGCAAACACACAACACAACCTCCTGTGGCTTCCATGTTCATCACAATATATCATGAGTGTACTGAATAAAAGTAAAAGTGTGCAGATTGCAAACCGAAAAGTGGAGTTAGCAGTGATCAGTGTTACACTGCCAACTAAGAAACCTATGAACAACTTCACTTTAATGGCTTTCAAGTTTTGTTTTTTTCAGTATAATGTTGTAAAAAATTGGCAAATCACAGTTCAGTAAAAAAACTGAGACTGTGAAAATGATGCTTTATAAGCACTACATAAGCAAATATACATTTAACAGTATTTAGCTTGTATTCTTCCAGATTCGCAATTTCTCTATAAGTTGTATGCATTCTCACCTGGATCAAGAAAACTGATGCTGGAAAAGGAAAAAGAATACTGGCAGAAGCAGTGGAAAAACAAAAACTACAGTGATGTTGGAGAGAATCTTGAAAGCTACATGGAACGAGAAAAAAAAAAAAACAACAAAAACCTGCACTTCTTTGAGGCATATGGTGCTTGGTTACATACATAGTCACAATCACTGAAGGTAAATTAAGATTTTGAATGATTCTGTGATGTGTTAACAGAATGACTAAGAAGGCAGGTCAAAGTACAGATCAGAGATGCACAATATAAATGTTTATCAAAGGATAAAACTGAAGTTTAAGCTTCTATGTTCTCATTTTATAACAAATGAGGCACTGCTGAAGAACTGGGACAAGGACCCTCTCACTGCTGATTTGAACAGAGTATGAAAACTTGCTAGTGCACATGGTATTCATAGTTGAGTACAGTCTGTACCTATGCATGAAAGGTTAACACTCAGTCACCAAGACAACAAGCCAAATATTATTGTAATAGAGTACTGCAAACCTAGAGTAGTAGCTCATACTTGTCCAGTAGCCACTAATAAGTTTTTTCCTTCCTTCTGTTATACTTAACAGAAGTTTTAACCAGACTTTCAAACTGTCTGCCTGGTTGTTATGTTAAACTAGACAAAAACGCTTAAAATAGATTTTCCCCGTACTCATCTGTGTGTCTACTGCCTGGACCTCAAGCCTCTGCAGACAAAGAACTGCAGAAGAAGAGACACCCACATTTTCTCAGAATAGTTGAAAGTAAACATAACCAGAATGGCAGAACAAACCTTAACACCTGGCTCTTGACTGCTGAAAAAAAACATCACCACAAATCACTCACAATAAATGACACCATGGAAACTAACCGAACCGAGAGAAGAGAGCATCTTCAGTTTAGATATTTTGTCTCTGTATGGTCTATAGCTAATAACAATTTCACCCTCTATAATCAGATGTTATTCTTGGAAAGGACAAGTTTGTACATTACATTCAGCAGAGCTTACCATGTTGGCTATACACACCACTTCTTACATCAGAATTTGGTCAGAATCACCCAAGAAGTCAAACACTTTGTGCTATGGCATTTTAAATGCCTTTATTAATTCCTCTGTAATTTGCTAGGAGAGATTTAAATAAAGCAAGTCTGAATGCAGCCATGAAAGAAAAAGTAGAAATGTCTTATAAAAGTATGCACAACTAGAAAATAGTGGGAAAGTCCAAAAAAGGAAAGCCTGTAAGAGAAGAACAGTCTGCATCCACCCTTGGCAGTAAAAGAGAAGTTTAAGACGAAAATTAAAATAACACTAAAATATTTTACAGACTTCTCTTAGGGGGGGAAAAAAAAAGAAAGAAAGAAGGAAAGAAAGAAAGAAAACAGAAAAAAAGAAAATACTGCTTTGGTGTCTTGCAGTGATATTAGAATGGTATTTTAAATGATCTGTAAGCTATATAAGAGTGCAACGTGGAACAACGTGTTTGATAAAACTGTAATGAAAACTAAGTGACATTAGGAAGGACGACCAAGCTTATAAAGCTAGGAAGCATGACAATTAGCCAGGGGAGCAGTACTGGGAATACTGCCTTGGCCTCCCACAAAAGCATAATATGAAAACAACAGAAAATAATATCATCCTTCAAAATTAGACTGCCTCTGACTGGTAGAAAGGGAAGATTAGACACGCATTTGTTTGCAAATATAAAAAAAAAGAAGTAGTATTTGTAACATGATGACTCTAGCATACAAAAGTAGATTATTTACAGGTGCACTGAAGGGGAGAATCTTCATTTTACCTTTTACTTTATGTGTAATAATGTCACTGCAGCATTATACACAGCTTATGAAATAGAGATTCAGTCACTGACATCCCAAATGGAAGAAAGTATGCCTGTGTGGTATAATCACCATCTGAGAGCTGGAAGGCCAAAGTGCTTTGGCCTTAGTGCTGAAGGCCAAAGAGGCTGTGGTAGAAGCCGGCACTGCATTCAGCTCTGGCTGACTCACTATCGTTGTATTTCAAATAAAGCTGTAGATTAAGAAAAAAAGAATGGAGAAAAAGTTTAACTTCTGGAAATTTTTCAGTGGAGCCTAAATTGAGCTATTTATTTTTCAGGGCTACAAAGGAACCTTTGTTTAATTTTGCCTCCAGCTTTTTTCTTTAATCTTTAACCTTTGAAAAGCAAAAGACTTACTTTCTGGAGTAAGCCCATATTATTAAAAAAGACTTATCATTAAATACAGATAAGTATCCAAAAAGGACTCAGAAATGCACGTTTGGAAATGGTTCCAGGTTCAGTAGCCACTTGCTTTTCAAAGCCAAATTTCAAACTCATTAAATAAAGCTTCCTCTGCCAGCTTTTGTACTGAATAACTTGTACTGGAAAATAGCTTTATAATGTGGTGTCAAGCCTGAAAATATAATGAATCAAAGCTTTGTAATGTGATTCCGAATGAGTAACTCAGTGCAGTTAAAACTTCTGTACATACAATAGCAGAGACCAAGAATATCTTCTCCACTCAGCAGCCATCAGAATAAAACCATTTTGTCCAAAGCTTGAAACATTTAAAATCATGCCTCTCACTGGAACATTTCTTAGCATTTTGCAGTTTCTCACAGAAGGGAGAAAAAGTCTTAAAAATATGCAGATGCTTACAAAAAATGTGAGGTCAGCTACTAGACATGTACAGCTTAGAAAATTCAGCAGCTTGCTGAAAGGCAGATAATTCCCAGAAAATGTTTGAGCTCATCTTCAGTGATGTTCAGGCCATCTTTTGGATATACTTAATTAATACTTATCAATGATCAAGAACCTAAAGTCCTGGTGCCTCTAGCCACATTCCTCTTTGTTGTCAAAGATCATTTCTTCCCACCACATCAGCTTCTTAACATCTAACTACCTATCTACTGATTTATTTTTCTTTTAGATTGAAGATATTTATAGTCATTTGCAATTAATTCAAGTTTCAGACAAAAGCAAGGTTAAAAGGTCATGCATGTTATTTTCTGGAATGAAAATCAGAAGTTTAAAAAAGAAGAAAATATTAATTTTGTGCAAAAAGTTTACTGAATAAACAAGGATTTGTTATCCTAAAATAAAAACCACTAAAACATGTTCCTCACAACACTCTCTAAAACTACTAACAATCTGTATGTTTTCTTCAATGCAAGATTTTTCTAGATTGATAGGAAGGATCAAATATGATGTTTCAATTAATTTTCTATGAGTTTTCTATGTCCCTAGTTACGCTGGATCTCAATTTTGCCAGCTGATGTCCTGCTGCCTGTAAGTAAGCATCTGTGTAACCTTATTGAGACCAGCACAAGAAGTCAGGTACAACTGTTGCTTCAGGAAACACATGCTAAAATCCTTAGCAAGCATTAAATCCTGAGTGATTTTTCACCTGACTTCATATTGTTAACTGGATTGCTAATAGGCTTATTTCCAGTAAACTTTGTTTCTGTTATGCTAAATGAAAAACCCAAGTAGATTAAATAAGAATCTTACACTTTCTTCTATACAAGTATACAGCTTCTGAGTATCCAGAGCCTTATTATTATCATGCTAAATAATTTCTAAATATTTTTTCCAGATATCTAATGACATTAACTTCTGTAACATGTTTGACAGGAGGAAACAAACTCAATTTTTTTCAACTCAAACAAGGAGCTCCAATACCTCTTCTGGCTTATAAAAAAAAATCACTTCAAGTAATAGATTCCCTAACATTATGCATATGACTCAGTCTGAAAACATAGCAACTGGGACTGTGCAACAACTACTTCAAGACATGGTATGACCAACTTGACACAGGAGTACTCCCTTACCGTTAATTAGCTAGTTTACATACATTTTTGAATCAGAGAAGTACTTTACAACACATCAGAATTGAAGCTCATATGAAAGACCCTAGATAAGTTATCAGAAATTCTGAGGCAGAAGTGTTAATGTGTGTTCAATATGCTTATTCTCTACCCAAAACCGGTTTATTTTGATAGAGTGATGTCTTAGCTGCAACATGCTCAATATCTTTCATAATCCAGCGTACTAGTATACAGTTTACTGTACGGTCAAGGAAGACAAAGCATTGAGTACGACTTACTGGTCAACAACAGAAAGCTGGAGTAAATTACTACCTGTTAATGTTCAAATGTCATTGTCCATATTTCTAAGCTTATGAATCCACCATCCAGGTGGGGAGATACACACTTCAGAGTTAATCTCAGATGTGTATAATAAAAGAAAAAAAAAAAGAAAAACAACTTGCAAGCTACAGTGAAGTGGTAGAGAATACCTTTCCTTCTATTTCTGATAATAAACCACCCATGATAATTTTCATTGGTATACCTAGAACATTCATTTTCTTCATTTGTATCATTTTCTAGCAGAGGGAACCACTATGCTGCTCCATTTTCCTATGTTATGACTGCTTAAAAATAATCATTCCATGTTTCCCTGTTCAAAATATTTACTTTAGTGGAGACCTGAAAACTCTTAAGAGTCCTTAGCAAAAGGACTTTCACATCATTTTTTTCAGACAAAGTTGCTGTATCAAGGGCAGCTAACTATAAGTTGCAGTAGCAAAATGAAAAACAGTCGATTTTTAAAACCTTAAACTCCATTTAAACTGCACATGCTGATGCTATAGCAGCCTAATAGAGAAAACACTTTTACAAAGGTAAATATCCTAGTCAGGTTCTTTTGTTCAAAACTTACTACTGCTCATTGGTGAAAGGGAAGATAAACCAAAGACAGTATGATTTCTTATCCTATCTAAATAAGAAATCTTCCCTTGCACTGGGTAATTTAAAGAATATGAATCAGTGTTTCCTGTTTCCATAGATTTTTAATTTTAACTGAGAAATCCAAGCAAATGACCGTGGTAATCCTTAAGTCCAACCATCCATGATCATAAATTATTTTCCTAAAGTAGAAATGGCCAAAGAAACCACCACCACCTGCCTGCCATGAAAGACACAGTACCCTAGGGAAAAACTGAAGATCACCAAAACGAAGGCTTGTTCATTGCTATAAAGTCTGCTTTTGTAATTGCATGGAACCATCACAAAAACAACTGGTCCTGCACTGGCTAATTCATAAACTGCAGTTATGAATTTTTATTCACCTTACGGAAGCACCTTACTTTACCCACTGTATGATCTAGGACAATCACAGAAACTTTTGCAGACTCATTTTTTTATATGTTGGTAGCTAGTGTCCAGTTTATTTCTGAGGTGAACATAATTTACAAGCAACTGATGAAAACTAAACTTCTGTAAATGGAATAATGTAGTAGTATTTCAGAAAGTGGCATGAAGTGCTTGCAAAAAAAAAAATCTGATGAAATAAAAAGGTCAAGTTTGCATCTGTATCCCACCACTGAAACAAAAGCAATAAAACAATTTTTAAAATAGCAGTAACATTTTACGAAGAACAATAATATTATGTTCTGTTTTATATATTTGTAGTTACTATACCTTGTTCAATTAAAATTTTAAGAAATTATCCAAAAGCCATGGATTAATAATATTGAGTAGCAACACTGTGAAAACTTGATAATAAGTGTCTCATAAATCATTTCTGCTATTTTTAAAAATAAGACAGTCTAGTAGCATAAAAGACATCACCACCTCTTTTGCTGTGCTGTTGGATTAGGGATTTTATTAGCAAGCCAGCTGAAAGTGTCACAGAATTAATACTAGTTTCTTTTGCTGCAAATGTTCTTTTTTACTGATCAAGAAATGAATCAGGGAAATTTAGAGTTAGCCATTCAGAGATTTTAAGAGGAAGGTTTGTGTCCCTTCCAAAAGAATTAAAGCTGGACCCCAGAGGGAGGAAAACAAACTGCATCTAAAAGTCTAAAAGAGAGAGCTTTCTACATGGCTTACTGGAGCTCATAACTTATGTTTCCTACCCAAACACATGAAATAAATCTCATTTTAAGATATCTGCCCAGCTCTGTCCTGTTCAGAAAAAGGTATTCAGGCTCCACAGGAGCTCCACAGAGTACCTTTTATTCTTACTTTGAAACATCTCCATCAACTTCATCCAAATAACATCAGAGTTTAACAGTGAGGAAATTTTATTTTCTTGTGTAAATGCCACTTATCCAGGGTAAATAGAAGTTTGCAAAGATAAAGTCAGATGCTCTGGTTCTGGTGATATTTAAGAATGAATTGGTTTCTGAAGCCAACAAGAACTGTAAGGGTTGAAAAAACACCCCCTACAAAGGAAAAAGAACCTAGTGCCACCCACTTTGGTACCACAGTTTTCCTAGCACTTGTTCAAGTACTTGCTACCCCACCACAGATATATCATCTGCTGTTTTTTTTATTAAATTAGAATCATAAAATACCCCAAGCTGGAAGGGACCCACGAGGCTCATCAAGTCCAACTCCTGGCTCCACATGGTATGACCCAAAATTCAAACCATATGTCTGAAAGTGTTGTACAAGTGCTCCTTGAACTCTGGCAGCTTGGGGCTGTGACCACTGGCCTGGTCATGAGTCTTTGGTCTACTGCTCTTTGGATACTACTATTCCCTTCATCTACCACAGGCATTCCTAAACTGTCCTGAGATAAAGAGGATCAATTGTTAACGTCTCAGCTCAGAGTCTTGAGGGAGATCATTGTTTCTGAAGGAAAAACATTTAAAGATCAATAAGCCTCACGTCTACTTGCAAACAATATGCTCAAACATTATTTTAAAGAAATCATTAGAGTTACTGGAAGGCACTAAACTGACAGACAGACAGGCAAGCGCGCATTAAACCCCTATCAGGTACCTAATACAAGCATCTTCAAACCATCAGCTTAGCCATGGTTTGAGAAACAATTCCTCCTACTATTGTAAAAAGTCACAGATGTGGCACAAATATACATTCTAAGTATTGTAGTCTTATAAACAGGGCAACTCAAAATGCCACTAAAACAACAGCAGCAAGCACTCTGCTTCTATACAGAGCATAGGATACTGGACTGTTGCATCCAATATATTGCTGGCAGCTACATCATATCCCTCATATAACAATCTCTCTTAACAAGGTCCACATTAAAGAGACCTTTTGCTCTGATTATTCTGTCTGGAAGGTTATTCCATCTTCTTATGTTCCAGTAGTAGAAATTTTCTGCTGACATATATTTACTTCTTGCTTGTTCTTTTGTCAAAATAAGAGTGCTTGAGCTAGAGAACTAGGCAGTTTTAAAAGCGTTCTAGAAATAAAACTGAAAACATTTGATTTCAAAATATGCTTTGTCTAAAGCTCTAAACATTTTTTCAGTAACAGTTTCAATTGTGACCTGCTTGAAAAGAAAGACTTTAAAAACTTTACAACCTATTCGGTCTAAATTACGTCTTCAAAGTTCAGAAAGGTTGGACTTATTGTTGTCAGTATATATTGTCAACATTTATTTTGTCATTTCTGAAATCTTAATAGGATTTTTGTGTCAAAATAAAAATAGTACAGGATAATGCAAGAAGATCTGCATGAAACGTGGACAGCTTGCAATCGCTTAAGCAATGATAAATCTCTTTATCAAGAGGTTTGTACACTTGACTAGGCAACTAAATGACTGCCTATTATTATATTTGTAATAAATGATGTCTGAGATTTAAGTGAAAAAGCATAAAGTCTTGCAATTTGGACAACTTGACATAATTGTCTGGTTAAAAAAAACAATGCTTTCATTGAAACATAAATAGAAAAATTTAATAAAAACACCTTTCAGTATAGTAACTTTTCTGACTTTTTCTAGCTGCTTCTTGTCAATACATTCATCCTCAGAAACTCTGGAACGTTTATTTCAATCACGTTGATTTTTTTTTCATTAAAAATTGACTAGCGGCCATGCTGAATGCCTTTGTCTTTCACAAAACAAGAAATACTGCTTTTCTATTTGTCACACCATGTGACATTTCTCTAGCCATCCTATCAGAAATTGTACTGACTACATAACGAAAGGATTAGCAAGATCTCATGAGCTCCCAGTACTACAATTCCTAGTCCCAGGTTTAAGACTTCTCTTCTTTGGATACAAGATTATCCATATTAGCTGGTGTCTTAGAATAGAAAAATTCAGTTGGAAGAAACTACAGGTATTTCTAACATCCACTGCTGCTGTTTTCAAGGATGAAGAATCATACTCAACACTGCATCTCATACTTTCTGTTATACTGTAACTTTTCATTCTTCCTCACTGCTCTAGAATTTGGGAACATTCCCTCAAGATGCAGCTGCTCCTTTTCTGCCTTTTACCACCACTGCTTGCAGTACCAGCTGAGAGTGAAGACAGCTGCTGCTGCCCCAGGTTTGTCAGTTCTGTCTGACAGCAGATGCTCCCGCTGTAACAGGTATGGAAAAAAAAAAAAAAAAATCTGTTTAAGCTCCTCCCCTCTTACCTACCCTATAGAACCATAGAATCATAGAATCACAAGGTTGGAAACGACCTATAAGATCATCTAGTCCAACCATCTTCACACTACCACTGCTACCACAAGCTACTAAACCATATCTCGCAGCTCCTCGTCCAGACCCTATAGCAGTACAGCAATTTTGATTCAGGAGAGGAATAAATTATACAGGGATAAAATACTCATCTTTACAAAAGGGATGGAAGTGGTTTCATAGCAACTATCTGAGTAAGATAAATGACAAACAATGTAATCAATACATTTATCATATGCACAAATCTGAACACTTATACCAGTGTTAAATATTTGAAGTCGCCAGGCTGAACACTCAGGTCAATAAAAAAGATAATTATCTTCAGCAGAACCTGTTGCAGGTTTCAAAACTTCAGAAGCCTTTGAAGGAAACGTTAGTGAGCAGTTGATAACCAACCATCAGACATCCTAAATGCAGCATTTGTCACCTAGCAACTCTAACTGAAATTTTGAGATCTGAAGATAAGGATCAAGCCTTTGTGGTAAAGTCACTATTTCAGCTACAAAACACAACTATGAGCTAAGAGTCATTAGCTTTGTCTTGAAGACAGATTCATGGTTTGGGTTTGAAGGGATCTCAAGAATCATCAAGATAGTACATTCTTTGAGGATACCACATTTTTACACATACAGCTACCTGCCGTAACACATTTCCAGTGTTTCATTTCATTTCAAAGTTTTATCAGTAAAAAGACAGCTACAATCACTTGTGCTTAGAAAAGTAAGGATTTGTTATAAAGTTTTATGAGGAATTAACTGTATTCAAAAGCAAGGTTTGTTTGACTGCCACAAGATATCTAAAATCTTTTTTTTATTGAACACCAAACTCTATTCAGGACTATCTTCTGAATTGCAGAGACTCTGACTGCAGTATGTTAAGCAGGTACAGTCCCAGCTTTAAATCAGTTTTCTTTCCTATCAAGATCAAAAACCTAAAGATCATCCCCTACATGCCAAGAGATTCAGCACCCGAGTCAGTGTGGACCGCTTTTGCAGTATATGGAACAGTGCTTCCCAGAGATGTTTACAAAGGAGGGAGCACTATTAGTCTATTCCAACAACTTATCAGAAAAGGATCTTAAGTTTCATACCTTCGGTTCTGTATTACTCCTTAACCCCTAAACTCTTTCCTCGCTATTCTAGGCTTGTCTTTGAGTAGGAATTGCATTTTGGACCAGAGAAAAAAATTTCCATGAAGTCCGGTACGTACATTCCTGAAAAGAAGGACTGGTTTCAAGCAATTAACATTCTCCAATGGAAAAGCTACTTTGCCAGAGAATTCTTGATCATTTCTAATTTGACTTTGAGTAATTAATAAGGCAAATATGAAAGTAATTACACTAGCTATGAATATAGCATTTCACAAACAGAAGGCAATAAATTAGAGACTGCTGCAGGAAAGTCTGACAAAAGCTGGCAGCGTTTGAAAGTCCTGCTTCATGTTGCATTTCCCAGGAGACACTGATTATTTTCAAAAAACAACAATCAAGTATCGTTTCAGAGAACTTTTCATCACACTCCATTTTAGGTTAAAATATGACAATTTTTGACGAAAACTATACTACATTTCTAATAAAGGCAAGTTCATAAGCTTACAGGGAATATGCACTAAACTTTGTGTTTTGGATCACGAAAGCAGTTATTCACAAATCAAAATCAATGCTCTGCAAGAGTCAAGTATAAAAAATGTGGTAAGACTAAGTATCGTGCTTATTAAGCAGTTCTTAGGGCAACTGTCACAAGAAGCTACACAGCCAATGTTTACTCTTTCCTCTACTGAAATAGCCCAGGCTTGACCCATGTCAGAGCCTGAATTAAGAACTGTAACAAAAATCACAAGATCCAAAAGGGTAGGCATTTTCTTAACTCTACGCTAGCAGTACAGTACGTTTGCAAAATATTCTCCTACAATAAACTTGAACACAGTAGTCTCTAAATCCAGGCTGCGACCATTAAAAGAGTACCAAAGACACAGCAAAATCAACTACTGCAACAACTTCGTTTTTACTTTATTCCTTTTCATTTTTACTTCATCCCTATTCATTTTTACTTTACCTTAAAGCAAACTGAAAAATCCTAAATCCCAACTGCAATGAAGCACTTATCCTAACATTTAACTTTTTAATAACTTGCAGGCATTTTACAGAACTGAGATGGAACAGAACACCCACAGCTCTGTCATTCTCCACATTAGCACAATTTACGGCAGAAGAAATGTTAATAGTCATCAATCTGAGCCACCTCAACATAGCTCAGCATTTTAATACCTTCATTTCAAAATAAAAATTTTAACTGTATCTTGAAAAAAGGAAACATAAAAGTGTCAGAAAGTGAGCAAAAAACAAAGTCTGAAGCTTTGCTGTATTTAAGAAGGAAGAAAGTAGATTTCTTAAGAAATTCCTTAATTTCTTTTTAATACAATTTGAAGGAATTCAAATTCTGAATTGTAACCAGGATTCCTATTTGCTGACTCTCTATAATTGCAGTTTCATGTTGTTAAAACTGCTTTCTTTGATGATCTGTAGAAGAAACAGACCACACACTGGACAAATACAGCTTCAAACAATAGAGTAAACATCTTTGGAAAATTTTTCTCCTGTAAAATAAGAAATGTGATCTGCCATAACAAAATAAAACAACCCTAAAAAAAAACCAAATCAAACACATACACACAATTCCACTTATATTCCCACCTCATCTTTATAAAATGTAGCATGTTTTCTGAATGAGTGATGCAGCATCCGGACAGCAATTAAAGAAGCTCAATTGATATGTAAGTCAGAGAAGGCAGCTATAATACACTTTCATAGACAAATGCAAACAAGTGTCAGCAGCTGCAAATATGAATTAAGAAATGTATAAAGGGAAAGTTATTATGATCAGGGCTACTTAACATTTGCAAAAATGACATAAAATGATGAAAATTACCTCAGATTATTACATGTCCTTAAAAGCATCAATGAAGTTATATCACAAATTCAGCTGAAGAGCTACTTGGCTGTTGTTATGATGAGAGCAATGAGAGAATAAGCTCACTTATAACCAGTTCTTAGCTTAAAGAGTGTGAAGTAGTGAACACATAAGAAAGAAGACTTCCCTGGGCCAAATACTGTTAAATGGGGTGTAATTTCAATAAATATTTGTATTTTATTTAACTTAATAACTAGCAGGATTATTTTGGTCTTTCTATGCTGGCAACCTCATATTTTTCAACAGACTTTATCCTGTAAGCAACGCTCTAAATTGATATAATAACTGGATGAAAATGCCAAAGGTGACAGAATTAATAAACTGGGGTCTGATTTCAGTTAGTTTGCAAGAGATACTCTATGAAATAAATAAACAGATTTATTATCAAGACAATTTCATGATGTACTTAACAGCTTTCTTCCCAACAAACACAGTAAGTATTAAAAGTTCTGCAACGTGTAATCATTTATTTTGAAAATCGAAAAACTGGAAGATAAAACGAGCTACTTACTCAAAGACTTATCTCACAACACAATACAAAACCCAACCTTACATACTACTGAAGTTAATAAATTATGGAATAAAAAAAACAACTTATACATTGTGGACTGGTTTTATTTCATGCACATCTAGTTCAAAATAAAAGACTTGAGTAAGTGCTAACAGAACGGGAAAATATTTTTCCTCTGATTTGCAGATAACACGTATCTTCTGCATGTTATCTAGACACAGACCTTAAAGTGTTTGCCAAACAAAAATCTTTGTCAATATAGACTTTCCAGCTATTTAAAATACTTTTAATTTTAAAAGATACTAACATTCCTGAAACTGTGCCAGGTTAAGCATCTGCATGACTGAATATAGCCTACTTTCAAAACTAAGCCATTAAGCTGTTTCCTGAAACAGGATGCAGTTGTCTACAGAGTGGATGCATATTTATTTTACTATAAAAATGCTTATAAAACAAGAAATCCCACCCTTCCATACTTCAGACAACTGGATTTGTACTTCTTTTAGAGAGTTAGTGACATGATAGCAGTAGCTAGAAAAAGAAAAAATATTTATAACTTGCAAATTCTGTGTAGGATTGTTATCTTAATTACAAAAAAAAAAACAAAACACTATGAATGTTTTTGTTTGTTTGTTTGTTTACCAAATGGTTGCCTTTCCTCCTTTGTGCACACTACCATAACATAGAAGGTAAACACAGACTTAAAAAAAAACTGCCATCGTAACTTTCTTACAAAAGTGTACAGTAAAAATTCTCCACAATTTTCTTTTTAAAAACGGAATAACAGTCTTAAATTTGGTCTGAAAAAATACTGAACTACTCCATAGCTTGTCTTTTCCCGTCTGACGGCTTTCAACTCAGTACAACTTCCTATCAACAAGTTAAGGCTGGTGTTTCAGTTTGTGTGACTTAGCAATACTTAATACAAAAGTCACAGAGCTGGCACAGGTCAGCACTGAGAGCACCGTTACTTTCTTTTCCTATTTGATCCAGCAGAAAACTTTCAGGTTTTTGTTATTTGTTCTGCGGTTTTTCCAAATGAAATTTATTTTTAGGCAGCCTCCACTTCCCTCCTCCACTGCCACATTTAAACAAGGAATGTTATTTACACCCACCACCTTCATCACCACACAGTGGTTTAAACTAAACAAACAATATTCTAGGGTCAATTTCACATGCCTGTGCACCTGCATCAGCATCTGAAAGCAGCTTCTGCTTCTTCACCCTAAGATCTCATTTTTCAAGTGAAGAAATAAAACTTATTGTGGCTTTCACTGAACAAATCAAATAACTGGAAAAGTAATTTCATTTTTACTTTATGTCATTGTCTTAAGCTAAAATTCTATTTATAAGTCTCTGATTTTTATCTCCATATTGTAATGCATATGTTTTTAAACAGGTAACAGATTATGAAATTATTTCTATTGTTTGTTGTAAAAAAATTCCTAATAAAAACTAGGGACCTGGCTCTATAAACCTTACTCATATATTCATATGGCTGCTTAGAACTGAGTACTAGTTTCAGTGCCAATTCATCAGAACACAGTCAGTGGTAACACACATACCTTGACAACTACACCGTCCACCTCTTCCCACATCCCCTCAAACAATTTCCCAAAGAGTGCTTGGAAAGACAACTGAAACAGACACACTGAGCTTTACAATCTGTCAGGCATCTACTGTCACATTAAAGAGAAAACTGTTACTCTAATGAGTCAAGTTTCTGAAAGATTGCTTCAAACATTTCACAGAAAGCCTACAATAGATGATCCCATTTCTCAACCTTTCTTTTTAAGATATGGTAAACGAGTTCCTAAGAAGACCAAGTATGTTTGGCTGTCTTACATGATGGATTTTCTATTGGTAATACTGTTTTCAAACATTTGAGCTAAAATAAAGAGTCTGACACAGTTTTCTGCTTCATAGTTTATTATCTTTTTGTACACATTCCAAAACATTAAGCTGACAGTCTGCCTTAACATGAAGAACAAGCAGCTTTGGGGCCTGATATCTGTTTCTGGTACTGCTGGAGATCCAGGGTGTAACTTGCAAAACCAGTCAGCCCTAGATCTCAGCATTCCAATCATCTTTACCATAGAATAGACATCCATTCGTGTGATGAGAAGAAACACATAGTATATAAGAAATACTATCAAAAACTTAAGTTACATATCATGGTACATCTGCACATCGTATTTAGGGATGACTTTTAATGTCATTTTGATGTCAGTTGGAAGGGATACTGTGAAATGAAGCCGCTGTTGTCAATCCTCTTCAGAGCTAGACTCATCTTCCTGGTCAGAGAGCTCAGCAACAGGGAAGCGCAGGATAGCTGCTACCCCTGTCAGCTGGCCAAGCTGCTCCCCAGACACATGAAGGCTGGAGAAAATTCGCACTGTGCCCATGTTCTCCCGTACACTATCTACCAATTTAACATACCGGGCACGTGTAGCCACGTCCTGGTGCCGGAAGAGCTCATCACTGATCAACAAAGTATCAATGGCCAAGGCTTCATTGGCCTTTTCCACATGTTTTAGGCCATAAAAAGCCCGGTCAGGCTCATGCTGCAACATTTTATAGAAGTCATCTAAAGCTTTGACCTCACCAGCAGCCTTAGTGTCAGAGAGACGGCTAGTTACAGCTGGGTCACAAAGTGCCTCCTTCAGTGCGTACTTATGTCCTGATGATGAATGCACCTGGAGTAAACAAAATCAGAGATTCTATCTTTAATACAACATACAATTCTCTTGATCAGCCAATCACAAATAGCTTCCACAATACATACTGATCTTGATAATAATCAACTTGCCTCTTCCTTGAAATCTACAACTCTTTTCTTAACTCTTTTCTTCTCCTACAATGCAAAGCTTAATCTAAATCCGCAAACTGTATTTTAAGCATATTAAAAAAAAAATGATTCTCTTCTTCAGAAACTTCCCTGAATAAGCAAGCTGTTATTAACGGCACCTAAAGGAGGACATCTCAAAATACTGAGAAAACTTAACCCTCTTTATTTTAAAACATATAAGATGACCTCTTAAGATTGAAGACATCCAGCACAAAAGCATTAAGTCCAGTGTAACTGCATATTTCTATGCTTGCTTTCACACATTATCATCATCTTCCTGTATGTGCAAGAGCAGATTTCTTAATGCAATTTAAGACTACCAAACTTTATGACCATTAAGAATAGGACCCTTCCCATTCTGAAAGTACAGATTAGGCCTGCAACAATTCTAAAGTGATAGAAGAATCCTTATGAAAACTTATGTTTTCAATCTGATTTTGCCTATTTCAGTGAAAGGCAAAAACAAACAAGCAAAGAAAAAAAAAACAACAACAAAAAACCCCAACCAACTACTAAAATCAAAAATAGGAAGAAATATTATGGTCCACAGAATCTATGTTAATCTCTAACAGCAACATTAACGAACCCATACCACTTCCCTTCCTCTTTTAAAACCTTAAGAAAAATGCAACTACATTTACATGTTATACAGCAGTATACTACAGTTAAACTGCTTTTCAATTTGTATTTCACTTTTAATTGTGCATTAAGTATTACTTAATATATAGAGAAATATATAGATAAATATTAAGTATTTAAAGCCAATATTTCTTCTACTTCATGCTAAGTTACCCTAGGAAAAAAACACTGATTACAGAATCACAGAATCACCAAGGTTGGAAATGACCTACAAGATCAGCCAGTCCAACCATCCACCAATCACCAATAGTTCTCACTAAACCATGTTCGTCAACCCAGTGCCTAAATGCTCCTTGAACATCTCCAGGGTCAGTGACTCCAACAATTCCCTGGGCAGCCCATTCCACTGCCTGACCACTCTTTCAGAGAAGTGGTATTTCCTAATGTCCAGCCTGAATCTCCCCTGGTGCAGCTTGAAGCCATTCTCTCTAGTCCTATCACCAGTTACACAAGAGAAGAGGCAAACCCCCAGCTCACTACAACTTCCCGTCAGGTAGTTACAGAGAGCAATAAGGTCTTCCCTGAGTCTCCTCTTCTCCAGACTGAACAGTCCCAGCTCCTTCAGCCACTCCTCATAAGGCCTGTGCTCCAGACCCCTCACCAGCTTTGTTGCCCTTCTTTGAACCCGCTCCAGGGCCTCAATGTCTTTCTTGCAGGGAGGGGCCCAAAACTGGACACTACTGTTTCTGTGATTCTGTGTGTGATTCTGTCTGAAGTTACCCAAGGAAAGAAAAATCCCTGAATGCTGCCTAACTACTTTGTAAATTGAGAGGCATGAGAATATGCTTTTCTATACAGCATCCCTTATGATGCTGTAGTAGAAAGTTATTTTCTCCAGTAAGGGTATTATTTCCCCATCCTCCCTGCATTTCTTTTCTGTTAACACAGACGACAGCTCTTAATCCACTTCTTAAACTTTTTAAAGACAATGCATCTCCTTACCTGTAAAAATTTGGATCTGTTCTCCAATAAAAGTTTGTTGTCAGTCTTGACTGCCTGCTGGAACATGTAATCACAGAACTGCTCTCGAACGAAGCCTGGGCTGGCCACCAGGACACACTTCACCACCTCAAAGTTGATGTGCCGCTGGATGGCCTGCACCACCTGTTCGTAAAACCTCTCTAGGGCCCGGTCGTGTTGGCTGCAGTTTCCTTTCCGTTTGCGGGGGATGTTCACTTCCACCTTGGCACGAGTGAGGGTCATACTGGGGGTAACCAGGCAGACGTGAGCCAAGCCTTCCTGCATGACCACGGCTGCCACATCCGCGCTCCACGCCGGGTCGCAGGCTTGCTCGATGCGCTCCAGCACCACGCTGTCCCACTGCTTCTTTGCCAGCGTGAACTGCCGGTTGGGCTCCAGCTCGATGGTGTGGTAGGCCCCCATCTTGACATACTCATTCTCCTGGATGTTGGTGCCTTTGACCCGCAGCTGGCAGGCCTGCGAGTCGAAGTCGATGGTCTCCACGCAGAGGGTGAGGGTGGTGCGGATGCGGTTGCTGCCCACGCTGCCCGTGGACGACTCGGTCTGCACTTTGCGGATGGTGGAGGCCCGCAGGCTGTCACCCACCTGCAGCAGATTGTAGGTGTGCCACATGTCCTCGGGCTCCTCGGGGATCAGCGTCACCTGCCCCGCATTATCCTTCTCCAGGTCCTTCCTCACCAGCTTCATCCTGCCGGCGCCGTCCCCGCCTTCTCTTCAGCCGCGGCGGCAGCGGCCCAGCCGGTCTGCCCGCCCCGGGAGGCCTAGCGGCGGGGCCGAGCGGGACGTACTCGCTACTGACCGGTAAGCCAGGGGCCTATCCCCGACCGCTGACGGAACGCGGCCCCGCGGCGAAACCCGGACTCCACGCAGCAGCGGCGACCCGGCTCCTCCAGGCCGTCCAGTCACCACCTCGCCTCACAGCGTGCGCATGCGCGGCGCCTGCCACCACCCTCCCCAAGCGCATGCGCCCAAGCCGTCCTAGAAGGAGCCTACAGAACGCGCGCGGCCGACGGCTCTTTTGCATGGCACGCACGCGCAACGTCTCCCACACGCCGCCAACACAACCATTCGGAGCTGGCGCATGCGCAACCACGCCAGCGCTCAGCCGCTGCCGTCAGGAGAGGTGGGGGCGGCTCCCGCCCAGACCGCGAGCGCTCCGGTCTCTGTCAGGAAGTCTGAGGCGGGAATAGGGCGGTGCTGCGCTGCTGCGTGCTGTGAGGCGGAGGGGAACGACAGCTAAGTAGTTCTGCAGGCATGTACGTGTGGAAAGTCATGGGTACAGATAAATAAGATGAGAAAAGTACAGCTAAGTAGCTGATTTCCTTGCTGTGATAGGAGCACGCTTCTGATACTTCAGCATCACATCGAACAGGCAATGGTATCTAACGTCTGCTGAGGCACAAAAGAGCTAGAGAGATCACATTTACAGACCGCAATGAAAACCAGTTCAAAGTAACACTAAAACCTGAACTGCTAGTTTGACTTTACTCTTAGAAAGAGCTTAAGGGTTTTGGTTGAACTGACACTATCTTTCTTTGTACGTCCTACCTTCAGTTACGCTCAAACATGTTCAAAAACTTGAGCTCCTTGCTGAGTCTTCTGGTGGCTGCAGTAAGAATGCGACAGCTCTGAGAACCATAATTTATAAAAAGTTGATGTTTTGATGCTGACAACTCAATTTGCAGCCTGGACTAGTTTAACAAAGCAGAAATGATATAAAAAAATGTTGATACTGTTGTGCAAATTCTGCTAATTTCATAATAGTGCTGAACGCTCTTTTCAGAAGGAATGTTGCAAATTTATTAAGAATGAGGGAAAACTGAGAAGAATGGAGACTGAAAGGATGTTTTTGTATGAAAAAAAAGATTGGAAAGTGAAAATATTTGATAAGAGAGAAGTTATATTTCTTTCTAAGTGTATCAGGGCAACTGGAGCAGATAAAGTAAGTTTTGAATGTCTATACCTTAGCCATATCTGAAAAGCAAGAGATATTCTCTTAACAGCTTTAAATTTGCTGCCTTCCTCCTGGTTAAGAGGAACTTTCTGGTTTCCTTTAGTTTCTTAAGAAAATGTTCCTAACAAGGAAGATAATTGGACTGAAGGATTTAATGACATACAAGATTAGAGTTAGTAAAAATCATATTTCCCATTATGTTGTTACTCCTGTAAATCATAGGAATTTCTCTAAAGTATCTGGCACTGGCCACCGATTAGAACAGGACACTGAACTCATATCTGGCCCAGTGACATGCATTCAGTGTTCCTAATCTTGATACTGATGTAAAAACAACTTTATCAGATATTACATAACAGGATTTATTTATGAGACTTCAGACTCTCTTCCTATGAGTACACATTCTAACTGTTAGCATGAGTACTTTCACAGAAGGAAACTGGACCACCCAAGGGAATAAAACATAAGCACACACATAACTATTTGTTTAATTTGGGCTTGTACATACTCATAATTTGTATTAACATTTTGTGGCTTATGTGGAGACTGCATTTAGCTTCTCAGGAATTCCTTTCATTTGTCTATGCAAATGCTATACTTATGGTGAGTTTTCTTTACATTCTTTGCAGTTAGGAAATTGCAAGGGTAGACCTCACACTGTTCTGTCAATAAAAATATCTATAGCGTATATTAGCATTCCACATTGGTATTCATTTTTCTTCCTTTACTGCCTTGTTTTTACAAACTTTTTTCCACTTGTTGGTTCTAGTTTAATTTTAACTAGCAGCCTTACATCCTTAGAGATGCTACACATTTCAGAGAGTTTGCAAGTCGGAACTTAGTACCTGAAAAAATAAGTGTTCAGCTCATGGAAGCAGGTGACTTATTTTATGCAGCACAAATGCTGCATAAAAGTAACAACCATACCAATAAACAGTCAATAAAGTTACCTCTCAACCTATTAATTTGTTGCTGTAGAGGTATTTTGAAATGTGCTTAAATACTTTCTCAAATAAACAATGAGATTTTATACAGTTGGGAACAATGTTCCACAAGTATTTAGTAGCAACTGTAAACTTAAATGGTGTTATCTAAAATTAGCAAGCCCATTGTCACTTATAAAGGAAAACATTTATTAGATGAATATGCTCTGCCTACTCTGGTGAAAAGTAATTACTGAATATTGTTATTTGTTTGAATATTAGAGAAAAAGCAGCAGAAGAAAGAAAACATCTCCAAAAGTTTAAGCACATACAACTAAGTCTGTAAGTGCATACTAATTTTGTTCATGTTACAGAGAGCTATGAAGTTAACCTCTGCAGAGTCAAGTTTTAAATTTTATGGTGTGTTTTAGTCTTGTTGAAAAACTAGCTGACACGTCATATCTGAGTTCTTTCTGTTTATCTCTTAAAAAAAAGTAATAACATATAGTAGTAATTGCAGCAATTTATCATCCATTTTAACTGCCTTTCTGAGAGCAATGCAAAACAAGAATGGTGGCAAGCAAATACTTATAGGAGTATTATAAGGCACTGAACACATTTAAGACACCAATCCTTTATCTTCAAATTTGATCATCTACCTTATGAAGACGGGATGTATTAGTCAGACAGGTGTTGTTCCTATGACACCTAGCCCGATCCACCACCTGCCCCCACCACTTCTATTATAGGTAGAATCATGCAAAAAACATTAAAGTCCTGGACAAAAAGAACTAGTGAGAAAGATTATCAAATACAGGGAGAACTCTGCTGAGAGATTTAAGGATGTTGTAAGAGCAAATGAAGATGAAAGTAGAGAGTAAAATTGGTAAAAAATCAGTTTTCATTCTTTTTCCTCATCCCAAGTCCTGCTTATGCAGTTTCAGGACTCCTTCCTTTTCTGTGGAAATGAAGTTCTACAGCTATTTCTTTTTGATTACTGGTCTTTTGTATTATAAAGACAAGTATAGTTCTCTTATTTAATACCAACAACATGATTATCACCAGTGAGGAGAGAAAAAATTCCAGAAAGTAGCAGGATAAGCATAAGAATATAACTGAAGAATTATCAAAAGTAATGGAACTCCTTTGGCTAGGTTTCTTCCTTCATCTTCTTTTAATCAGAGCCTGCGGAAATTGCAGCAGATCCCTACTGAAACCACATACACTGAAGCCAGGTGAAAAAAACCTTACCCAACCCTGGCAAGTGTTAATCCAACTTCATAAAAACTTGAAGGAGATAATGGAAGTCTTTTTTAAGTAATCTACTCCAGGAATTCTATCAATACCTGATGAGTACTAAAATTCTTCTGAATATTCCTTTTTTTTTTTTTGCCCAGTAAAACCTTGTTCTTTGTTGGACATAGAAAACCAAGTGCATGAACACTTTATATTAGACTTTATATACTGAATATGTTGGTTTATAGAGCTACTGCTCTCATGAAAGAAAAGAAACACTGACATTTGGAAAAATATTCTTATATAATAGTACTGTTGTAAAAACAGATTTAAAACACTCAACAGCTTGCCATTTTCTCTCTCCTACATAAACAAGCCTAATTTATTCAGTCTTTCTTCATTGATTGCATTTCCTCAATTCTCATCACAGAACTGTAGGGATTGGAAGGGACCTCTGGTGATCATCCAATCCAATCCCATCCTAAAGCAGATTCCGTACATAGGACAGAGCCCAGGTGGGTTTTGAATATCTCTAGAGAAGGAGACACCACAATCTCTCTGGGCAGCTGGTTCCAGTGTTCCATCACTCTCAAAATAAACAAGTTTCTCCTCATGTTTGCATGGAACTTCCTGTGTTGCAGTTTGTGCCTGCTGCCCCTGGACCTGTCACTGGGTATGACTGGAAAGAGCCTGGCTCTACCTGCTTGACACTCACTCTGTAGATATCTATAAGGATTAATAACATCTCCCATCAGACTTCTCTTTTCCAGTCTGAACAGTCCCAGGTTTCACATCCTATCCATGTAAGGGTGGAGTTATTCCAGGCCCCTAATCATCTTTGTGGCCCTTCACTAAACTCTTTCTGTAAGTTTCTTGTCTAGTTTGAAGCTCAGACCTGGACATAGTATTCCACGTGTGGCCTCATAGTGGCAAAATAGAGAGGGACAAAACCCCATCTCGACTTGTTGGTCACGCTCTTTTAAATTCACCCTAGGGATATCAGTGGCCTTCTTGGCCACAAGAACACACTGCTGGCTCATGGTCAACTTGTTGTCTACTGGGATTCCCAGGTCTCTACAGAGTTCCTTTCCAGCAGGTTGTCCTTAGTTGTCCTGAAACTTGTACAGATACACGCTGTTATTCCTCCCCAGGTAAAGGACTCTACACATCCCCTTGTTGAACCTCATAAAGTTTGTCTCCACCCAACTTTCCAGCCTGTCTAGGTCATGCTGAATGGCAATATAGCCTTCTAGTGTGTTAGCCACTCCTCCTACCTTCATATCATCAGCACACTTGCTGAGGATTCTATTTCATCCAGGTCAGGCTTGTGACTTCTCTGTGCATTCTTGTCTGTCTATTTGCATTTCTCTGGCTTCCTTTACCTCTGGGTTTTTAGAGTCCTGGTAAATACTGAGTTAACTAAAAACAAAGTCAATGTGAATACACAAACATACACTTCCATACTTTTCCTTTACCCTAGCATGGTTTTGACTTCTAGTGCATGCTAGAAAAATAAGGAAAACGAGGACCGCACTTAGAGAGTTGTTGTCAATGGCTAAATGTCCAAGTGGAGACCGGTGACAAGTGGGCTACCTCAAGGATTGGAGTTCAAAGCAGTGTTATTTGTCATCTTTGTAGGTGACATGGACAGTGGAATCGAGTGCACCCTCAGCAAGTGTGCAGACGACACCAAGCTAAGCGTTGCAGTTCACACGCTAGAAGCAAGGGATGCCATCCAGAGGGACCTGGACAGGCTTGAGATATGAGCCCATACCAACCTCATGAAGCTGAACAAGGCCAAGTGTGAGGTCCTGCACCTAAGCAGGGGCAATCTCAAGCACAAATATTTTTGATTTTGATAAAAGACTCAGCGTGAGCCAGCAATGCGAGCTTGCAGCCCAGAAGGCCAACCATATCCTGGATTGCATCAGGAGAAACATGAGCAGCCTGCTGGTTGAGGGAGGTGATTTTGCCCTTCTATTTACTCTGTTTTCATGGGACCCCTCTTAGAGTGCTGTGTCCAGTTCTGGAGCCCCCAGCACATGAAGGACATGGAGCTGTTGGAACAGGTCTAGAGGAGGGCCACAAAGATGATTAGTGGGCTGGAGCACCTCCCTATTAGGACAGGCTGAGAGACCTGGGCTCTTCTGCCCAGAGAAGGCTCCAAGGAGACCTAATAGCAACCTTCCACTACCCAGGAAGGGGCCTACAGGAAAGCTGGGGAGGGACTTTTATAAGAGTAAGTAGCGACAGGATGGAAAAATGGCTTTAAACTGGAACAGGGTAGATTTAGACTGGATATTTGGTAGAGATTATTTATTGTGAGGGTGGTGACACATTAGAACAGGCAAGGCTGTGGATGCCCCCTCCCTGAAGGCATTAAAGGCCAGGATGGATGGGGCTTTGAGCAACCTGGTCTAGTGGGAGGTGTTCCTGCCAATAGCAGGTGGTTGGAACTAGATGATCTTAAAGGTCTCTTCCAACTCAAATAATTCAATGATTCTATGATAGTATTTGCTTTATTTTTCCCCTTCTAAGAAAGAGCATGTAATTAATTTGTATTATTATTCTGCTGTAATTTTAAATCCCCTTGTCTGCATTTTTCTGACATTATTCCATTTATATATGTCATTCTCTCTTTACCTGAGACACTTTGAATCCTGTTCCTCTTATCTGTAATGCCTTAGCTTTTTTATAAGCGTATTCTCTTTCACACCAACTACTAATGGAGTTGGTCAGGGCCATCCTTGAGATGCACTCCTATTTGACAATACACCTCTTTTTTTTTTTTTTCCTTTACTTAATTAAAGTTCTACTTTACTACTTTACTAAATTATTCAATGGTATTACCAGTGGCAACTTTGAAAATCTGAAAAAGAAGTGGCACTAAATGTGGCACTACTCAGTTGCTACTGAGTAAAGAAGACCTCTTTAAAGAATGACAAACACATTTTGGTGAATATTGTTGTGTAGTACAAGTAATAATGACATCTATGAACAAGAGCTAAATATTGCACAGTGCAGAACTATGTTCAGATTCCCACATGTTCACATACCAGTTATTTCTTGCACAATAAGCACAGTGAAGAGGAAAAAAACCTTGTCTTGCCTTTTCCCCACTTACTGCTGCCTGCATTTTGATTATTCTTATGAAATGGATTTCTTCCTCAGTACTGATTCAGGTTCACTGTGTTCTAGTTGCTAGCTTAAGAGCTGCTGGGGAGTTCTGTGTCAAAGTTTCTAAGCACATGAATCCCAGTATTGCCTTACACTCTTTCTCACTCCTTGGATTTCCCTGATTCCAGTTCCAAAGCAGACATAGTTACTGGGGGAGGGGGAAGAAATGTTTCTTGTCATACTTGTTTTACTGAAAAAGAAAGTAAATCCCTGACAATAAATGAAACCCTAAAAGGTAATATTACATATTTCAGTTCCGGATGAACTCATTTTTCCTCAAGTTAACCGGGTAGTTAACCGTTTCCTTACATTCCCCTTTACCATGCATGATATCTTTGAATCTAATAGGAGGAAAATGAAAAGCTACTCTAAAAAAAAAAAAAAAAAAAAAAAAAAAAAAAAAAAGTTGCAGGGTGAATTTATTTTCCCAAGCCAGTGCTAATTACAGTATTTCTTCTCACCCATTCATCTTCATCTAGCAGCACTTTTCTTTCCCCCACACGACTGAATGATTGTTGTTGGAATCAAAGTTCCCAGACAAAAAACCCGAAGTAGTACCTCATGAACTCCTGCAGGAGGGCTAGATGGAGCAAAGCATTCCCGGGGCAGGCAGGCAGGGAAAGACCGAAGGACCAGAGGCAAGGGGAACTCGATCCTGGAGTGCCAGAACCCCACATTTTTTCCCCCTCCCGAAGAAAGGAGGACTGCTGCTCGGACCAGGGTTTTCAAAGTAAGAGAGGGGCTTTCCTCACCTGTCAGCATCCAGTAGGAGGCAGCCATGCCTGGGCTCCTGCGAGCCACGGGCCGGGAGCCCGGGGCTGAGATAGGAGCGATCGACGGGAGCGAGCGATCCTGCCGCCGGCACGCCCGGCAGTAGCTGTGCTGCGAGTGGAGTTCAGCGCTCTGCGCCTCCCGTCCGCCTCGCAGCCGAGTTAGGCATTTCCTGTTTGTTATTCAGTCTTTACGGCTTTTTTTTTTTTTTCTTCCTTCACATCTAGAGGAATTTTTCTTCCCCACTAACGCCGCGCAAAACTTTCCTCCCACCTAAGCCACCAAAAACCTCTGAGCGTTGGAAACCACCCCCTTTCTCTTAACCCAGCGCTAAGATGTACAAATAAAGCCAACCCTATCCCCTTCTAAGTCTCCGGCTACAGCCGCTGGAGAGCAGAGCAGACCTTAAAGGGGCATCTGCCGGCTTGTAATTAATTAATAATGCCTCCCAATGGCCAACCCCCTCTCAGTAGGACAGGAGAGACCTGGGCATGCTTCATTGTCACCTCTCCCCCCCCTTCTCAGCAGAAGAAAAGCATTTCTGAGTACAGGTCAAATTTAATTTTTTTTTTTTCTGCAGCTCTGGAGATGCAATAACTCTCCAGAGGACAATTTTCCCAAGTCTTTGTGCCCCTCTATACTATGTACTAGGGAAATACCATGCAACTGCCTTTGTCCTTGTCTGGTGGACATTTGTATGGCATTGCATTACTGCAATCTTCATTGGGAAAGGCTTTAGCCACACCACCCAAGTTGCAGAAAGCAATGGTAAGAATGTGGAGGAAGAAGATCTGCCCACTGTAAGTGAAGATCTGGTTTGAGACCATCTAAATAAAGAATCTGAAGGTGCACAAGTCCATGGGACCCAAAGAGATCCATTCACAGGTTCTGAGGAAATTGGCAGACAAAGTTGCCAAGCCACTAGCCACATTTGAAGGGTTGTGATAGTCTAGTGAAGTTCCAACTGATTGAAGGGAGGAAACATAACCTCCATTTTCAAGAAGGGAAAAAAGAAAATCCAGGGAACTACAAGCCCGTCAGTCTCATTTCTATGCCTGACAAGATCATGGAGCAGATCCTCCTGAAGACCCTGCTAAGGCACATGGAAAATAAAGATGAGGTGATTGGTGGTAACCAACATGACTTCACCAAGGGCAAGTCATGCCTGACAAACTTAGTGGCCTTTTTTGATGGAGATACAGAATCAGTGGGTAAAGGAGGAGCAACTGATGTTGTCCATGTGGACTTGTGCAAAGCATTTGATACTGCCCCACATGACATCCTTGTCTCAAAACTGGAGAAAAATGGATTTGATGGATGGACCACTCAGTGGATAAGGAATTGGCTGGATGATCACACTCAGAGAGTTACTGTCAACAGCTAAATGTCCAAGTGGAGACCAGTGACGAGTGGGGTACCTCAAGGATTGGAGTTCAAAGCAGTGTTATTTGTCATCTTTGTAGGTGACATGGATAGTGGAATCGAGTGCACCCTCAGCAAGTGTGCAGACGACACCAAGCTAAGCGTTGCAGTTCACACGCTAGAAGCAAGGGATGCCATCCAGAGGGACCTGGACAGGCTTGAGTTATGGGCCCATACCAACCTCATGAAGCTGAGCAAGGCCAAGTGTGAGGTCCTGCACCTAAGCAGGGGCAATCCCAATCACGATACAGGCTGGACAGAGAATGGCTTGAAAGCAGCCCGGAGGAGGAGGATTTGGGAATATTGGTTGACAAAAGACTCAGCGTGAGCCAGCAATGTGTGCTTGCAGCCCAGAAGGCCAACCGTATCCTGGATTGCATCAGGAGAAACATGAGCAGCCTACTGGTTGAGGGGGGTGATTTTGCCCTTCTATTTACTCTTTTTTCATGGGACCCCTCTTAGAGTGGGGTCTGTGTCCAGTTCTGGAGCCCCCAGCACATGAAGGACATGGAGCTTTTGGAACAAGTCTAGAGGAGGGCCACAAAGATGATTAGTGGGCTAGGGCACCCCTCTATGAGGACAGCCTGAGACAGCCAAGATAACTTTTTATAAGGCCAGGTAGCAGCAGGATGAGGGGAGATGGCTTTAAACTGGAAGAGAGTAGATTTAGACTAGATATTAGGAAGAAATTCTTTATTGTGGATATGGTGACACGATGGAACACGTTGCTCAGTGAAGCTGTCAGTTCCCCCTCCCTGGAAGCATTCAAGGCCAGGCTAGATGGGGCTTTGAGCAACCTGGTCTAGAGGGAGGTGTCCCTGCCTATAGCAGGGGGGCCAGTAGTAGTTGTTCTTAAAGGTCCCTTCCAACCCAAACCATTCTATGATTCTACAATTCTTTGATTCTGTGATCTCCTCCCTTCTCTGCTACTTGAATGACGTCACTAATAAATTATAAAGATAATAATCAGTCAGGTTCCAGGGTTCAATAACTCTCAGTAAAATAACACCTTGCAGGACTTTATTTTCATATTTACCAAATAATGCTCAGGTTACCTGACATCCCTTTATCAGTGTGTGAGTTCTTATGTTGGAGCTACTGAAAAATGACTTAATTGCTCATAGAACAAAAGGAGTAACGGTTCCTCAATCAAGTGAAAGAGAAGTCAAAATACTCTGAGGATTTGGGTATCTTGTTGCTCCTAGAAATAACAGAGAACAGAGAGTTTTGGTGAATAAATGGAAGGTAGTGGAATTTTTCTAAGTTCCTTGGAGACTCATAAACTACAGCTGTTCATAATCACTACAATAGCTAAAGATGTCTTCCAACTTCTGTCTTACATTTTATGAGAACACATTGAGTGCACTTTTATTTGTAGTCCCTGGAAATGCACATTTTAGAAAATAATGCACAGTTTCAAAGCTGGATTTAAGAGCTAAGGTCCCAATTCAGGAATAATTTATGCATATGCTTGCCTTTACATATTATGTAATATCAAATCTAATTACCACAGTGGGACTGCTCAAAGTTAATGAAATTAGGCACATGTGTAATTTTGCTGAATGAAGATGTTAGGTGTGTTGGCCCCAATTTAAGGAAATAAACGTGCTTTTTTTAATTGAAGAAAGGCATAAAACAAAAGGAAACCAAAGTGGAATTCAAACAAAATATGAGATTTTGGAAAAATCTTTTTTTTTTTTTTTTTTTTTTTTTAATCAAGTTATATTGCTACTTACAGTTTTAGACTGGTTTCAAAGAATAGCATCTTGTACTGTTATTTTAAAAACAAATATTTGTATTCCTTCTGTATCATTATACTTCAACTAAATGCATGTGGAGAAGTTGAGTTTGCTTCAAATCACTGTGAAAGATTTCTGTCTGCAATGCTGGTCAGCTATTCCATTGGACAAACAGGAAGACTAAGTACTTGCACATGGATTAAATTATTCAGTTCAAACCTATTTGAACTAACTGTAAATGATAGTTGGTACTTATGTAGGGAATGTACACCATGGTGGAGGGTAAGGCTTCTTGAGATTAAAATCTCCAAACATTCCTGATGTAAAATTGCATCTGATTTCTTCTAAGTTCTTCTTCTTATTTTTTATATTTCATTTTCTCATGAACGTCTTGCATTAGGCAATGTCAAAAAGGGAGACAATAGAAGGGATGAACTGTTGGACTGAGCTAGAATTTCTTACTAACTGGAATGCATTCAAAAAAGTAAATTACATTATAGACCATTGTTTATTTTTGAATACCAACTAATTCAGAATAAAACAAACTCCTATTGCTTGTAGAATAGCTACTGTCTCTGTTTGGAATTTATATTTTTTTGCTTGAGTGCATTTGTTCAGACAGCTGTTCAGAATATATATGTAGATACTGAGTTCTAAGTTTTATGAAGGGCTGCTTCTCTAACAGCTTCTAGGCAGTCTGTTCCAATGCCTCATCACACTTTGAATGAAAATTTTCTGCATAACATCCAATCTGAATTTCCCCTCTTTTAGTTTAAAACCATTCCTCCTTGTCATATCACTTTCATACCTGCCACAATGTTGGTCTCCCTCCTGATTATAAGCTTCCTTTAAATAATGGAGACTGCAATGATCTCTACCCTGAACTCTTCTCCAGATTGAACAAGCCCAGCTTTCACAGCCTGTCTTCACAGGAGAGATGCTCTAGCCCTTTAATCATCTTTGTGGTTTTCCTTTGGACCCAATTCAACAGGTTAACTTCCTTTTTGTGCTGGGGGCCTCAGGCCTGGTTGCCATACTCCAGATATGGCCTCAATGGGACAGAGTAGAGGGGTCAATCACTTCCCTTACCCTGCTGACCATCCCTTTTGGTGCAGCTCAGGATACTGTTAGCCTTCCGGGCCGCAAATGCATGCTGCTGGTTCATATCCAGCTTTTCAACCAAGTCCTTTTCCTGCAGGGCTGCTCCCAACGAGTTCTTCTCTCAGTCTGTATGCTTGTCTGGGATAGCTCCAGCCCAGATGTAACACCTTGCACTTGGCCTTGCTGAACCTCATTGTGTTCATGTGGACTCACTTTGTGAGCCTGTACGAGTCCCTCTGGATGTCATCCCTTCCTTCTGTTGTATCAACTGCACTGCTCAGGTTGGTGTCATCTGTAAAGTTGCTGAAGGTGAGCTCGATCGCACTGCCTACATCACTGATAAATATGTTAAAGCATAATTGAGTGCAGTAGCAGTTCCATGGAATCTGATAGAAATATTTGTAATGTAAGATTAATTTAAAGGCTTTGAAAAATTGGACTGTGAAAAAACGGAAAAAAAAAAAGTCAGGAAGACATACTTCTTTAAAGGAGTGTAATTTTTATGAAAAAAAGTAAAAATGCTCCCTGTCCTAAAGGTGAGAGATGAAGGAAATGGAACCAAAGCTTTAGAAACAGTTTCAGTGGTAGGCTCTCTTCTAAGCAATGTCACTGTAATGTACAGAGGACTAATCTTCTGTTGAAATTGTTCTACCATTTTCCTTTATTTTGATTGTTAGGTAAAAGACATCTGTAATCTGTAGCACAAGACATCTGTAATCTGAAGCAAAGACTTTTGACTTCATATAGCCATAAGTATGCTTAACTTACTTCCATTAAAGGAATAGTATGACAGAACCAGTGAATGTAAGAGAGATGTGACATGTTTCTGCAGTGTTCACTGTTATTTTTACAGGATATTATGCACTGCTTAAGAAATGGTGCAGAGTTTGTTCGTATAACTTCTAAGTGAAGATTTATCATTGAAAGCTCTTATTATCATCTTCTTTTAGTATACATTGTACTGTGGATTAGTGATATTTACATTTAAATTTTTTCTTACACTTGCTTATTCACAGTTTCCAAGATGTCTTTCACCTTGATTGCTCTGATGTTCATTTTCATAGTCTCCATTTTTTCCAATCTGATTCTACCATGTTAGAATTCACTTGGCAAAACTTGTGGAACTATAGTCTTGTTTTTATTATGTCTGATATATTCAAGGGCTCCTTTTTTAAGTACCAGAACTAAGATGTTGTAGGATTTGGTATGGTTCCAGCAATACTCTATGCATAAATCTTTTCATGTTTTACAGCTCAGCTTTTAGCAGATACTTGATATGCTTGGAGTATGCCCATGTTTCTGCTCCATCTGTATTAAGTAAAGGTAAAAAATGTGCCAGGAATCCTTTTCTACTGCACAAACGGATCTTCATAATTTTTTTTGTTTTGCAGGCTTGTGCTAGTTTAATTAATGTTGGTAGGAAACATGGAAGAAGCCTTTTGTGTTCTGTGTTAAATTTCTTATCTACAGAACATTTAATGTCTTCTTAGTTTATCTTGTAGTATCATAAAATATTCTTGAACAAAATTTGTATGCAGTCTGTATTCTTACCAAAATAATCCTGCTTTTTTTCCTTAGCAGATTTAAAGTATCTCACATCCTCAGTCACACTTCTTTACTTTTCTACATTTTCTTAGGGCACTTTTTAAATTCAATATTGATCCTAAGTTTGTAGAGCTTGTCTTGATCAAAACTGCTGTATCTTAATAATACATCTCAAAATGTGAATTGTATGCACATGTGAAGATTTTGGAACAAGAAAGGGTAAATTTATCTGGCATGTTTCACTTAATTCATTTATTTACTGTTAACCTCTCCTCTTTCCATCACTTCCTGTGCTACTTCAACTTCCTTTGATTCATCTTCCTACAAAGAAAATATATTTAAATCCTGGTTCAGAGTTTTCTCTTGCAATGTGATTTTAATTTTCTGCTTTCTTATTTACTTATTATGCCAACAATGTATCTTTGAGCTCTGTAACTAATTGCATACTTTACCATAAATTTTTTTTCTCCCCCCTTTTCACGGATGCATACACACACTCCTCTTCCATTTTTGTTATTTTGCTCAGTTATTTCAAAAACAACATTTAAATATAGAACACTGTCCAGGTTTTCATTTAATCTTCATGATCTGGAAAAGAAATTTGCTTTTATGGGAATGTGAGCCTGGTCATGATGCCATTGTATGCTTTATTGCATAGAGTTAAAAAACAAACAAACGGCCAATAAGAAAAATGTATCAGTAGTGCAGAAACTTCAACTCTTGTAATAATTGCCTTTTTATTTTTTAACTGTGTGATTTTAAGACAAATTATGAGTTTTCAGCAATCCTCTCTAACGAGCAACACATTGCTCATTTTTTAATGGATGTTGCAAACCAGATGCCTGTAGGGATTCCACTTTCTGTAGATAACTGTAACTCTTTGTTTCAGAAGTACTATTGAGACCCATAATCTAAATCGCAGTACTCCACTTGCACTTTCATGTGAATAATTTGTTTTTGTGGTCTGAAACCCTGTGATAGTTTTATCTTCATGGTTGGGTCACTCTGGTAAGGCATAGTCCTGGAATTCATACAGAGGCCTGTACTGGGTTTTATTATCCATTGTTGGGTTTTATAGAAGTAAGGTAATATCAAACACATGGGTAAGTCTGAAATCTGACTTCTTGAAACTTACGTATTTTAGTTCGTGACATAGACAGATAGGCATCTCCAGAGTCTTCAGGCCAGAGTCTGAAACCATATGAATATGAATTATGTAGAAACAGTGGACTGCTGACAGAGAAGGTAATACACATTATTTTGTTAGAAATTAATGAGACACTCACTTTCAAATTCAGAGTTATAACTTGGTGTTCTTTTTTAGGTAGAAAGTCTTTTTAAACCACATCTGCAATCTCCAGAGTTACCTCAAAACTGAGAGTTCTGCCGGGATTCCTGCCGGTTTCTGTTGAAATTAATGCTTGTACTTAAGGCTTCTTCAGGCAGGAAAGGTTTAGAATGAAAGTATAATACAGCTGTTCAACTGGAAGCGATTTTCTGAGATCGTCTAGTCTTAACTACAAACTCTGTGAGGAAGTAATGCCTCCTGTTTTATTAGAGAAGGAGAGAAACCTGGGTGTTCAAGTAGGCAAAAGGTTGGTCATGAGCTAGCATTGTGCCCTTGTGGCCAAGAAGACCAGCAGTATCCTAGAATACATTAAAAAGAGCATGGCTAGCTAGCTGAGAGAGGCGATCCTCCACCTCTACTCTGCTCTGGTGAAGCCACATTTAGGACACCATGTCCAGTTTTGTCCTCCCCAGTTTCGAAAAGACAGGGATCTCCCAGAAAGGGTCCAGGAGAGGACCACAAAGATGGAGCATCTCCCTTGTGAGGGAAGGCTGAGTAACCTGGGTCTGTTCAGCCTGAGGAAAAGAAGATTGAGAGGGAATTTGATTAATGTTTATAAATATCTAAAGGAAGGTGGGAGGCAAATGGATAAGGCCAGACTCTTCTTGGTGATGTGTAGCAATAGGACAAAGACTAGTGGCTTAAAACTGGAACATAGGAAGTTCCATGCAGACATGCAGGAGAAATTTTTACTGTAAGAGTGATGGGGCACTGGAATATGCTGCCCAGAGAGGTTGTAGAGTCTCCTTCCATGGAGATATTCAAGACCTGTTTGGATGTCTACCTGTGCAACTTACTGTATGTTATCTGCTTTAGCGAGGGGGTTGGGCTCTATGATCTCTTGAGGTTCCTTCTAACTTCTGTGATTCCGTGATTGTCTACAATGCCAGAAGTGGATGTTGGTATGGCAGTAGAGGCTGAAACTTCCCACCAGTACTGCAATACAAGTTGTTGTTGTGTGACAGATGGCAGCAGAGGAGCAGTCTGACAAACTGGCATCTGTCATGGGAGTGCATATGAAGTAAAGGTGTGTCATTGAATTCCTCCATTCAGAAAAAAATAGTACCCATTGACCGCTGCTAAATGTTGTTTGCTAAATGTTTATGGAGACCAAACAGTGGATGTGAGTACAGTGAGGCTGCGGGTGGTGCTTTTTAGCTGTAGCAAGAGTGACAGTGGTGATGGACACCTTTGCTGGTGCAGATTTACTAAGGTGCTGCATGCAGGCTCTTGTTTGTGGCTAGTGAAAATGCATAGAGGTGGCGTCTGTTGAAAAACCATGTTTTGTAGCTAAGACTTTGCTCTATTAAATAGTGCTATTGTGCTCTTTGTATCTGTTGCAGTTTCCATTGTAATAGATAGGAGACGTTTCTTTTGGGGTAACCTAAGTACACAGCACATAATGAATCATAGAATCATTGAAGTTGGAAAGGACCAAGAAGGTAATCTAGTCCAACCATCAACCTGTCACCACCATGCCCAGTAAACCACATCCCTCAGAGCCAAATCTACCCTTTTATTGAAAACCTCCAGGGATGGTGAGTCCACCACTTTCCTGGACAACCTGTTCCAATGCATCACCACTCTTTCTGAGAAGAAAGGAAGAGTAAAATTAGATAAGAAGCCTGTGATGAGCACTTTGACAAATCACTAGGAATTGTCACTACTTCCATCAAATCAGACTGAAGCATTAGTTTCACAAAAACAAGGTCAAATATTCTGCTAGTTTTACATCCTTTTTATGTTTTAATAAAAGATTTTTTTATTACAGAACTTTTGTTGCATCTATACATTAATTTTATTGTTTATTTTATATGTGCCCCAAGGCAATTTCTCTTCAGTCAGTGCAGCCCATGTATGCTGAAAGGTTGAACATCCATGGTCTAGACTACAGGGCAAACACAGCTTCTGTCTTAACTTAAAAAGAGAAAATCCTCACAGTATTTTAATTTTATAGCAACAATCTTTCCTGATGCAAAAAGTAAGCAGCTGTGTTTTATTTCTGTAAAATAAGCGTTGGGTGTAGCAAATGTAACTTCAGCACTTCCTAGAAATTGTTTAAAGTATATAGTCACAATGAAAGAGGAAGTTCTGCTCTGACAATGGGAGTTTGCAATCAGTAGCTGTTTGTTAGTCTCAAAACTCATCCCCTGTGAAACAAAATAAAGTTGCAGCTATTGCATTATTCTCCTTTCCAGTTTACCAGGCACAGAGCTAGAAATTAATAAAAGTTATGATACATGTGCATGATTTCTTTAAGTATTTTTTGTTTGTTGTAAAAGTGCAATCTTAAAAAAAGAGAACAGTGCAAAAACTTCCATCAGCTGGAAGGAAATTGTAACAGGTTTTAGCGACCAGAACTTACTTGAAACTTAAGAAGCAAGGAGAAGGAAATTCTCCAAATTGATGGTTACCACTGTCCAGAAGCATTAACTTTATGGACAGATGCATGCTTGTTCTGCTGCAGGGTAATACTAACTCAGGTGATATAGCATTAATAGAAGAAAAAACAAAGTTGCCTCTTTTGTAGATAGGTGAAAAATGAAAGATATATTTTTTTACACGTTTGTCAGTCTGAAGTCAGTTTCTTTCATTCTCAAGATATTCCAGACAATATCAAATTCTTCCTCAAAGATGGTTTATTAGAATAAAGGTGAGTCAAAGAGCTGAGAGACCACACCAGGGCTCTAACATATCTTCTAGAAGCAAAATTAATTTCATTAATAATGTTGTGTTCATTGTTAAGTCAGTGGATATGAGAATTATGGCTGGATTAATTTGTGCTTGCTATCTTTGACACTCTTGCTTCTCGAATGGGGACAGGCTCAAAGCCAGTACTCTGGTTCAGGTCAGCACCCTTTGCAGAACCTTTAAAGCTGGCTCAGCAATTCAAGTAAATTCTCATGGAGCAATTCAGGAGAACATTGCCCTTTGTGCTCTGTAGCCTTTTTGACTTTGGCCAGAACAGGCTGCAGCTTCTTCATTAACTCAGTCTGGCACCATTATCAAATACCTATGCACCTAACAGACAGTTCTCTGCCTGAGATCTTCAACTTTTTTAAGAAACCTTTCAGACTCTAACATAAGTTCTTCTGTCTCCAGGACATAGTTCAATTGGGTCTGCTAGAAGAAAAGCATGTTTATTTTCGTGAGTGCCTGTGTTAAGATAAAGTGAGTGATTATACCCGTTACCACATTTGTTCATATTCCCATTTCCTCTCCTATTTAGAGGCCTGTGACCTTTTTTGAAAATATTTTACCTAGCCAGTGAGGAATACATATCACAAAGATGTGATAACTTTATTTCTTCTAGGAAGCTATTGCGTCAGTTCTCAGCTAAATGATTCTGACTGCAATAAAGCTGATTGAAAAATAGCTCATAACCAGAAGAAAAATGTTTTTGGTAGATCTTTGCTGAGATTTTAAAATGATATTGAAGTGATATTTTTTCCAGAGATGATCCAAAGCTAAAATTGCACCAGCTTGTCTACCTGATATTTGCATTACAAAGCTCCAGGAGATGCTATTTGTAGATTCAGGCATGGTTCCTGGGTTCCTGGATTATTAATCTGATAGGGAGATAAAAATCCCAGCTTCCAGGTTTACCATTTTTTATGTGACATGGATACTGATGTGTACAGGTTCGTAGTAACCTGTTATGATCTGTGATTCTATGATTCTGAAGTCAAGTCAGTCAGAGTACTGTCAGATGAGTTCGTTTGTGTAATACTTTGTCTTATTTTGTGGAGGAAGATAAGAACTGAGCAGTGAATCAGAGCAAACACTGCTGTAACCATTCCCATAACTCATGTTTGGCATTATTTTGTTAGTTGTATGGAGCTACACTAGTTTGTTCATGCCATACAGCCAGCTAGTACTTAGAGCAGCATGTAGATTCTGCTAAAGTAGCACAATGAAGAAAGAGCTGCAGAAAGAGCAGTTTAGACTACAGCAATCACCACAATGCTGTGCCTTGTAGACATAATACTTAGTTTAAGATAAGACAGCCAGCTTAGCTGTAGGTATGGCAAGAAGATTCATAGTGGTGATTATGATGCTGAATCAGCATTGTGTGCTTTGTATGGGAAAGAACAAAGCTGTAGAGAAAAGAGCCTTAAAAATTCACAGACTTGGTAATCATAAAAATCAACTAATCCAAACTGAAAGATAAACAGTAATTAGAGACCAATTTTTTATACAGTTATTAGCCATATAGCCACATGGACAACATCAAGAAAGTTGTACAGTTAGGTACATAGTAGCAGCATAGATACAACATAAGATCTTCTAAATAGACTAAGCAAATTAAGATCTTTCTAAATAAACATAATTTACTCATTGCACATGGTCAATGAACTGATAAAACAATGAGAATGAACATCAAGAACATTCTGTACTTGCTTATGTTAATTTTTTTACTGTTACCATCTTTTCCAGAATTTTTCTGTGATTGTTGGGCAAATTGGTAAGGGATTGTTTCATGAATCAGACTGATGGTAAATTCATTCATTTAAGGCAGTTAAAATGAGAATAAAGAATAAGTACTGAAATAGTATGTTATTTAGTGCTACAAATACTATACATGATAACATTATATTATAAAAATGATTTATTATAATTTGATTTAACCCTTCATACTACATTATTTTTGTTACTCTCTTCCATTTTTTTTCTGTTCTACTTGGTCCTCAGAGACTATTTTTGGTGGGGAAAAAGAAGATTATAATTCAGAGAAGTGATCAATTTTGTGCTTTTCTAAAGGTATCAAAATCCAATAAAACTTAGAATTTTCAGTCAGTTTGAATTAATATTTCACTTGCCACTTGTCTTTGTGGTCCTGAGCTGTTATTTTGTGTTACATAAGTAATTTTTTGCTTGTGTTTCAAGACATTATATTGACTTTCTTCAAAATGTTAGGCCTGCAAAATGCTTAAGAAAACCTGTCACAGTGGAGGAATAGTATTTCCAGTGAGCTGGCCAAAATTTTTTTTCAGACTAAACAGATCTGAAGGCCAAGGGAATTGTTATGTTTGTTTAGTCTGACCTACTGAAGAGTACAGTTTTGTTTTAATATACTGTTTTGGTAAATAAAAATACATTTCTGTAATACTAGAGAAAATAAAACAGTCCCTGTTTAATAGATAAATTTTTACAGATTTATTCAACCCACTGCCTGTTGTCTTCTCCAGCATAGCTAAGAATTTTCAAATAGGGCTTCAAATTCTTTGAGCCAATAGGGTTGAGCAAGAAGTTAGAGACCCCCTCCTCCCCCCCCTCCAAAAAAAGAACAAAATTAGAACTAGAAAGATATTATGTTATGGAGCATTTATACCCATTTGTCAAAATCTGTGTGCTGAACATTATCTAAGATTATCATAAAATCTAAGCTTGCTTTTTTTTTTTTTTTTTTTAATCTTTCATGGACTTCAGAAGAAAAGCATTATAGTTTACAAGAGGAAATATATGCTCAAAAGTAGAACTGGGCATGATGCATTCTTCTTAAAATGCAGCTTCTTTTCACGTAAAATCACTGTAAGCAGTCCACAGATAAGATCACCAAATTTCATGCTATTAACAATCTCATTCATCCATGAATATATATTGGAATCATAGAACCATAGAATCGTTAAGGTTGGAAAAGACCACTAAGAGCGTTTAGTTCAACTCATCACCACCGTGCCTGTTTAGCCATGTCTCTCAGTGCTGAAGTCATAGCTTTGTTGCCCTTCTTCAGACATGCTTTAGGGCTTCAAAGTGTTTTCTGTAATGAGGGAACCAGAGCTTTAATCCGTTAATTTTTGTTTCACTATAAAATAGAAATAGTACACTACAAGAGAAAATGTGGAAATAAAGGATAAGTTTTAAACAGCATGATTTTTATTTTGAAATAATCACAGTTTCAATTTGAGGAAGGTTCGTCAATAAAACACAAGATATCTCCCTAGAGGTATAATATGTATTTGCTGTTACTGAATCATAGCCATAGTAATGGAGTGTGGAGTGTTATATTTCTAAACTACACCTGCCTATCAAAAACAGATGATAAGGTAGCTCTGTAGAGTTAATTTCCAGCCTAACAGCTACTCTCTCTCACATACTGACCAGGACTGAAGAAAAGCCAACACAATAGCAAGAAAGGAAAGATGTTATTTATATTTTTTATCACCAGCTTTATTGGTTCATTTGTGGTCTATTTCCTGCAGAAATCAGTTTGAAAACAGATGCTATAATAATTAACAGATGATATTCTACGAAAGGCAATGCAGATTTTTATACTATAGTAAGTTGTATCTAGAACAAAAAACATTTGTGGGAAAACTGTATACGATAGTTTGTAGTAAGCAAAAACACTGGTCAATGAATATTCCCATAAGAATGGTGTTTAATAACAAGCAGAATGGATTTAAGAACTATAACAAAGCAAATTCCCTGTAAACATAGCTCTCAGGAAATGTCGTATGTGAACGATCCACGCCTTTTCCTGACAATGCATTGTATGATATCTGAACTTCTTTATCCCAGGTCTTACACTTAGAAGTAGTTATCTTGAACAAATGGAGGGTCAAGGTTTAGTCTTTTTTAAATATATAAAAATTGCTGAGGAGGTTTATGTGAAAGATAGGTTGATTTAAAAAAAAAAACATGTTTAGACAAGTACAGAGAATGTATTGAAGTTTGGCATTTGTGTTCTTAAACAAATCATTGAGCAATCATTTAAACATTGCATGCTCCTCATGTAGTTCAAGTTTACATCCTAACTAAAATATAAAAAACAGTTTCTTAAGTTCATACAGTATCTCTCGTGACAGATAGAATCAGTGCAGTGAAATTTCTTTGGCTTTGTTTTCTATTTTTTTACTGAGTCAGATAACATTTTTAAAATCATACTTCCCCAAAATGATATTTTAACATTCTTTTAAAAGGTTAAACAATTTTTTACCTTTTAGAACTCTATTATCTATAAACTTTGCACAGTTTGGTTGTTATCAACACTAGTCTAGATTATTTTTTATCTGAAAAGGTGAAACTTTTTTTAAAAAAATAGAATTGGCATGCATAACAAGATGAAATAAAAAATGACCCTTTGAAGACTGGAAAAGGGGCATAAAATCTGAAATGCAGGTGTAAGACTCAGGCTTGGAAACAAACTGATGTATCGATTAATACTAAATCGGAGGTTTTTGATCATGTCTGTAACTTTTCTATATTTCTGACTCTGAAATTCAATATTGAAGAGAATTCCTTAGTAAGCTACCTGACTACGTTTTGTGGTAAGATACGTCTTATGCAATTAAATTGTGCTCTGTCTAACCAAAGCCATCTGTCAAGGCTTGTTTAACTGCCAATTAAATGAAGAAAGTTTCCCTGTAGCCAGAATAATTCTATCTTCTCAGAACAACGATAGAGTTCTATTTTACTTTCTTTTCTGCATCAATTCTAGAAGGAGCTTACTTGCCACGTTAGATTGAGTGTAACATTCACTTATTAAAGTTAGGGAAGTGAAGTGCAACTTTTATTAGTCCATATATAATACAGAAATATTGTCTTTGTTATTATTAGGAAAATATCTGCTACTATCAACTAGAACATAATTTGATATATATAGGCATTATTTTTTATTTCCTGTTTTCTCTTCTTCTAAATCTGTACCTCTGGAATAACTTTCTTCTGCTATTCAAATCCTTTGTTCATTTTCAAAACATTGATTAATGTTTTCTCGGAAATTGTTCATAATTTTGGGTGTGTTTCGTTTTCAAAGATAATTAAATTGGAAGTGAAAATAAGAAAACAATACGTGACCTTGAATAAACTAACGTAATTTTAACATAATGTGAGTGAACATTGCATCCAAAATAAACAATATAACAAGTTCTTGAAATGATACAACATATTCCATTAACCTTTGAAAAAGCACTGTTTGAATAACTGCACGTCCGTTCATTCAGCATGAAAATGTTTCACACCTTTTCCCAGGTGCTTCAACTCTGTGATGCAAAAATACATTAAATTTCTTGTCTTCCAGCAGGAGAGCAGCAGTAATTTACAAAATGAAAGCAGAGCTTATCTGTACTGTCAAATTTCTTTCACCCAGGCAAATAGAGTGAAGATAAAATGAAATATGAAGTATGTGTATTGAAGTTGTGACTGCAACTATAATTTAATCCATGATTGTTTAGAAGTTGGAATGCCCTCAAATAATGTACTGTAGAAAAGACAAAGAGATTTTCAAGCAGCTGCACTAGAGACCCTGACTGGAACTAGAAGAATCTCCTCATGTAAAATAATAATTTTTTTAAAAAATTACAGTATTGTAAAATATTGCAAAAACAGCATCTGTTTTTGAACAGCCCCGAACACCTGATATTGATATGGCAAAATACTACATTCTTTAAACTAAGTTCATTCAGCCTCAAATTGACTTGAGGATTTCATCTATATTTTGCTATAAAATTGGATTAATTAAATCAAATTTTTGACATCTGAGAATGAAGTGAAAGCTAGTTGTTTATGCTCTCTATAGCTGAAGATGGAAGAAAGTTTGTTCAGGAGCTGATTCCTCCCATCTTAAAATGCATATTATGAGTGATCCTGTAGAAGCTCTAGCTCTGAAGTGTATGTAGAATGCGTTTATCACATCACTCTGGAGTTAGAAGATTCATGGCTACAAGGCATGTCATACTAGTCTGTGAAATATGTTCTGAAATCAGCGTGCATGACCGTACAAAAGGCATATTCAGGGATGTAATACCTATCTGTGAGAGTTCTCATGCAATAGAGGAGAAAACTGTGGTTCCTGAATACTTCTTCTTCAGTCTTCATCTTCCATCTTCAAAGAAACATCTCTTTCAACTTCTAAATGTAATTTTCCATCTTCTGGGACAGAGCAATGCTGGAAGCCAGGGGGCTGGGAGCAGCACAGACAGACAGCAGGTCCAGCATGACTCGTGCCTCGGCAGCCAAGGGGCAAACTGCGTTTTGAGGTGTGTTAAAATAGCATGTAACGTTGGTATGGTCTTACCTGAATATTGTGTGCAGTTCTAGGCTCCACAACATAAGAAGGATGTCAAAGTGCTTGAAGGCATCCGAAAGAAGGCAACAAAGATGATGACAGGGCTGGAAGGCATGTCCTTTGAAGAAAGGAAGAGGAGACCTGGATTGTTCAGTCTGGAGGAGTCAAGAGGCAACCTCATTGCTCTATTCAACTCTCTAAGGAGGGGAAACTGACAGGCTTTACACTTAAAATGGCAGGATAGGAATGGCACAGAGCTGTGATAGAGGAGGTTCAGTCTGGGCATTTGGAAAAATTTCTTTATCATGAGGATGTTCAAACACTGGAACAGACTTCCTGGGGAGGTGGTTGATGCTCCATGCCTGTAAGTTTTCTAGAGGCGTTTGGATAATGCCTTCATTAATAGGCTTTAACTTCTGTTTAGCCCTGAAGTGATCAGGCAGTTGGACTAGATGATCTTTGAATGTCCCTTGCAATTGAACCATTCTATTCTGCTCTGTTCCGTTCCATTCCGTTCTGTAGTAAGGATTTAAAACTAGAATAACAGGTAATTTTTTTCAGGAACTTTGCTTCCACTCTAACAACCAAGTTTGATCTGTGCCTGATATTTGGAAACAGTGTCAGTGTCTGTAGTGATATTACTTCAAATAAGATTATCCTTTGTGCTTTACTTCAGTAGCCAATATTCCAGTTTTGGGTGGAATACCTTATAAAAATGGGGTGAAAAGCATAAGGATCTGCTATATTTTGGATGAAGGTTACCTGGTTATTTGTTCTGGGTCTTGATAGGAAATTCCAATGATTGTAAGGACCAGTGCCATACTAAATATTGGGATTATTTACTTTTTGACTGTTTGTGGTGGAATAGAAGTTTCTCAAGGACAAATACATTCAGTATGACTGGAAAGCAAACAAACAAACAACAACAATCAATCAAACAAAACAAAAAGATAAAAACTGCTAATGCACTTCAAGAAATCATTTTACTATACCTACCAGTATCACTACTGATCTGAACATTAACTAATTGGACCACCAGCCATCAGTCCTCCTGTTTAGTCACATCTTCAGCAGTATAGATCACAGAATCACAGAATCACAGAATTGTAGGTGTTGGAAAGGACCTCCAGAGATCATCGAGTCCAACTCCCCTGCCAGAGCAGGTTCCCTACACCACGTTGCACAAATAGGTGTCCAGGCGGGTCTGGAATATCTCCAGAGAAGGAGACTCCACAACTTCCCTGGGCAGCCTGTTCCAGTGCTCCGTCACCCTCACCGTAAAGAAGTTCTTGCACACATTTGTGCAGAACTTTCTATGCTGCAGTTTCTGGCTGTTTCCCCTTGTCCTGTCTCCACACACTGCTGAAAACAGTCTGGGCTCGCCACTCTGCCCCCCTGTCAACAGTTTACGGGCTGGTTCGGCCCAGTTCTGTGACCAGCGGGGCGGAGGGATCCGCAGATCTGCGCTTCCAGTAAAGGGAAACAGGGGACCCAAAATAATTGAAAACAGCTGCAACGATCTGAGGTGAAACAAACTAATTTACTAAATACAGTATCAGCAAAATATAATGAGAGAAGAGAGTGTGCGAAAGGTGGATAGGTCTCACCACAACGCTGAGGTGAGAAGTGCAGTCCAGTTGAGCTGATGAAGAAAAGCAGACGGAGAAGCGCACGCAAAGAAGAGCCGGCGAAGAAGAGAACATCAAGTGACCTTGCCAGGAGTTACATCTCCTTGCTGACCGCAAAGCCCCCTGCGGAATGTAGTTGTTCTCCTCCAGACAGACACCTGGAACTTGAGCATCCACAGTCAAACCCCCAGTGCATTACATGATGTTATGATGTGGAATACTGGTAACCAAAAATCATAAAACCATGACACTCCCACACCTTAGATATTTATAGACCTGGATCAAGTCCCCTCTCAGTCTTCTTTTCTCAAGGCTAAACAGACCCATTCACTTAGTCTTTCTTCATAGGGGAAAATATGATAGATATGCTAATAAAGATAGATTCTGTGTCAGCCTTGCTTTTCAGCACTAAATGAAGAAGTAGTGCACAAAGAATTTTATGCTAGAGAATTTCTGCAACATTGAAAATAATGAGATTCTGAAAGAATAATAATGTGTAATTCCGTATGGACTTTAAATAAAACAACTTTGCTGACTCCAGCATGATAATCCTTTCTGCTGATTCAAGCAATGACCTCTAGTTTCCTTTTAAAGGGAAAGTTCGTAATAAACCAAGGTAATTTTTGCAACGCTAGTGTGAAAAAGACCATTTGGATTTCAAGCTTGCTTATCGCATAATTAACTATTTTATTTATTTATGTTCAGAGCATATTTACTTGGAATAATTACTTCTTATCTATACAAGCAGTTCTTTCAGACTAACTGGATTTAATCACATGAATACAATTTGTTTCAGTAATCAAAGAATACGAACCTGTTCTTAAAATTTATAATATTTTATTTCTTATTTTGGATCTATGTAAGATATAAAACAAGCATTAGCTTATGATTATTGAAGCAACACAACATTTTAAATTTCTGAAATTTAAAACAGATGTTTTCACTTTTCATTTTGATATTTTGTATGCTTACGACAAAGGCTTTCCTGTACTATTACTTTCATCCAAAAGAAATGAAACAATTTACAATTTAACTTGATTCCTATTAACTTAATGAAATTCTGTCCATATTTAAGGCAGAGGGAAACATTAATGCAGTGTGATAAATCTTTTATTCAGGTGGCTATATAGGCTACAGTGAAATTCTCCTGCACCGTGTGAAGTTTAGACTTGTATGGTGCTTAGTTATTATCACAAAGATTAATTTAATTGACTGTAATTTCAACAGAGAAGCTTATGGAGGAAGAAGTAGCAAAGCTTTAACCAAATACTGTAGTGAATCTCTTTTCAGAGTGTCATAGTTTTTTTCTTAGACTCATGTCGTATTTTCATGACTTGAATATATATGAAAACTGGACTTATCCTCACCTTGTGACAGTTTATTTAATATTACCCCAAAGCCCCACTTCTGTTTGGACTATTTTTATTGTACTTCTTTGCCAGGACGTGCATATGGATGGACTTTTTATCTTTGATTCTTGCAGTTCTCCACCTTGATCCCATTAAAACTTCGACAGTGGTGATAGAAGAAATTTGTTGGTTGTTTGAAGTCTGAGTTCTGCAGCAGTGCACAGTAGGAAATTGTATTCCCCAAATGCCTGTAATGATCTCAGCCGGATTCAGGGGGAATATAATTCAGTATGGACAGAAGTATCTGGATGGAAAAGCAACTTGAGAAGTTATTTTTTGTTCTAACTGAAATTGTGTAGTTAGAGATCTGAATCAATACAGACTCTGCACTAGGAAGAAAACTAAAGGCAATAACAAATATCCTGGAATCAAATGTGAGCCCTTCTGTAGTAAGGATCATATACACTTGGGAGACAACACAACAGAATACAGCTTCTGTGCAGAAGAATGTAGGATGATCTTGGGCTGAGACTAGTTTCCTTTTGCTGAGATTACTGATGAAAACTAGGATAAAAAATCTGTAGTAGAAGTGTCAGAATGTATGAGATCTAGGGAAGAGAAAAGAAAAGAACTTTCTTTAAAAAAAAAAAATTGTCTAAAATCTATTCGGAATTTCACAAAAGATAAAAGCACATCTATGGACATGTTATTTTCTTTCCCCTTTTCTTCTTATTTTTTTCTTTTGTTTTGTTGTTTTTTTTTTTTTTTGGCTGCTTTGTGGTAGATTTTTGTAGAGGGTTTTTTTTTTTGGGGGGGGGGGGAGGGGGGAGGTTGGAGGCATGTGTTGAATGTGCCTGTAATATTCATTGACATGGAGGGAGTTTAGGGTCTTCTTCTCTCCCCCAGTTTTTCCTTCTTTTGTGCTCTTTCCTTTTGTAGCCTCTGCTCTCTGTTTAGCTTTGTTTTTAGGTTTAGAGATTACTGCAATGGGAAACAATAAGCATATGAAGGGTAGACAGGACCTTGAGGATGGTCAGACTTGTTATCCACTTTCCAGACTTCTTGCATATATCATACATATACTTCCAGAATGTTACATCTGATCCCACCAACCTAGAACCTGAAGAAGTCAGGACAGAACAGAGAAGACCTTATAGATAAAACCTGTGTTAGGCACAGGTGGGCCAGGAACAGTGTATGAGCAGGGAATAAGAGTAGGCTCCAGTTCCACAAGACCATGCCATTGATGTGCTTGCAAGAACTAAGCAAAGATGTACTCCTGATGCAGACACACAGCAAAGTTAGACAGCCAGGGCTGAAATAATGTAAATCAATATTTTCTTTGGGATGTGTTCAGTGTTGGACTTCCAGCTCTACTGCTTGCTGCAGGCACTGTCAACAAGAAGGAATCAGCAGGACAGCAGCAGGGATGGCGACTCCTCTAAGCAATCCAACTGATTGCTTTTGCTAGCTGTGCAGTCCTCTTTATTCTGAGAGGTTTTTTTTTTTTTTGTGTGTGTGTGTGTGAGAGAGAGAGAGAGAGAGACAGACAGAGAGAGAGAGAGAGAGAGAGAGAATAATTTGATAGTAATTATATTTGTTACTTTTACATGCATTTTTATTTCTGGGCAGACGTAGAAATAACAGCATCAGCTGGAATGGTTGAATATTTAATTAAAAAGGTTCTGAAATGAACTGTCTTCCCTAGACCATTTCTCATAGCAATGTAAAACTTTTCAGATCTGAAAACACAGCTCTAGATATTGCTATTGAAAAATCGAGCTCTGTTTTAATCAGAAGATGTCATAAATCTAGGATTTAGTTTCCAAGGAAGCACATTGATAAGTAAAGAACAAATAGGCTGATTCTAATTTAACTAATTTAAAAGAAAATAATAATATAAAGCCATTCTATCTCTGTCCTTTGGCAGATGTGACTGAGAATATGTCAAGAAAATACCACTCCAAATGGAGTAGAGAGTATTTTATTTCCCGTAAGAAACAATACAGGTACCAACCTGAGAAGTCGCATTGTGCCAACAGGCCAGTTTCCTGCCTTTGGTTTCCCGAGGAGAGCTATGGCTGTACTTCCAAGTAGGTGTCAGGAAGGCTTTTTGTACCTTCCCTCTGACTTTTCTACAGCTCAGAGATGAAGTGTGATTTTTTCCTTTGCCCTTTAGCCTAAAGTAATGTCACAGCTTAAAAAGTAACATGACTTTCTATGTGACACTGTGAACAGAGATATGAAGAAGGACCTCACTGTGTATGTTTACTGTGAACTGACAAGACAGTTATATATAATGCCACAGAGATCTCCCCAGGGCGTTCTCTTCTCCAAGCTAAACATTCCCATCTCCCACAACCTGGCTACATAAAGGAGACGTTCAAGCCCTTTGATCATCTTTGTGGCCATCTTCTGAACCACTCCAACTGTTCCATGTCCTTCTTATGCTTAGGTCCCCAGTCCTGGATGCAGTGCTTTAATGTTAAGGTCCTTCAAGCTTCCAAAAGAGGACAGATGTGGCCTTACAAGGGCAGAGTAGAAAAGGACATCAAGTGTTCTCAGACTTACTTTTCTCTTACAGTAGGAGAAATTTGTTTCCCTCAACTCTTTCCTAGAGCTTCGGGAACATGAGAAACTCGGGAAGCCTGACTCCTAATAAAGACTGAAGAACTTGTTAAGTACCTCTTTCTTCCCCATGTCTGTTGTTGCCAGTTCATTTAGGAGTAACACTCTCCTTTGCCTTTCTCTTCTGACCAATGTAGCTGTAGAATTCCTTCTTGTTATTTTTCACATCTCTTGCCAAATTCAGTTCCTTCTGTGCCTTTACTTTCTCAATTCCATCTCTGTATCACTTCAGGGATAACCAGAAGTTAAAGTACATTACTGAGAACATTATCCAAAAGCCTCTTGAACACTGATAGGCATGGGGGATCAACCACCTCTCCAGAAAGGCTGTTCCAGTGTTAGACCATCCTCACTATAAAGAAATATTTCCCAGTGCCCAATATGAACCTTCCCTGGTAGCATTATGCTGTTCTTATCCTGCCATAATTTCACAGAAGTAGAAGCTGGCAGCTTCCCCTTCTCATGGAACTGCAGAGAGTAGTGAGATCACCTCTCAGCCTCTTCTTCTCTGTACTGGGACACTTTCCTCACAGGACGTGCTTTTCAGCCCTGTCACCATCTTTGCTGTCCTCTTCTGGAAGCTTGAAGGACCTTAACATTAGAGTAATGTTTATTGTTACTTTTAGGAAGATCTCCCAGGCTGTTTAAAACTGACCCTTACTGCTGTCAGCAAAGCCCTTTCCCTTTTAACCTTCACTTGCCAACAGCATACCATCTTCCTTCTTTAAGAAACAGCCAGTAGCTATCTTAGAGTTGCTGACTTTGTATTTTGAGTTTATTTGTACAAAAAACAACATGTAGCTTTCAGTGCTTTTATGTAAGTTAGAAAGAATGTTGTCTTCAAGAAAGAGAAAATATTCTCCACGGGTTCTTCCAGAAAAAAAAAATGAGATCATTTTAAAATGGATTCTGTAGGGCAACCCTTCCTACAACCAACAAGCTATCTGATTGTGAGAGGATTCAGCAAGAGCGCATTGTTCAGAAAGAGGAAACTGTGGGTTTGATTCTTCTTATGCAGCAGAAACAGATCAAATTTGGTCTCATATGCCTTGATTGAGTGTCTTAAAAACATAGTGCAGGGATGGGACACAACCCTACTTGGACTGGGAATGCACAAATGCCATTTGAATTAGGTGTGTTTGAACAAAACAGTGGGGAAAGAAAGCATGAATGACAAATGAAGAGAGTGCCCTTTAGTATGTTTCTTCTTTACTCTCTTACTCCCCATGGTCAAATATCACCCTGCCATATCTGGCTGTATCATAATCTTGAAGAGTATTATGTCAGTGATTGCAGAGGATCCAAAGGTAGTTGACAAGAGCTGGCAACGAATCTTACTACCACTACCTTTTTTGAAATCTCCTTTTTAAAGTTGATAGTGAGGCTATAATTGTTCTTATTCAACAAAAAAATAGATTAATGGCCTCTTTCATTTATTATTGAATTTGGCAAGCAATATGGTACGTATCATAATGACTTTTCTTGACTTTTTTTTAATGCCACAAATTATATTGCAAGTAATTCTCTGACAATTCTTTCAAGTAAAACAAATAGGAAAATAAACAAACCCCACACTTCAGATCACCACTACCACTACAAAGAAAAAAAAAAAAAATCTCTCTAGCCCCTAAAACAATATAAATTTCTTATAGGAAGACATATAATTGTAATATAATATAATATAATATAATATAATATAATATAATATAATACAATACAATATAATACAATATAATATAATATATAGACCTTGCCTCACGAATCATTAGTATAGAAAAAGCAGACATTTAGTTCAAATTGCCATTGCTCCTTTTTGTGAATATTAAAGAATTATGACATAAAGATAGAAAAGTTAGCAACAGACAGTAACTCAGTGTTTCTTGCTCACAAATTAGAAACAGTAGCCAAGTAAGGAAAGGAAAGGTGAATCTAACCATCACCAAGGAAGTCTGTTAATGGTAACAATGAGCTACATTGTGCACTGTTTCCATGGGAAATCAGATTACTTCCTAGCACATAAAACTGTTCTTGAAATGTTCATTTTTTCTCAGATTGAATGCAGTAGGAATGCCAGCGTTATCAAAAATAAGGATTCTGTGATGATTTTTCATTTAGTATTTAGCAAAAGTCTGTAGAACAAAAAAACTCTGGGGAAGGATTACCATGTAACAAACAAACTTTTTTTTCCAGATATGATTCATTTCTAGAGCATCTGAATCATTTTGTCTGTCTTTAATATTATTAAATAACATTATTTCCTAGAAGCGTGTTTGGCAGTACTGTAACAATGTGATTCTCAAAAGTTTGTGTTGGCAGCAGATAATATGCATTCTAAATCACAAATATTTCTGCTCATGAAAAGGACAGTCAATGGCACTGTGCTAACAGGCATCACATTGCGAAGTCAAATGTGTCAAATTTTTATCCAGAATGATGTGCATTTCTTTTAGGCTTTGACTTGTCCTTAGTACCTACTCTGAATTGTTAAAATAATTATTTTAAATTAGATGTACTGCATGGTAAAATACACCTGTGTGAGAAATGAGTTCCAGTGTAATTAAGGCTTAATAACTGTACTGTAAATGTGAGGGGACACCCTCGATAAGTTTGCAAATGGCATAAAACTGGGAGGCAGATGAAGCCTAAGGGTACAAAGGCACTACAGAGGGATTGGGTTCAATGGGCTGAGGCCAATTTAACTGGTTGTGAGGTTCAACTAGACCAAGTGCCGAGTCCTTCACTTTGGTCACAACAACCCCATGCAATGCTACAGGCTTGGGGCAGAGTAGCTGGATAGCTGCATGGTGGAAAAGGAATTGGTGGTGCTAGTCAACAGCCAACTGAACATGAGCCAGTAGTGTGCCCAGGTAGCCAGTGGCATCCCAGCTTTTATCAGAAATAGTGCAGCCAGCAGCACTAGGGATGCTATCATCACTCTGTACTTGGCGCTGATGGGGCTGGACCTTGAGCAGTGTGCTCAGTTTTGGGTCCTTGACTAGGAGAAACAAATTGAGATATTGAAGCATGTTCTAAGAAGGGCAGCAAAGCTGGAGCACAAGTCTTACAAGGAGCAGCTAAAGGAACTGGGATTATTTAGTCTGGAAAAGAGGAGACTCTTGGGAGACTTTATTGCTCTCTACAACTAGCTGAAAGGAGGTTGCGGCAAGATGGGAGTCAACATCTTTTCCCACATAACTTGTGACAGGATGAGAGATAATGGTCTCAAGTTGCATCAGAGGAGGTTCAGGTTGCATACTAGGAAAAAGATCTCAGAAGTAATGGTGAGATATTGGAACAGGCTGCCCAAGGAGGTGATGGAGTCACCATCCCTGGAGGTGTTCAAGAAATGTGTAGGTTTGGTGGTAAGTGGGCATAGTGGAGATGGGTTGATGGAAACTGATGATCTTAGTGATCTTTTCCAATCTTAGTGATTCTATAAATAGTCAGGCCCAGTTAGTACTTTTCATGCTGTAAGAGATTATTCCTTTTACATCATCGTCTCAAAGCTTGCTGAGGACACAGATGAACAAGTTCAGGCAAATCCTGGGCACAGGTTGAGAAATCCTTTGTCTGGAGAACTTTGATGGACAAGTCCTGGGCAAGGGCTGTGAAATCCTTTGTCTGAGGGGCACAGATGGACAAAGCCAGGGGCATCGAGAGAAAGATAAGCTGCAGCTTAATGGCCGTGAAGAAGTCTTTTGTGTGGGCTTATCTCGAGGAAGATAGCCATCTCAGGGGGTACTCACATGACTCTTGCTCTTCACCCAGGGATGTCACGTAGGCAGAAAGAAAAGAAGGATAAAATGGGGACCTACAGTCATGAAGAACGCACGTTTTCTGGCAACAGATTCCTCATGAAGAAGAAGAGGTTTCTGCCATGAAGAAACCTCTCACGACCTGCCTCTCTCTCTCCCGAACTCGCTCTGCACTCTCTCCCTCCTGGACTTGCTCTGCGCTCTACCACGATGCTGAAGAAGAACAAGGGTGTCTGCCATCAGATTCCTCACTACGGAATGCCTGCATACTGACGGACTCTCCTGGGCCTGCTACCTGAGTCCTGCTGCTTCCCCCCCGGATTGGCTCTGCGACTGCCTCCTGCTGCCTGCTTGCTGCCCAAGGCCGGCCACGCTGCTGCTCGCCCCCCCCCCCCCCCCCCCCCCCCCCGTGCTGCTTCTGCCTCGGACCTTCGAAACGGCGTGCAGCGGGACCGCTGCTGGATCCTGGTGACTATCCCCACTTTACAGCATTCTTGCTTCTTTCCTATCTTTTCTATCGCCCTCCTTCCCTTCCCCATCTCCCTAATTAGGATTTATAATAAACTGGTTGGACTAACATATGAACCGTTGTTTCTTAATCTCACACCGGGTATACAGATACTAAAAGAACCTCATCTCCCTCCTATAAACTGGAGCGAGACACATGCCAGTTCCCCTACAGTCAGTAGCAGAAAAGAACATTCAGGAGTACACTAATTTTTATCTGTTTTTTTTTTTTTTTCTTTTTCCCCGTGCTTTATACCACAGAAACTGGTTGCAGCTAGAATTGTTTGTGCTTTCTCTTCTCTACATGTTGCAGGAGATTTTCTGGATTGTAGTTTTAAAATATGTTTTTAAATCTACAATAAAATTGTAGATTAAATTGTAGATTTAATTGTAGATTTAAAAACAAAGTCAAACAAAATCACAAACAAAATGCCACTTCAGTGGTGTTGCATTACCCTGGAATGGCATTGAGGAAACTGGGGTCTCTTCTAAAACTTAAGCTGTGTGTATATTTAAATCTGTATATATCAGACCTGCTATCTCAGTATTCTGCCCTTGTTTTCAAATAACTTCTGTGCTCCATTTGCAAGTAAAGTACTTAGAAATGAATTCATTTCCTGAGACTATGAAAATAGAGATATACACTACCTAGAAAACAGAAAGATTCTCCTCTCATATTTAAATGCCTTTATACTGATATATCTTTGTTAGTATAAGGAGACCCTCACTGGCTGTGAATGTCTGTTCTTTGTTTCCCTACAAAATGTGGCACAGATAATTACTTAATATTACTTGTATTTGTTGATTACTAAACAACCTTTGCATGGTTGTCTAGCTGCTGACAACTTTAAATACGGAGCAGACTAAAAAACATCCTGACTATAACATTTAGGACAGCTACTGAATATGTGTAGGTTTTATACTGAAGTGCAGTGTATATCTAAAAGGCTAAAAAAAAAAAAAAGGATGTGGGAGCCATCACACATAAAACTCCAGAAGATTGCTGATGAAGACTGTACACATCTTCTTGAATATTAGAGTATGTCTGGTCCTTAAAACTCACTGTTAGCTTTACTAGTCTTTGCTTCATGTCCAAGACTATACTACCCAGAGAGTGGTAGTCAGTGACTCAGTGTTCAGATGTAGATCAGTAACAATGGTGTTCGGCAGGGGTCACTGCAGGGATCTATACAAATAGCATCTATTTGAACAGCCCTAGAGTTCAAACACAAGTACTTGGTATGTATATCACTACAATGCTGCACTGAAGTTGGTATTTCTGGTCACCCTAAACTTGCATGTCAGTTCTTGCTTGGCCAAAAGGTAATATATATATACCTTCAAGGAACAAAGCTGAAAATCAAATGAAGATAGTTTATTCAGATACAAGGATCCATGTAATATTTCAAAAAACAAATATATAGACAATATAGATCATTTTGTCACTTACTGGTTCTCTTTTTACTTATGAACAAAAAACATTAATTATTATTCTATGCTTTTTCTATGTAATAATTTTCAAAAGTTGTCACTTTTACTTGGTCTATAACATATATTCAGTCTGGTCTATACAGTTCTGAAGTATTTTATTTTATACCGTTACTGGTATAAATATAACATGCCCTGCTAGCGAATTGAATATTAATTTCATTATTTTGTGTACTCACTTACAGTACTTCCTAGTTATCTTTAGAAGATTATTACTTCAGAAACTTTGTCATGCACTTTTCTAACAGAAAATGGATCAGCAATTGTGTAGCATCAAATAATAGAGTAGTAAACCTACTTTCCATCCTGGCTGAAATGATAATTTATGCAGTGTTCTGGCTGTATGAATAGGCCTTAGAAGAGAGAGAAGGAAGGAGAGAGGAGGGAAAGAGAGCAGCCAAAGCCTATTCCAAACATCAGACAATAATTGCAGTTGCAGACAAGCACCTGAATTTTTTCCACAAAGGGAGAACAGTTTTGCCAGGAGCACTGCGATGGCCATTTGGCATTTCAGTTGTTGGTCCTGCAGCATATAATCACAGGGTGTATTTAAATTGTTGAGCAATTGCAAGTCTACTAAAAACGTCATGTTCTGACACCCATCAAGCTGAAGGAATGACAAGTAAAAAATACATACGAATATAAATCCTGTTCTTCCTGAGGGTGCTTTTTGTAATAAAAAAATGATTGAGCTTGCATCTGAGTGAGGTTTTTCATTCTTCTTTGTTGGATTCCTGGAACTCACTTGGTAGCAATAACATGGTGTAATTATTTTATGAAGCTACTTTGAGTATTTCGCTTAATAATGACTACTTATGTACTCTAGTCAGAGAGAGAAATTTTCTGCTGCTCCAGTACAAGAGTAACTGTTCTTTTGAGAAGTGCATGCCATTTCTCTCAACATGTCAAACAGTTTCAGGGACAGATGTGATCGATTTGGAAATCACAGCTGTCTTTTCCTGTTCCTTTGAAAGATATCACTACTGAGAGCAATAACCTCTTCTTCCTTCATGGGGTGACATTCCCAGAAGAAATATATTTTATGTAACAGCTTCATAGAAAAGAGTCATTGACTGGCCAAGACATGGAATAAAATACCAGTGTGGTGTTGACATAGCAGCAATTAAACTCCAGCTTACCTCTATCATTGTGTTCTGGTTGAAAGGTCATCTTCAGGAGCTAAGAGATTATGGTCACCATCCAACACAGCACTGACTCATAGGATTAATGTTAATTCTCCTTTGTCAACAATACTCTTCCCGTCATACAAGAGTTTTCTCTCTGGGAGTCTCAAGTAGGTGGCACAGTACAGGCAGAATGCTGAGGGACGGAATAAAAAACATATTTTGAAGCTACTGAATCAGTAACATCCATTCCTCTGTAATCTGAAAAATGAGTATTCTCTTTCTTGTGGAAATACCTTCCCTGAAACATATTTTTCTTGGATCCATCTCAGTTGTGGAACAGAGAAAATTTGAAACTCGTTCCTTAAGAATATCCTTTATTTCGATACTTTAAAAAGTACTGAATAAAGCAAAGCCATGTTGCATGTCAGTCTCCAATTTGTGACCATGTGGAAGCAGCTGAATAACAATGCCGGGAGCAGCCTAAACTCTGTAATGTATTAATTCTCAGAATGAGAATTCTGTCACGTGTACATAGATGTAATGATATGAATATATCTGCCCAGTATTTTATTGGGCCTAGGAGCTATAGTTCACAATGTTATATTTTAATTCCTTACTCAGATTGTTGAAAGGTGTGTCAAAATAATGACTTAAAAATAAATGCTCTGTATTTGGATTGCACACTCAGTTCAACAACGCACAAACTCTCCACCCCGCCTGCAAATTGGATTCGGCATTCCAGTCATTTAACTGAATTTACAAGCAAATATACAGCTAAAATAATGTCTCCATATTAAAGTAAAGCTGTAAGCATTATGAGAGTACCGGCATCAAAGCATGCCATAATAATGACTCAAGACCATTCACTGTAATATTCTACTTAAAAGGCAAGCAAATAGAAGTGCCCAGCCTCAACTACACGCTTTCAGATTTGTGTAATGAAAGGAGTTTTTGAAGGCTCAAAGGATTTGGAGATTAATTAAAGTATGAATAAAAGAAGACACATCTTATGTCCTGAAGTGCATACAAGGTAAAGTTGGAGAGCAGTCACAGCTATCACAGGTTAAGTCTAAGTTTTGAGCTTGTCTAGGGTAAAAGAAGTTATTTCAGTGTATCAGCTAGAAAATCTATACAAACAAGTCTTCAGTTGAGGCAGAAAAGGAATTTTAATCTACTTCCCTGATATATATACATATATATAAAAGGATACTGAAAGGAAGAGGACATTAAATGCAAGAAGACACATACATTCATACAATTATTCCTGAGGAGGAAGTGGGAAATAAAAGCCCATATGAAGATATGCCCTGAAATTAATCTTCAAGCAAAAATTTGTGGTGACTGCTGATCTGACATAGTTTATTCCCCATCTCTAGCTGTTAAGTTTACAAATCTCAGCTGGGCCCATTTGGTATTTATCCTTTCTCTAGGGAGAGAAGGGAAAAAACAGTGTACAGGCTTCCCAGTCTTTGAAAGCCCAAAATAATAGCTGTTACTCTTCACATTGGCTGACCTTTGCAAGTCAGGACATGCCTCCAACTGGCTCAACTATTTTCTCAGTAGAGATGTCACTGTGCTGCACATACTTCATGTTACTGGAGGAAACTTCAGGCATGTCTTAATAATCAGGACTCCAGTGAAAGCAGCTTTCATTTTCATGAGAAGATTCCTTTCAAACTGCACCTGGCAAATTAAGATGATAAGTGGGTTAGATTGTATGACACTGCTAAACTTAAAAGATAGTATTACTTCATCGAGTAAACATATGTTTTATTGCAGTAATGTTTCAAATATGATGTCCTAATGTACCCTACAAGTACTCAAACATAATTACTTCAAGAATGAAAACACAAGAAAAACTGTTCTTTATAGTAAGTGTTGTAGAATTTATGACCAAGATTTTCACTGCATGTGGTGTAGCCATTTGCTGTGAGCTTCGTAACTGTGACAACAAATGTGGCTTAAAAACTAAGATGGATTTCTGTCATGACAACATGGAACCTCTGCTGCTTAAGACCTCATCTCTCCTTGATAGTGTTAGACAATACAGTAAGGGCTGGGATCAGGTTCAGTAAGGCTAAGAGAGGAAAAGAATCTTTGTAAAAATGAAATAAGAATCAAAAGAGAAGTTTTACTCCAAAATCATCCTCTGCCTCAGTTATTTCAAAGAAAATATGAAAGAATGAAAATGAAAAGAGAATTGTGCTTCTGTGCATGAGTCAGAAGATCTTAATATTTAAGCTTTAATTTTCCAAGAAAACAAAATTCTGAGACTTTCTGGAGCCCATAAGCTTGTAGATGGATTTCAAAGGGGTGATGCTTTAGTGGTAAGTTATATTTGAGGTCCCAGTCTACACCAATTTAGAGGAGGCCTGGGAGCTTTTATGTGTGGTGTACCTGAATTCTAAATGGGAGGAGAATGAATTGAAGCCTCATGAAATTGGGAGTTTGTTGTCAATCTTAGCAGCAGTTACTAATCAGAAGAATAAGTCTAGTTTGCAGCTGCCATACGGTTGCCACATACATTTTCAAGTCCTGACAGCAACTGGTGTAATATTCAAAATTATTTTTGTCCAAGGCCCTGTTCTGCAGTTGAGATTTTAGAGGCCAGAACTACGGATCAGTCAATTCTTTCTGTTCCAACAAAGCATAGTGGAAGTTGAGAACATGCAGTTTTGTTATTTTGGAGGTACCAGCTGAAAGTTTTGTGGGAAATCTGTGCTTAAACTATGACATGCCAATATTACGCATAGTGGAAATACAACTTTAGTATTGTTCAGGATACTGTAAGAGGCCAGAAAACAAACAGCAGTCATTCCCCACAGTCAGCCATTTCATTAACTTTCTGATAGATGTTTTGCCTTAAGTCAAAGAGAAGGGAATCTGAGCACCCCTCCCACAGGAAAACCTGCAGTGCAACGTAATGGGAAAGGAAATCTCTGCAAACTCTGTTAGAGGGTTCTTAACAGTCACTCCAAATGGGAAGGGAAGAAGGCAAGGTTTGCCTTTTTGTGAAGGGAATAACAAATTCCAGTGGATATCACTGCAGACTGCAGTCAGAGTGATTCCAGGCAATCAATTGCAGAACAGGCCACTGAGTCATGGAGATATCTAACAGACTTTTCCACAAACTTCAGGGGAGAAGCCCCAGAAGTAAAACATGTTATACTATTATGAGTCTGTTCTAATCCTTAAAGGTTAAAAGACATTAAGAATACTACCCCACAAAACAAAACAAATCATAAGAGAGAGATTCCTTCTGATTGTTAGGAAATCAGAATAGTATTGCCAGTTCAAACACTCTAAAGGACATTTTTTTGAAAAAATTCATATGATACAACTCATTGGACAATGTTCTGCACAGAGTAAGCTGCCATTTAGCTGCTAATATTGGAGAAGGGAAAACACTATAATAAGAGCAGCTATAGCATTGCAGGTATAACTTTTAGCGAAATAACTAAACCCTTGTGGATCTGTTATGCACAAAAACAAAATTTAGTTTCTGGATTAAAGACCTGGAGAGGTGTGTGGGTTCTGAAGATCTGTTACAGCTTCAGATTCACATGATGCTGTGAACTGAAGATATTTCACTGCTTATTTACTGTTAAGACATAATATCCATAACCAATCACAATTTGGTGTGTATCAAGCAGGATGAAATTGAATGTCTTTGAGTGAAATAATGAAATTAAAATGAAACAAAATGAAGTGAGTGAATACTTCCGGAATGAAATGAAAGATACTACGGTGTGACAGGCAGCTTGAAAACAAAAAGAAAACTTAAAAAGGCATATTAGAAAGGGTGTACATGAGAAACATACAAAAACTGCATGATATAAGTTAAATGGAATATATTCTTCAGAAAGAAAAGGCTATTTGTTGATTCTTGTAGACTTTAAGGCTTTTTCAGTTAGGATCATAATTTTCTTCTTTGTGTCTATAATGTAGAGCTGAGGGATTTTGGCAGTAATCAGGACTCTTTGGAGCTCTAGCAAACAGCAACAGCTCCAAATAATAACAAAATACTACATGTGGCAGAATTACTGTTGTTGGATGAATAGACTTTAATTGAGAAGACAGTAAATATTTTTCTTAACCTTTTCTTTATTCATTCTTCCTTAAGTAAAATGAATGGTATTACTGATGTGAGTATATTAAAATAACTGTGCTGAAAGCTTTTATAGCCAAATTCACATCACAAACATGAAGTTTAGGAGTTGCTTGAATCATTGTGAGAGAAAAAGCTAAATGGAAACTGTGTTTATTGTAATTAATGAAATAGCCGGAATTGATGCAGGTACTCTTTAATGAGGGAGAAAGGAGATGAAGACAAAAAGGTGTAATATAAACAAAGTGTACACAGAGGAAGGGAAAATTGTCTAAAGTATGCAAATGTTTGACAGAAAGGAAATTGTACTAAGTAATGAAAAAAGCAACTTTCTGAAAACAAAAAAGGAAAGAGAGGAGCTCCGTAGGAAACAAAATCAGAAAGTAGAACCTGTTAAGCAGCAAATAAAATCAATCTTTAAAAATGATTAAGAAGTTTATCTTTCAAAAGTGGGCACTAAAATTCAATGAATTGGACATAGAGTACACTGCTAATCAATTGAAGAAAAAAAATGAGGATAACTAAATTAATAATAGACATTATTTAAAAAAATTGCAATCAAATGGGTTTGCAAATAAAGAAAATGATAAAAACTTAAAGAAAGGTTCAATTCTTTATTGCTTAAGCTTATTATTAAAAATAAAGGAAGCAAAGCAAGCATGTTTTACAGAACTGTTATCCAAAAAAACATTTTCAGAAGGTAAATGTAAAACTTGTACAAGCCAAAACCTATTGATGGTATCTGAAGCACACTGAACAAGTATGAAATGTGTTACTCAGAGAACTGTTTTTCAGTACGATATTTGATTTCATGGAACATATACATTAAAATGCAATATTCAAGCACCCTCCTTTGAAAGAATGTAATTGAGATATGAACTAGCATTTCTGTGACAGACATTAATACATAAGAGGGTGATAAAAACAGAGTTGATATTCTGCATAAGAATAAAGCCAGTCAGTTCAAGAAGAATAGAACTAGAACAAGTATAGACTAATGATTTCTCTGTATGGTTATGATAGTATGGATTCATTTACTGGCATAATAATGCTGCTTTATTCTCAGTTACTTTCCTAACTGTGTTTCTGTTTCATTTGGTTGTAGATTTTATTTATTAATTTATAATTTTATGTTGTGCCACAACCAATCAATGAGTAGAGAGTTTTCAGAGAATTTAACTTGGTATTGTCCCCCTCTACTCAGCTCTTGCGAGGCCCCATCTGCAGTACTGCATCCAGGCCTTGGGAGTCCAGTACAGGAAGGACGTGGAGCTCTTGGAGTGGGTCCAGAGGAGGGCCACTAAGATGATCAGAGGGCTGGAGCACCTCTCCTATGAAGAGAAGTTGAGGGAACTGGGATTGTTTAGCTTGAAGAAGAGAAGGCTGCAGGGAGACCTCATTGCAGCCTTCCAGTACTTGGAGGGAGCATACAAACAAGAGGGGGAACAGCTGTTTACAGGGGTGGATAGTGATAGGACAAGGGGGAATGGTTTTAACTGAGACAGGGGAGGTTTAGGTTAGATATTAGGAGGAAGTTTTTCACACAGAGGGTGGTCACACACTGGAACAGATTGCCCAAGGAGGTTGTGGATGCCCATCACTGGATGCATTCAAGGCCAGGCTGGATGTGACTCTGGGCAGCCTGGTGGTTGGCGACCCTGCACATTGCAGGGGGGTTGAAACTAGATGATCGTTGTGGTCCTTTTCAACACAGGTCATTCTATAATTCTATGATATGATTATATTTCTCTTTTCTGAATATCCTGAGAAAGAACTGGACAATGCCTATTATTATTAATCCCTTTGTATCTCTGTGAAGTGTTTCAGAAAATACTCCCAACTCTTTTCCTTTGAGTGGGAAACCTTGTTAAAAGCGAATTTGTGATACAGGCTGACAAAAAGTAGGAAGGAATGAATCTTGGCTTTGTTGCATAGAAGTTGTACTGTGTGTAGCTTAATGCTGACAGTATGGTGAAGTACTTAAGAATTTCATTTCATTTGGCCCTGCCTGTGGCAGCAGGGTTGGAGATTCATGATCCTTGAGATCCCTTACCCCAGGCCATTCTGTGATTCTGTAATTCTGTGATTCTGAGTAATTCTATTCCCTTGCTGATTTGCTCTATGAGGCATCAGAAGAGCAGTATGCAGAGTTTGTGAAGTGCTTCTGTGATGTGCCATATAGTAACTATTCTCGCTTGCTTGATGAAACAGCTATGGAGGACATGCTTCAAAGAGTTTTGCTCCTTTGCTCCCCAAGCATAAATTTTCCAAGTGGAAATGTCAACTAAACCTTGCAAATGGGCTATCACAGTCACAGAAATGTATTTACTAGAACAAAGAAAAGTGGATATTTTAAATCAAAGTAATTTTTACGTTTGTACAGAGACAAATTGCTCTCAGTTATTTCTAAGGCTGAACCTTGTTGACCAGTTTAAATTGGTTTTAGGCTGAGGTGGTCCTTTTTTTTTAATAACACTATTATTTAGAGACAATTTTATAGCAGTCTTAAAGCAGAAGTTATAAATATAGCTTTGTAATATTTAGGGCTAATAAAGCTGTAGTATTTCAATGTGATGAATTATGAAAAAGGACATAAGACCCTGAGTGAATGAATAAATAGTAGAGTATAAAGGCAAACGTACTGCATTTAGTAGGTACTAGTGAGGTGACGCACTGTAGCCAATGATTAACGTAGTACAAGAGAGACTGGAACCACTTCAGTCACTAAAAAGAAAAAGTAATGAAGTGAAAAACAAGTATGCTGGATATAAATGTGATGGAACAAATACTAAAGATGTTAAAGACCAAGCATAAGCAATTGTAGAACAACCAGAAATGAAAGACATTTGAGAAATAAGTGCCCAACTAAATAAAACTCATAATGGCACTAGGAATAAAGATTAGTTAAAAGAAATAACAGAACCTAGAATACTATTTACTGATATAAAGAGCTTTATATAACTAGACTTATCAAATGACTTAACTTTGGACTTCCAAAAGAATATAGGGACAGACAGTCATTTCCCAAGGGAAGAACATGAGATACTGAAGAATAATAAGAACTTGCCAGCAGAGATGATAAAAAAATTAGAATGTCTGAAGCCTGTGCGAATGTCAGGACAGACAGGTCCATTCCAGAACTCCCAAGAAAGTGGCAAGAGAGATAAGAAATGTTTTAGCAGATACATAAGAGGAAAAGACATTCTGAAAGAGACAGGGAATGAACCACTGGATTTACTTAATATTTTAGAAGAATACAGTGAAGATTGAGATGACAACCAACCTCTGAAATTAAGCCAGCAGATTGTACAGCTGGAAGGCAGCAGTGACCAAGATAAATAGCACACTGGGCGTTCAATTATCTCAGGGTTGTAACAGCAAGTTTTTGTTAGGTATTGGAAAATCCTTCATTTATGCATCAGTTTATCCATTTAGAAGTTGAGATATTGACATTTACTGCAATGAATTCTAATTGCAACTAATAAATTATTTACAACTTTATGTTATTTCTTAGGAAGAATGGAAATCTCCCATTAATGAGGTGTGATCTATCATAATTTCTCATACTTTGGAGAATCCCAGTCTTTGCTCTTAACAGAATTTCAGTAGTTGCAATCAACATGAAATTAGTAAGGTTCAAGTACCCTGGAACTCAGCTCTGTTTAGTGTTATTGTCTTATGCAGTCCTGTTGTTTTCTGTTGATTTAATACACAGGGGAAAGACTCCTCACTTTTTAATGAAGTACAAGATGGCTATTGGTTATTCTATAACATTCAGTCAAACAGAACATACAAGACACTGACATCTCTTTCTACAATTTAGTGTAGTCTATTTTTGGAGTCAAAAAGTGAAGCTGTAATAGATGTAGGCCTTCTTGTCTTGTTTTCTGTAATTAGGATCACAGGCTGTTATAATAAGATAAATTATTGATTTTTTTTTTTAGTTCTACAAATCACTGGTGCCACAGAAAACACTTAGAATTCATATTGGAGTTGATGGTTTCTAGAGAAACATCATTTCTGCTAATGAGTTGTGAGCTTACTTCAATGTATAAAGGCAATGGGTGTATTGTGAAATCAATTTGCATATCACTATTGCAATGGATCAGCATTAAATATTTGCACAGCTTTCAAAATATCATAAAAATAAAGGAATGTAGTAGGCAACTGATGCCATCTACCTGGACTTTTGTCAGTCCTTTCATATGGTCCAATACCACATCCTTAAATTGGAGACATATGAATTTGAAGAATGGTCTATTCTGTAGAGAAGGAATTAACTGGAAAGTCAGAGGTTTGTGGTAAATGGCTCTGTATCTAGGGAGAGACTGATGATGAACTGTGTCTGTGCTGGGACTGGTACTCTTTAAAATCTTTATTAACTACATAGAGGATGGGAACAAGTGCACCCTCAGCAAGTTTGCTGATGACACCAATCTGAGCAATATGGTTGATACAGCTGAAGGAAGGGATGCCATCCAGTGGCACCTTGATAAACTCAAAGGGTGAGCCCATGTAAACCTAATGAGGTTCAATAAAGCAAAGTGGACAGTTCTGCACTTGTGTCAGTGTAATCCCAGGTATGTATATAGACTGGGAGAGGAACTCCTAGTGATGATTTTCTTGCTGAGATAGACTTGAGAGTCCTTGAAGATGAAAAATTGAACATGAGCAAGCAGTGTGCCTTTGCAGCCTGGAAGGCCAAAGGAATTCCAGGTTGCATCAGAAGAGGGGTGACCAGCAGGGAAAAAAATGTGACTGTCCCCCTCTATTCTGCCTTCACGAGGCCTCATCTGGAGCATTGTGTACTGATCTGGACCTTCAAGGCAGGAAAGATGTTTGTCAATTGACAATGTCGTTGACATTGTTGAGCTTTTGGAGAGGGTCCAAAAGAGAGCCACAAAGATGATCATAGGGCTGGAGCACCTCTCTAAAGAAGACAGGTTGAAGGAGCTGTGCTTGTTCAGTCTGGAAAGAAAAGACTGCGGGGAGACCTCATCATGGCTTTCAAGTATTTAAAGGGAGATTACAAACAGGAGAGAAATCAACATTTTACTCGGGTAGATAGTGACAGGACAGGAAGAAATGGTTTCAAATTAAAGGAGGGAAGATTTTGACTGGATGACATGAGGAAGTTTTTCACTGAGGGGGTGATGAGGTGCTGGACAAGGCTGCCCAGAGAGATTGTGGATGCCCCATTCCTGAAGGTGTTCAAGGCCAATTTGAATGGGGCCCTGAGCAGCATGGTCTAGTACTTAACCTAGTGGTTGGCAGAGGTGTTAGAACATGATGATCTCTGAGGTCCCTTCCAACCCACACCATTCTTTGATTCTATGATTCTATAAATAATCTGAAATATGTACTTATCCAAAACAACATGTGGTACATTATATGAGAGTGGCTTGTTCAGAATGCAGTAATAACTTATAATTTGAAATATCAAAAAATGGGAAATGGAGTTCTGAGAAGAAATCTTTTCTTTGTGTCCTTAGCTTTAAAAGGTTTGGGAGAGGATAACAAAAATCTCATAGTGAGAGTAACTATGTACTCATAAAAAATAGAAGTGAATAATAAAGATACAAAAAATTCTAGTAACATTAATCCTTGTTTCAAAAATGAAGTCCTTTACAAACTGTTGAGAATTGTTTGCTTCTATTTCTGCAGAGAATTTCATTAGATTTCATTTTTAGAGACATTCTTCACATCATGAAATCTGTGTTTGAGAACAGATTCCCAAGCTGATGATTTGCCTAACAGAAAAATGTAACTCCAACTTAATTTATTTGTAAGATTCCCATTGGCTTCAGATGGGAATTAGAGCAGGCTGAGTGTAAGAAAGAAGCCTGTAATCTCTCTAGCAGACTAACTCATCTTTGCTGCTTTTTAAATTATGTTTCCTAACTTTGTCAGAAGAAACACAATTGCTACAATATGGTAATGAAGTAAGAGATGTCTAAGCTGGATGTTATAGAACAACACAACCTGTTTTATTAATTAGGTAATGCTGAGCAACGCATAGTAAAACAAAGGAAGAAGTGTATGAAAAAAATTGATTAGTATCTATACTAAAGGAAAGTATCCTCAGTGCATGTCTTGCTCTATTGCAAATCACTTCCACAAAGTTAAATACTGTTTTCTATTGTTCTGGGTGGATACTTTAGTTATGATCAAACAGTGAAGATGGTTTCACTGATGAGGTGTAAAAAACTATTTCCTTTCTGTGCCTTCCCCCTTGGTTCTGGTGTATAATTCTGTTCTTTTCCCACATGTACTGTTATGCTGATTTCTGGAATAAAAAATGCCTGGATTTGCTGGCCTTCAGAACAGTGGAGCATATATCTGAACATAAGGAAAATTATATAGCCAACACATTATGTAGTTGAAATTGCCCTGATACAATTATTTGTCGTGCAACAATACTGTAAAAATCTTGCAAATAGCAACATAAATTTATGGGGAAACAAATAAAATGGTCATAGATCTCTGGCTGGTACACTTTGACTCAGTATGGTACTGTTTGAAGCATCCAGCCTTTGCAGTAGGCAGTGTATCAAACTCAAGTTTTTGGTTTGGAGATTTTCCCCCTTGACCACAGGAGGCAACACTAACACTAATTAATGTCTTTCCAGCTTCTGTTTCGTACAGTGCTGTTCCTGTGAATGACTGAGATAGAGTAAGATAATCCACGAAATTGTTGTACTTTTGTATAATGTATTATGTTCACACATAGCATTTTATTATTATTTTTAATATGTATATATATGTGGAGAGGGATCAGAAGGCTTCCTGACAAAAGTGTAATTTCTTCACTGTAGTCTCCACAGATTATTATGTACTCATAGATTAAGAAACTGCCAGTTTTAGGGACAATTGCAATGTTCATATATTTACATTGGCATAAAGTTTATCTATTTTGGTTTCTACCTCTTAAAGAAGAGGACATTTAAACCTTAATAGCTGATATGTATAGTAAGATCCTGTGCTGCAGTTAAGCTATTATCAATTCAGTTTTTATAATGCTGTGAACTAAGGATGTAGAAGGAACAATGGAAGGAAGAAGATAAAGTGATAACTAGATGGAACGAGTTTTCAAAACAAAATGGCAGTTCTTCACACAAGAGGTAGCTGACCCCAGCAACTCCCTGCTGAAGATATTGTGAACTGTAAAAGTTTGTGGAGGTCCCAGAGGAAGTGGGAAAATTTAATGGAAGAGAAATTCTCTAAAAATTACTAAATATATAGAATCCATTTGTAGGCTATGAAGAACAATACTTGAAATACTTGAAATCTGGCAGACTGTAGGGCAAGACATTTTATATACTTGCCCTGTTCTTACTTATATTAATGCATATGATTGTGACTCTTTCTGAGTACACAGCACTGGTCTTCATAGTCATTGCTATCATCCAGAATGGCCTTCTAAAATTCTTGTTTTTATGAATCAAAGTTAAATGTCAAATAAATATAGTAAATAATGTTCATTTACCAGATGTTACCTCAATAGCATAAATATATACAATATTATTTACTTTAAAAATAAATACATACCACAAAAACACAATCTGCTCATTTCCTTCTCATTAAGTACTCCATGAAAGAATAGCAACATAATTGTACCCTGCTAGTCTTCCTATCAACCATAGTTTAATTAACAGGAAAATTTAGACTGAAGGTGTTTAGAAACAGCACTGGATTCTAAATATGGACAAATGAAACCCCTCCACCTCCATTTAAATATTTTCCAAACACAAAACATGTGGTCAGCAATACATCATTTTGGATGCCTTTCTGATAGCATCCCATAACCCTGTTAGCAGTTTGCCTTGATATGTTAAACAGTGCCATGCGTTATGGGGTGAGAACTCCTTGATTTATAAGCATTTCAGAGCAGCAGTGTATACATATTCATTTGGCATATGCAAGAAGAAATTCTAGGAAAGCTCAATTGTTTTTTGATGTATTTTTTTAAATTATTATTTTATTCTGGCACATTACAAAATGTAATTTTATTATTTAAAACATCAGGGAAAATAAACAGAATGTGGTTCTTAGTACTGAATTCTGGCCCAAACTCCTTTAAATCAATAGAAAGCTTAGTTTGATTCGTATTGGTCTTAGATCAGTCTTTTCTTTCACCATAAAATAAAGAGGTCATATTGTCGCAAAACTTCATATTCAACTCCGTACATTAAAATTATGTTGATCTCGTTAAAATTGTATTTTATCTTACTGTTTATTTTGTATGTTAAAATGGATTCCCTTTATTCTTCTTTCAGATGTTCATTTCTAATATTTATTAGGGCTCTGCTGCTTCATGACCCTAATTCCTCTATTTATGATTTATTCTCTTCTTACAAATAGTTATTCTTTTTTTGTCCTTGTAATACCCTGCTCAAGTGTAGAGACATTTGTAGAAGACTGAAGTTATTTCACTGTAGTATTTTTGCATGAAGAATTATGTGGCAATAAAGTAAATGATGAGTGGAAGGAGGTCATATCTTTACTCTTTTCCTCTTTAAAGCAGGATCCAGCGGGTGTGATTAGCAGCCACTTTTAGTTCAGCATCTGCATTTAATCAGAAGTTATTTCCCCATTTCCTAGACTGCTTATTGTAACACTTCACCACTTCATCTCTCTTCTGCCAAGTAGGCAATAAAAGAAAGGTTTCTAACTTTCTCCTCTTTTATTTATTTATTTTTTTTTTTGTCTAGCCTTGCTAAAACTTAAATATGTGATTTTTGTAAATAAATAAGTGTTAACATACGGAAAAAATATGACTAGATAAATGTTTTCAAGGCTCTTCTGAAGGTTTTGCACTTAACGTCTACATTAGCAGGAGTCCCTCAGAAACAGAATGGGGTTAAAATTTCTACATAATTACATATAATTTCAGCTTACTATAGGTGGAGGTGTAAAGAAGCAGTTTGATTTCCTTTTCTTTTTTTTTTTTTTTCCTTTCTTTTTGTTTGTTTTCTTGCACATTAGAGATATTGTTCCCTATACCTGGGCTCAAAAGTTTGCATTAAAGAATTTCCCCCTCCCACCACTACACCATCTTCCCTCAAAAAGGAACTTAATTAATTATTTCTTGTAAACTGTAAATCAAAAGTAATTTATATAACCAAGGTAAAGCACATCCAGAAACAATGATTTAATTGTATAAAGTTGAAAGAAATTTTTTTCTTCTTTTTTCAAGAGAAGAATCTTCTTTTCCTATGTGAGGCTTAAGCTGCAAAACCACTGGCATTCATTCTAGATAATTACAATGTGAAAATGACATTTTGTTGATATATATATTTTTTTTAATCAGACATCAGACATGAAATAAGTGGTATTAAAATCAAATATATTTTAAAATGATCTCTTTCATGAAAGTCTGCCACCAAGTTTCTTTAGTACTAGATAAAGAATTCTTCTACTTTTCTTTGAGCGATTCTCCATGTAAGATTCATTAAAAAACTCATACCATACTGCAGATTCATACTGAAGCTAATTGCTTATTCATTTCCAGATCATGGGAACAGGGGAAGATTCCAAGAAATTATTGAAGTATGGAAAGTAGATGAACAAATTTACAAGTTAAAAGCTCACAATCAGCTGTTATAATTTTAATTGATTGTTTCTGAACTGTACTCACTCCATGAAAGTGACGAATTTTAAAATGTTCTGCATGGAGTTTAAAATCCATCTCAATACTTATAAAAGACAATTCCTCTTATCTTAGAACCTAATTACATCGAAACTTAATTTGTTAAGTTCAGTGATGTGAAGTAAAATATAAACTAAAAAGGAAAAACATCTTTTTGACTGTGCAGCATAGATAGCAAGGCAGTTAATATACTTTAGAATGTGATTATATTGACAATGATAATGTTCCTTTTTTTTTTTTTTTTTTTTTTTTCCCTCTTAGGAGTCTGAGGAAAGAAAAGGAAATGTAGTTCACAGGCTGTGAAATATAAATTGTCTTTTTCTTTAATGATATTGTTACACAGTATTCAGATTTTCCCATCATTGAACTTCCAGGCATAATTCAATGTTACTATTTACGTCGTTGAGGAATGAAGGAATGTCTGGGGGCAGTTCATTAAGACTGAGAGGAGGCAACTATCTTTACATACATGTATGTATGCTTTTCTTGTCTGTTTGCACATCTGTTCATGCAAGTAGTTCAAATTAAAGTTACTCTGCTACCTTGTGGCTGTAGCTTGAAATACCATCTCCTTACTGGCTTAAATTATAAAATTGTCTATTATTTATTATGTTATTTATTCTACTTAGCACACATGAAGTGGCATCCAGGAGACTGTGTTTAGCTTTAGACCTCTTCCCAGTGGAAGAGAAATCTCTGTTTCACCAGAGATTATGTTGCAGAGATGATGAATTCCTCCTTTGCCCTCATCCTGCTTCTGTCTCGCTTTTAAAGCATAGAAGCAGAGCATGGAAGAGAAATCTGCCCTGCTGCTGTTCATGTGCCTGTCCAAATAGCATACATTAGTGATAACGGTCCATGAATAATGGAGGATGTCGCAGAGAATCCAGGAGAACTGAGAAAAATGACGCTGTTAATGTTCAGAAGACTCAGAAGCTGCATGTCTTCAGGAAAAGAATTTTATGTACATCAGTATTATCTAACATTAGCTTTATTGCATTGGATACCCGTTTTTTTTAATCTCTTCCTATTTTTCTTGAATGGCTCAAAATGTTATATATAGTGACACAGTATCTTCTTAATAACATTAACTTTCTGGTCATATTCTAGAGCAATAATTAATTTGTGTTAATATTGATAACAGCTATAATTAATTAGAATGAATTTTTATGTCAACTACACAGAGAGGTTATTTCTTCACAGCCTTCAACTGTGTTAAACAAAATCAGATTTCCTGAGTAAACTGGCTTCATCCATTATTTTTTATAAAAGCACATTAACTAGCTTCTTAACAGTTTTTTTTTTTTTTTTTTAAGTTTTTCTGACATTAACAGATAACAAGCGTTATGCTAGATAAAAAGAGAGGTTTAGAAGTTCTTGGTTTCACATCAGAGAAATAATAACACCTTTATTCATGAGTTATCAATTCAAAATACCACTGGTGCCCAAGATACTTATTTCATTATTTCTCTGTTTTGAACTTTAAACCTTGAATAACTTTTTGCTTTTAAAACAGATAGAAAAAGTACCACTCTCTGTAGACGGAAGCACATCTAGCACAGATGCAAGTACATATCAACCTCATCCACTAAGAAACTGGGGAAACACTACACAGCCAAATTTGTTTTTTCAAGTGTCTGAAGAAGCTGCCAATGGAGATAGTGGTGGAGATAGTGTGTGTCATTGTCAGCTTATGTTTCAGGAGGAGCAGTCTTATCATGCACACTATACAAAGTTTTCTCTCCTTCATGGCACTTGCCTTGTTATGTTCTGGGCTCTGCGTTCTTCACATTCCACTGCTTTGCTCCTCCTATGCTCACCGGGGCTGAGAGCTGTTGTGTAGTGTTCCAGGGTGCTAACTGGTACTTTTTTCACCATCTTATACTTCAGCCATCACCACAGTGCTCCAGCTTGTCGAGATTGTCCGGCCGTACAGCCTCTTACATTCTTACAAACCTTTGTGGAGACCTGCATGAGAGTATTTAGACTATTTTGGTCTTTCAAACCTGCCAGGATTGTGACAAAATTGTGTCATAGATTATGAACAACATTCTTGACAGGAGCTAGAAAAGGATCACTAACTTGCTCTGTGAAATAACCTGTCTATAATTTTTTCCCACCGAATGAAATTTCACAGTATCAAAAATCAATTCCTATGTGGGAAATTCTATGCTTGGCCTTGAGCAAAGTACTGGATTGCAGGATTTGCAGGTGGTTATTTTATTGAATTCCTGTTTGGGGAGACCTGAAATACAGTCAATTTTTACAAGCATTTTTAGAATTTAATGGATTTGTGACTTCAAGAATGTTTAACGTTTGTAAAGTTCCCAATAGCAGTTATATATGTATATATACATACATATATATGTATATATGTATATATATTCTATATTACTTCAGCAAATCAGTATGCAGCTGTTTCACAATAATTTCACAAGACTGACTGTCTGTGACACTTTAGTCTAACTTTTGTTATGGCAATTTTAGTGGCAAGAAGAGAATTTTCAGTATTGTGGAATAAGCTCCTTAATGACATTTAATGAAAAAAAAAAGTCAAAGATCATATACTAATGAGAAACAAAATCATATAATTTTAGGGGTTGGGAGAGACCTCTGGTAATCATGTAGTTCAACCTTTCTGCTGAAGCAGGTTCACAGAATCACAGAATGGTTTGGATTTGAAGGAACATTTAAGATCACCTAGTTCCAACCCCTGCTGTAAGCAGAAACACATCTCACTAGACCAGGTTGCTCACAGCCCCATCCAGTCTGTCCTTGAATGCCTCCAGGGAGGAGGCATTTACAGCCTTACTGGGCGATCTATTCCTGTGTCTCAAGACCCTCACAATAAAGAATTTCTTCCTGATCATCTAGCCTAAATCTAACCTCTACCAATTTAAAGCCAATTCCTCTCATCCTGTTGCAACCTGCTCATATAAAAAGTCCCTCCCCAGCTTTTCTGTAGGTCCCCTTCAGGTACTGGAGGGCTACTATAAGGTCTCCTTGGAGCTTTTTCTTCTCCCAGCTGAAAAGCCCCAGCTCACTCAGCCTGTCCTCATAAGGGAGGTGCTCCAGCCCTTTGATCATCTTCATGGCCCTTTTCTGGACCTGCTCCAACAGATGAATGTTCTTCTTGTGTTGAAGGCTTCAGAACAGGACCCAGTACTGCAGGTGGGGTCTCACAAGAGCAGAGCAGAGGGGCAGAATCACCTCCCTTGACCTGACGGTCATGCTTCTCTTGACGCAGCCCAGGTATACTGTTCGCCTTCTGGGACATGAGTGCCTATTGCTAGATCATGTTGAATCTTTCATCGGTCAGCACTCCCAAATCCTTCTCCTCAGGGCTGCCTCAAGCCATTCTCTGCCCAACCTCTATCTGAGGTTGAGCAGAGATTGAGATTGAGATTGCCCTGACCCAGGTACAGTAATTCATACTTGTCCTTGGTCAACTTCATGAGGTTTGCATGGGCCCACCTCTCAAGTGACAGGTATCTCAGCCTTTCCACACAATGGAGATGCTCCAGACTTGCATACATGCAGTTGTTCCTCTCCAGGTGTGGGACTTGTCATAGTGATAGCCATCTATGAGAAGAGTCTGAAAGAGAATTCAGAGAGCTAGAGGCCTATCAGCCTGATCTTGGTATTTAGGAAGATTATGGAACAGATCTTTTTGAATGTAATCACACAACATGTTCAGGACAACTAAGGCATCATGGTTTCATAAAAGATAGATCCTGCTTGACTGACCCAATCCACACCTATGTCCATGTAGTGGATAAAAGAAAGGCTGTGGATGTAGTCTACTTGGACCTCAGTATAAAGCCTTGGATTATGTCTGTGACAGTATTCTCCTGGATAAGCTGGCAGCCCATGGCTTTGACCAGTAAATTTCTGGCTGGGTAAAGATTGATTGGATGTTTGGACCCAGAGAGTGGTGGTGAGTAGAGTTAAATCCAGCTGGTTCCCAGTCATGAGTGGTGTTCCCCAGAGGTAAGAACTGGAGTATGGCCCATTCAATATGTTTATTGATGATCTCGATGAGGGCATTGACTGTACCCTTAGTAAGTCTGCAGATGATACCAAGTTGAAGGGAAATATTGACCAGTCTTAGCAGGGGAAGGCCCTACAGAGGGATTTGGACAGGCTGGATTTTTTGGGCAGAGGCCAATTGTATGAACTTTGGCAAGATCAAGTACTGGATCCTACACTTTCATCACAACATTCCTATATAGTGCTACAGGCATGGGTAGAATGTCTGGAAAGAGGAACAGTGAAAAAGAGTCTGGGGATGCTAAACAATAAGTGGCTGAACATGAGCCACCAGTATACCCAGGTGGCCATGAAGACCACTGGCATCTCAGCTTGTATCAGAAGTAGCGTAGTCTGCAAAACTAGGGAGATGATTGTAGCTCTGTATTCAGCACTGACAAGACTGCACCTCTAGTGCTGTGTTCAGTTTTGGGCTGCTAAGTAGCAGAAAGACATGAAGGTACTGGAGTGTGTCCAGAGAAAGGCAACAAAGCTGGTAAAGGTTGTGGAGCACAAGTCTTACAAGGAGCAGCTGAGGGAATGGGGTTTGTTTAGTTTGGAAAAGAGGAGGCTCAGAGGAGACATTATTGCTGTCTACAACTACCTGGAAGGAAGCTGTAGCAAGGTGAGAGCCTCTTCTGAGTAACTAGTGATAGGATGAGAGTTTATGACCTTAAAAGTTGTGTTAAGGGAGGTCTAGATTGGATATTAGGGAAATTTCTGCTCAGAAAGAATGATAATAATTGGAACAGTCTGTGCAGGGAAGTGGTCCTGGAGATTTTCAAGAAAAGAGTGAAAAATAGTGCTTGGGGAAATGGCTTAGGAGGCATAGTGGTGATGTGTGGATGATTGGGGTTGATGATGTTAGATGTCTTGTCCAAACTATTCTATGATTCTGTGATTCTATCACTCTACACTTGTTCTTGTTGAACCTCATAGGGTTCTCTCTGCCCAGCACTCTAGCCTGTTCAGATCTCACTGAATGGCAGCACAGCCTTCTGTGTTTTGATATATAAGCCACTAAAATGGGAGACAAAGAAAATCTCATTAAGATTTTCACATGCATCCTGTTTTAAATAACTGAACAACAAGTGTATTCAGACATGTAACTTTCTTTTATATAGATCATGATCATCTTATCGTGTTAATTCCCATTCCTCAGCAGGGGAAAACACAACTTGCCACTGAAAATTCCCATGTTTTTCAGAAGGGCTCACTTTCATGAAAAATGAAGGAAACTGCTACTGAGTTCAGTTTCTTTGCCTGTAGAGAATAGACAACAGAAAAAAATCATAACTGGAGAGATTTCTTAGAAGTCTGTGGTAGAACAGCATTCTGTGACTACTGTAGATGCAAACTCCTATTTTTAGATAGTTTTTATAGATAGAAGCATTTACTTTCTGGGAGAAGGATGTATACTGTATACTAGAATTAGTAGACAGTATCAGTATATCCAGTTGGATTATTATTTTGCTTATTAAAAAGTCAGTATTTTTGGCTTTTGTTAAGCAGGATGGGGCTTTCTTCCTTTGGCCTGGTACTATCAGTAGTCAAAAACAGGCCAATTTATTCTCTGCCGGAGAATATTTTTTTCTGTTGGATGTAGAACTGCCACAAATATTTGAGTTTTGGTCATTGCACTCTGAAAGTAATGTCTTATTGCTGGAGGAAGTGAAGCTGTACTGATGAGCCTGGGACAAAGAAGATGAAATGAAGACTACCAGTCTGGAATATCCCACACTCAAGAGATAGGCTTTTCTAGATAATCCTGGAAATCTTTGGGAAACCCAGAACCCAGACAATGCTCTCAGATAAGAAGTGGGAAAGAAGCAGGAATCAGGAGCCAACAAGAAACTGAAGCTGCCAAAGCAGTTGCTATCATATGTTAAACAGACCTGAACAGATCTTAACAATGATTTATAGAGTTCTAATTAGTTCTGACTTTTTGCACTGAGATCAGCAACACAATCCAGTCCTTCATACCTTTCTCTCTTCTGAATTGTTTAGTCAGTTTCATCTTAGTTTAGGTTATGCTTTCTGTACCTAACCACCAAATTGTGAAGTGCATATGGAATGTGCAGTGTTACAGCTTTTATTTATTGATTGTTTCCAGGTTTTCACTTGTAATGTTTGTGTGGAGGTGATGTTGCCATGATTAATATGGATTGTCCTGTTCTTGTTTCTACTGCTGTAAATAGAATTAATAATGATGCAGAAATTAATGTGATTGTTCACACATGGCATAAGATTAGGACAGTGCATACTGTAATTTTTCAGTTGAAAGGCTCAGTTAGGCAGGAAGAGAAACAAACTTTTAGTATATAATAATAGCACTATTGCCACATTGAATAATGCAGAATTACTTAGTACGAGATTAATATGATGTTCACTTGGATAATGGAAATTATTAACTAAAGTTTCCTTAATGTGAAGAGTTCATCTGGGAACAGGTGGATATTTGCATCTAAGCTATTCTACGCTCAGTGGAATGACCACAGAGGAATGTGGTGGTTAATATCATCCTACGATAGATGTCTAAAATTGGTCAGATGAATAATTTCTTGTAAGTGGCTGTTGATCTCCACTGACTATACTCTTACCTTAGAAGGACAGGCTCAGATTTTACATCTGATACATATGATAGAAATCTGAAGTTAGATGACAGTAGTCACACTTGAAGGGTCTTGAATCCAATTTCACTCCTGTTAGCAAATACAATGCTATGAAGATGAAAAGCTACATTTATATGTCTGCCAAAAAAAAAAAAAAAAAAAAAAAAAAGAGGCGAAAGCATAACTCAGCAAATTGAAGGTCGTTTGGTATTCTGGTATTTTGTACTTGTAGGATGGTATTGTGTCTTAATTTGCTGTTTATATGCACTCCCGCTTGGTATCTATATTTTAACAAGAGATAGAATAGAAAGACATGCAGTAGATTTTGAAGATATGACCTCAGGAGTTGCTTGAGGGCTGCAGACCACTGTATTGTTACAGATAACAGAAAACTTGCTAACCTATAAATAACACTTACGTCCTAAAAGATCTATTAATTTGCCACCTATGACAGCTGGACAATATTTTTCTGACAGAAAGTCTTTCTATTGAAATTTTCATGAAACCCATCTTTTTTACATAAATACACTTATCTGACAGAAACTTAAAAAATGCTAGGAGATAGTTACAGCATTCTGGTTTTCTCTGGTGTTTCAATATTTCTTAAATATATGAAAGGGAAATGCTCATCATTTTTTTCAACTAATTTCAACTAATTACTTGTTAGTTGAAATAAATGTCAGGCTATACATACAGCTTGACTGATCCAAAAACTTCGAAAATTTCTGTTCCATAGCAGAATTGTTTTGTGCTCAGATTTCTAATGATAAAAAGTTAATGATCAGCATTTCTTTCAAGCTGTCTTTTACCCGTTTTTGTTGTACAAATGCTAGAATTAAAATGAATATAATATTTGTTTTGAGCCTATTAAAAAAATATTGAGGCCTTGGAGAGTGTTCAGAGAAGAATAATAAAGCTGGTGAGGGGTTTGGAATACAAGTCTTAAGAGAAACGGCTGAAGGAACTGGGATTGCCTCAAATTGCACCAGGTTTAGGTTGGACATTAGGAAAATTTCTTCTCCAAAAGAACATTCAGGTGCTGAAATGGAGTGCCCAGGGAGGTGGTTGAGTCCATCCCTGGAGGTGTTCAAGAAATGCTTAGATGTGATATTAAGACACATGTTTTAGTTGGAAAATACTGATAGTAGGTGGACAGTTTGGACTGGATGATCTTGGAGCTCTTTTCCACGCTTGGTGATTCTGTGATTCCATAAAAACAAAGCTTATGCTGTCAACATAGTTCTATACTCAGGATTTGAAATTGCTAGCAAGTTTCAAACACATTTAAAGGAGGCAAGAAGTCTCAGCAATAACTCTGTTTCAGTAAATTTTACAACAGCTGGAACCCAGATGCTGAATAGAACTTAGATCACTATGTCCCCAGAAAAGAGGAGAGAGAATTCAGCTGCTACAAATTTAGTTTGGCAGTGGATGGCTGCCAACTAGGTCCTTCAGACCAACCACATATCCCCTTTATTGAGGATATGAAGGATATTTATTGAATGATATGAGAGAGCAAAGAACACATATTCTCTTGAAATGATACTTCCCAAGTTCCACTGACCACAGAAACAGCTTTTGAAATGTTAAGTTACTATTCTCAGTGTTGTATAGAATCACAAGGTTGGAAAGGACTTTGGAAAGGACAAGATCTAGTCCAACCATCCTCCCATTACCACTGCTACCACAAACTACTAAACTATATCTTGTTGCTCCTCATCCAGATGCCTCATAAACACTTCCAGGGACAGTGATTTCACCACCTCCCTGGGCAGGCCATTCCAATGTTTGACCACTCTCTGAGAGAAAAAGTTTTTTCCTTATATCTAACCTAAACCTCCTCTGGTACAACTTGTGGCCATTTCCTCGGGTCCTTTTTGTTGCTTGGGAGAAGAGGCCAAACCCCTCCTCATCACAACTTCCCTTCAGGAAGTTGTAGGGTGCAATGAGGTCTCTTCTAAGCCTCTTCTTCACCAGACTAAACAATCCCAGCTCTCTCAGCCGCTCCTCATAAGACTTGTGCTCCAGACCTCTCACCAGTTTTGTTGCCCTTCTCTGGACATGTTCCAGGGCCTCAATGTCTTGTAGTGAGGAGCCAAAAACTGAACACAGTACTCAAGGTGCGGCCTTCCCAGAGCTGAGTACAGGGGGATGATCACCTCCCTGTTCCTGCTGGCCACACAATTTCTAATGCAGGCCAGGATGCCATTGGCCCTCTTGGCCACCTGGGCACATTGTTGGCTCATGTTCAACCAAGCATCAACCAAACCTCCAGGTCTGTTTCCTCTTCACAGTTATCCAGCCACTCAGCCCCAAGCCTGTAATGCTGCATGGGGTTGTTGTGGCCAAAATGCAGGACATGGCACTTGGCCTTGTTGAATCTCTTCCCACTCACCTCAGCCCAGCGATCCAGCTTATCTAGATCCCTCCGAAGGTCCTCCCTACCTTCGGGAAGATCGACACTACCTCCCTATTTGTAATCAGCTAATAAATGACTAACCTCAGTTTACCTTTGTCATCTATCATATTTATCATACCTAAGCTTAATATGATAGATGGCAGAGGCTGAGACACAGTCTCTTGACCCACTCAGTATGTTATGAGGGAGCTTGTCACGGTTTTATGATTTGCTAAGTAATAAGCATTACAGGTAAGACAGTATTAGTCAGTGGTCACCACACAGAGTAAAATGATAGAAGAAGTTAAAGAGAAAAGATAGAAAATGAGGAAAGAGAGACAGACAGATGTACAAACACAGCAAAACAAAATATTTCACCCTTCCTCCATCCAGTGGTATCTTGCTGATCTCCAGAAATTGTGGGTCATCCAAAGTTGCATTGGTCAGTTGACAACTAATGACAACGGTACAAACTCTTATTTATAACCCAAAGTGGTCAAGCCTGCTCTTTTGGAATGACAGCTTCTGGCTTTGGGAATCTCAACTTTTTTCCTGTCTTTCAGGCCTTGCAAATTGAAGTCAGCAGATAAAAGGAAGGAGGGAGATGCCAGCTTGTATCCTTCCTGGTAATATCTCTCAGTCACCTCTATCAATTTGGTTTTATTTCCTCCCAGGCCAAGTCTTCAGCCAATAAATACTCCTGGGCCCTCTCATTCAAATGCAAACAACTCCTAAGAAATGCTTTCAAATGTAAAACTGCTCACAGAGTGATATTGGTTGCCTTATGCTGATTTGAGATATTCCTTACCAATCTCAGATACAGAGTTGACATTAAATATCTTACACAAGACTTTGTAGTTCTACTGCCACAGAAGCAATCAAAATTTAATTTGTGGGTGCTGTATCTGTACTGGAGAAAAATCAATGATTTCTGTAAAGAATGCTCCTGGATAAGACTTAATTTCTTCTGGTTTTACAATATTTTTTAAAGCACTGTATCTAAGCTCCTAAAATATTCAATTATAGAAAAGCTGAAGTGAAAGAAAGCTCTGCATGTCTTCTAATTCATCCTCTCGCTAAATACAGGACTCCTGTCACTTCATGCTCTTCCTCAGCATAGAACAATGTTAGATGAGACTTCTTGGAAACTTGTCCAGAATGGCCATTCTACATAATTTTTGGACAGTCTGTTCCAGTGCGTCAGTCTTGTCCTGAAGAAGATTTTTTTTTTAATTTCTAATTACAGTTTTTCTTGCTGCACATTCTGACCATTACCCCTTCTCCTTACACATCTCTCAGAAGAGAAAGCTAGAATGCACCATTCAATAGTAGAATCAGTAGTTTAGGTCCCTTCTTCTTTGATAAAAAGAACCAAACAGTTCCCTTAGATTCCCTCAGAAAAACATAAATTTAGTTTTTAAAAAGGCTTTCTTTTAGATTCTCTCAAGCCTTCCAGCATCTTGTACAGGGGATGTGTCCAAAAGTGGTAACAGTTTTATAGATGCACCCTCAAAAGTGCTTAGTGCAGCAGCATAATCACTTCCATCAATTTATAGGTCTCATTGTTAATGTCGGCCAGCAAATGTCCTGTCTTCATACTGCAAGGGTGAACTCCTCATTTGTTTAAAAATGGTGAACATTCCTCACTCTCAGCTTGTTATTGAAACCAGTTTTCAGAAAGCACAGAATTTATAACTCAAAGTTAAACTCCCATTTGTCTACTCAAACTAAAACATACCCACCAACTGAAAAACAGAAGTTACTAATCCCTTCAAGATATTTTGGCCTGTGTGCTTGCAAACTAGTGTACAAGGGTTTAAGACATTGTTATTATTGCTGATGTTCTTGTATCTACCTCCCCTTTTACAGTCTATGAATACTATTTTTCATTCATCAGATACTGATATGCCCTGACCTTAGTCTTCAGTTACCTCATAACTTGACACTGCTTTGGGGATCTGATTTGCTGACAGAAAGCTCCATTCTCATGACTAATTATAATTCTTCGGTTAGGAATTTTAGATGAACATTTCTGTAGAAATGTTTTTCCAGTAGACTTGTTAGGGAGCTGTTAAACCCCTTCTAAATGACAGTGGCTGTCTCTGAAAACATACTTAACGAATATTCCGCTTCGAAGCTCTAAGCTCTGGCAGAACTCAGGTAGTTGTGATCAGCAGCAAGGAGCCCAGCTGGAGGCCTGCTGCTAGCGGTGCTCCCAGAAGTTTCTGGTACTGGGTCTAATCTTGTTTTATTCACCAGTGACCTGGTGAATAAAGGAACAGAGTGCAACCTCAGCAAATGTGCTGAGGACACAAAGCTGGGAGGAGTAGATAGGACACCAGAAGTCTTTCCTGCCATATGGCGAAACCTGAACAGACTGGAGAGTTTGGTGGAGAGAAACCTGGTGGGGTTTAACAAGGGCAAATGTCGAGTCCTGCACCTGAGGAGGAATAACCTCATGCATCACAACAGGCTAGGGGCTCACTCACTTGAAAGAAGCTCTGTGGAGAAGGAAATAGGTGTCCTGATGGACAACAGGTTGACCATGAGCGTGCCCTGGTGTCCAAGAAGGCCAATGGTATCCTGGAGTGTGTTAAAAGGAGTGTGGCTAGCAGGTTGAGGGAGGTTGTGCTTCCCCCCTACTCTGTCTTGGTGAGGCCACATCTGGAGTATTGTGTCCAGATCTGGGCTTCTCTGTTCAAGAAGGACTGGGAAGTACTGGGCATAGGACTGCAAAGATGATCAGGGGCCTGGAGTGTCTCCCTCTCTTCTGAGAAAAGGCTGAGAGTTTTGGGACAGTTCAACCTGGAGAAGAAAACACTGAAGGGGGATCTTATCAGTGCTTATGAATATCTAAAGGAAAAGTGTCCACTGAATGGGGCCAGGGTCTTTTGAGTAGTGCCCAGTGACAGAACAGGGAGCAATGGACACAAGCTAGAACACAGGAAATTCCATCTGAACAGAAGAACCTGCTATAGTGGACTAGATGATTTTCAGATGTCCCTTATAATCCCAATGATTTTCTAATTCTTAGGTTCTATGATTTTATGATCCACCATGTCTGTTGACCACTGAGCTTGATTAATATTATTACCCTTTTATTTTCAAGTAGTCCCAGTCTTAACTGAGTAGATTGGGCCTTGGTCTCTTTTCAATTACATGGGAATTTAGGTGAGAACAAAATATGGTGAATTAATCTTCCAGTTTCCATAGTATAGTGTGACCTAGCATATTTACATGACAATCAAGCTTCCTTTAGAAGGCTTTTCCTTTCCATATTTGATTCTTCTCATTAAGATGATAGTGTCCGATTCATCATCTCCATAATCATGTTATCGTCCATTCTAACCTTATAACCATGCTTCCAGCTGTATTTCCACTTCTGAAATTATATGCTTAGCACTTCCTGTGAATTGACTACATCCAAAAATTAAAGTAAATAGCTTTGTAACTGAAACCATTACAAATGACATTGCCATTGTATTCCAAACAACTTTCAGACCTGAGGGACGGGAACACTCATACTTTGGTAGAGGCTTCATTATTATCACTGTTTTTATTTGGTGATGATAATCTAGAACTCAAGATACATTCTGTATTAGGATCAGCCTCTGAAATGATGGAGGAAATAAGTTTATTCAGCAATGATTTGTTTAAGTGACTAGGATTCTTGGTACCTTACTTTTTGGATCTTTTAATAAGGAACATAAACCATATTCTTTTCATTTCAGCCTTATGAAGATATCTAAAAACATTTATACAAAAATCCATTTGGAAGACTTAGAAAAATAGATCTTTTATCCCTGCATCTGAGGTTTATAGAATAGTAGAAATCAGACTTACAACAGTTACATCCAGATGCAATGTATGACCTTCTACTTTCTTCTCCACTATCAACTGCCAGTATTAGCTACTGCTCTCTGGTTTTTGGACTTCTGGCATATTCCTTCCTGCATTCAGTAGTAATTGAATTCAATTTTGATACCCATATTTCTGCCAATTAGGATTTTGCTGAAGAAACTCTGCGGTGTGGCATGAAAAACATCTGTTTCCTTCTCTAAAACTTCGGGAGCTCTAAGATCCAAATTTATTTATGATATAGAAGAAAAATTATATCCGTGTCAGTTTTCATTTAGAATCTGTCTACATCAGTCTTCTTTACCTATGTGCATTTTTTACATCAGCCGCAAGATGGGAGTATTGATCTTTAGAGCTCTTTCTTGTCCTGCTTGTTTCTTTCTTTTTTTTTTCTTTTCCCTTTTTTCCCTTGTGCTGTGCCACACAAGGACTTGAAGAAAATGTTTTGTTCCCTCCTGAACAAGTTCTGTGCAGTGAATTAAATCAGTTTCTAAAATGTTAGTCAGCCTCTATCAGAAAATGAATCCAAAGGGCAAATGTCATGCTCACATTAAAAGAATTTCTTGTGACTAAGCATCACATTTCTCTGATACTAGCTCTGGAGCAGTTCTTTTTCAGTTTCTTCACTGACCTTTATATTTTCAGATAATGGTTTGCCCTTAACACCCTCACTGGGCTGTAAGGATAAGTGGAATAACAGATCAAAACACTTTCTGCTGTATTTACAGGTCACCGTTTGCAAGATTGGTAAAGCACAGCTTTCTTGCTAAAAATGACCAACTCTGAGTAATTTTTGAAATGAGGACTCAGTGTAGGAGGTATTAATAAACTGTTTGCTCTATAGTTAAATTTTACTACACTGGGAACTGGAAGGCAACTCTTTCTACTTTTGAGTTATTTCTGAAAGGTGTGATCTTGTCCTATTTGATGAATAGTGAAATGGTTCCTGTGAGGGCATAAGAAGAAAATGGACCAATCCCAAACTAGCGATCTCCAAATTTCTCAACATTGATGAAGTTTGTATAAGAACCTCCTTGACCTATAGTCAAAGCATTTATAACTTCTGGGAGGCCTTTGTCTTCCTACAAGCTTATGTGACTTATAACTCTCTTATGTCTGAAGCACAGCATCATCTAAACTGCCTTTGTTGTTTGTTCAGTTTATTCAAAAAAGAGAGGGAATAATTTAACCATTATGTGCTGTATGCAAATATTAAAGCAAGAATATTCAGATAACATATAATTTCCAGCTTGGAGATTAAATTTATAAGCAGGAGTAGATAAATGCTTTTGACAGGTGATATTCTAATTTATATTTCAAAACATTTGTCTCCTCTTTGATAGGGAAGACGAAAAGGAAGGGTAAAAGCAGATTTTTTCAGAGCTCGAGTACTTGCCATTGAGAAATTTTTAAGTCAAACTACAGTGTGTACTGTTGTTGTTGTTGTTTTTATGTAAAATGCTAAAATTTCATTCTATTTTGTTCTTTCCATGACGAAATCTTAAAACTATTCCTGAATTTAAATAACTTATTGAAGTTAGATGTAGGAGAAAAAAAATGGATTAGCTATTGCATTTTTCATTTTCTCATTTTTTCCAGGCTTATCAACTACAGCTATTTGTAATATCTTAGCCAACTTTTGGCTGCTTTTGAATGAATTAAAAATCTGAATCTTTTTGCTCCTCTATCTCAGACATGCTGAAAAGGAAGGTTTTTTTCCTTCCAGAACAGAAAGTCTGGGTTGTCTTGGGGCAAACAGTAATAAAACAGCTGGAAAGGTATTTATGCTCTCCCTATGCGCTGGGGTCTCCTGTTAAACCTGAAACATTTTCTCCTCTTACTGTGGTCTTTGCTAGGAACTTGATGTTATGTCCTCTCCAAGGGTAAAAACGACTAGTCATAGATGTGTACAAATGGCTGAGGAAATAGGGCCTATGGTAAAGTGCTGTATTTAAAGAAAAAAACAGGAATCTCACTAACAGAAAGAAAATGAAGAATTCTCATGGAAAATATCTTGCTATACCTTTGGCAGAGATGAGCTTGGAAAAAAGATACTTTTTGCTTCTGTTCACTAGCTTTCTGTTTTCTCCCTAAAAGCAGACTGCAGATGAGAAATGGCTGATGTCTTTTTGTACCATGTCCTTATTTCTGTATGTTCACAATCAGCCTCAGTCAGCAAAACATTTTGTTTTGTTTTCTTTTTCTGTTAACAGTATAATTATATAGCTACATAAGAATTGTCTTAATGTCCATTCACAACAATTTACTTGCAGCCAATTTAATCCTTTAGAGCTTCATGCACCGCTTTAAGGTAGTTTTTGATGGAAGAGCCCGAAACAATTGGTTTCCTGAATAAGTACTCAGAGCCTCCTAAATGTGACAGTGCACCTCTTAAGCAGCATGGCCTTTCATGCCTTCTTAAGGCGCTCCTAAGCCACCTGCTGCATTTTTTTTTTTTTTTTCTTTCTTAATTAATGAGGAGAAGAAGGATTAACTCCCCAGTGGGAAGCATATGTAGCTCAAAGAGTACAGACAATTTTAAACTAATTGTATTATGGGTTACTTCCGTGGAAGGGAACTCCTGATGAAAAGTAGAGTTGGTTTACTTTTCTTTCCTGACATATTTTACTGGGATTGTTGAGTTTCTGAATGTTAAACTGATAGGAAGGCAGCCAATGAACTTTGCCACTGTTGAACTCTTTTCATGAAATGGGAATTCCTTTGATGCAAATGTAGAAACAATTAATCAAGCAATGCAATATTTTATTTTTTATTAATGTTTCCTGATTGAAAGAACCACTTTATAATATCAGACTGTGTTACTTCTGTGACAGTCTTAGTGGTTTTAAGGATCTTTACATATAATGAAATTGAAGGTAATCACGAAATTCATGCTTGTATTATGCCCTCAGGCCTGAAAAGCTGAACTCAAGACTATTATCATTCTCAGTGATAAAATGAAAGCTAAAAGAAAGTCACAAGCTGGATAAAAGAGGAAGAACCCCAAGTCTCAATGCACTCCAATGTCTGAATCAATGAACAGCCATGAGAAGGTCCAGTGCACATCTCAGTCATTTGGAGATCTATTTAGGTGTTTCTCACTCTCTCGTAGGAGATATTCTACTGGATAAGTTTAGTTTTGTGGACTGTATTAGAAGGAAGACAATTCTGCACAAGCCTTTTTTTCGAGTTCCATAATCATTGTCCTCAAAGGGACCCTTATGAAATGATTTTATTTCATGGCTCAGTCCCAAGCAAGCCAATGACTCTTGTCACATGCATTTAGATGCCTCCTATTTATTTCTGTGGAAATACAGTAGATACAAAGAGCACAAGAAAACTATTTAATAGAGCAAATTCTCAGCTACAGAGCATCATTTTTCAACATAGTCACTACCATTAGCTGTGCGTTTTCACTGGTGATGAACAAGAGCTTGCACGCTGTACTTGTAACAATCTGCACTAGCTGAGATGACCCACTGCCGTTGTTGCCAGTGCTGAAATGCACCACCCACCACCTCACTGTACTCACATCCACTGCTTGGTTTCCACAAACATTTAGGAAGCAATGGGTGCCATGTTTTCTGCATGGAGGACTTCAGTGGCTCACCTTTGTTTCACACACACTTTCATGTCAGACACCATTCTGTCAGACTGCCTCTCTGCTGCCATCTGTCACAGTGCAACAAAACATAATGGAATGCTGGAGGAAGGTTCAACCCCCTGCTGCCAGACCATCAACATCCATCCCTGACACTGTGGGCCGACAAAATAAAATCATGAACGTTATTTTTGGAGCAGCCTTTGTACTTGTAAAACTAATGTCTGAAATACTTCTCTGTGTTCATTCCTAAGATCTTATTCAGATGAAAGCTGTCATGTTATCTTAGAGATTACTTTGAAGAATTGTACAAATCCCTTCAGAAGTTGAATTTACGTGCTCTTATTTAGTTACCTCACTTTATTTGAATTTAAGCATTTGTCTGTGGTTTTCTTTTCAGAACAGTGACAGAATACATTAACAAAACAGTATCACATATGGGTGAAAAAGAGAAAATAATGCCATCAAAGTTCCAGAGGAACTTTGTCGGGGATTTCGTACGTAGCAGAGCAGAGTTACTAGCACAACAACACAGGTAAGGTAAAACTAACCTGTCTCACGATGGTCTGATCCCAGCATTTCAGTTTCTCATGTGCAACAGTGGTTTAAAAGTGGAAAGAGTATTTTCCTCAGAGGCCTTTCAGGATCTGGAGGAAAATACTGTTAACATATTTAATTCATTGACGGCTTTGGGAAAACAAAAACAATTCCCGTACCTTGTGCAGGCTCCAAAAGTATTGTGGAACAAATTTACACTGCTAATCTTGTAGAGGTGAAACAGCAACCTGTGCATTTATGATCTAAATATCTCCTTTGCAATGCTTTGTTTTATTTCAGTGGCCTAGATGTTGCAACCTGGATATAGTGCACTGCCCAAGAAAATGGTATGCGTAGGGATTTGACATCTGTGTCAGGTGCAGCATGGCCTGTCATCTCAGCATGATCCCTGGAAAAGCCTAGATAGAGTAGGAAGGAAGAGGGGCTAGAAGGTCACTGGATTTCAGTCACAGTGCTGCAGAGTCAAACCTCATCATAAAAACTGACTCGACAATTTTATTTTTAATGATCCCTATTTGAACTTTTTTTGATATTAAAGATGGATTACTTTTATTCCCCTTTCCTGTCAAATTGTGGGCAAGCATCACTAAATCAAGCAGAGAGATGCAGACCTTTCAGGAAACCTGGACATGAAGTGAACATTTTTTTTCAGCCCTTGAAAGTACATGGGATTGATCTGTTTGCTGTACAATCCCCAAGCCCCAGGCTAGGGATAAAATTTCTTGGAAGAGAGGCAAACTAAATCAATTCTCTTCTGTTGCTGGGGTAAAGTTGGTCAATAGCTAATATTTTAAAGCACCTCCATCAACAATTTATGAGATTTATTCAGTTTATGCGAAAGAGCACTCCATAATCATCACTACACAGTGATGGCCCAACAGGGTGTTGCTAACTGTATATCATTTAATAAAAGTTTTTCAAGTGCTCAGCATGCTTTCATCAGAGGGTGATTTTTGTTTTTATCTTTGTTTTGTATGAACATTAGGAGGTAATCAAGAAGTTATAAAAGTTGATGATTTATGAAGCTTTTGAAGTGGTGGGTGAAATTGTAAGCTAGATATAATGCTTATATTGATCACACTGCTGGTAAAAGCATGATAAGTCTGTTGACTAAAACTACCGTTAAAATGAATTTTATGACTGGACGTTAAATAGAGATTTAGTATTATTTTTATAACTCGATTTTTCTTAATAGTGACCTTGGTCAACTCTGGTCAGTATAATGTTGATGAGGGAACAAGCCCCACAAATATTTACAAGACTGGTGAATAGTTTTAGAACATTTTCTAGCCACATAGTTCTCAAATTACTCCTACAACTTCTCTTCAATTTCTTGTCAGTGTTTTTGTCTCTTGTAAAAGAAATTTCTGAAATTTTTGTTCCATGATCAAGGGCTTCATCCTAATCTCCCCTTTTGATATCTCTGTTTCTTCTTGCTTTTTGATATTTTTATAAAATTTTCTAATTTTTCACTCCTTTTTCTTTTCTTGTATCCTGATAATATACTGCTTATTACCTTTCTTGTTCCAGTTTCAAAAGAACTAGAGAAAACAAAATCATGATTTGTTTTTTTGCATATGTATTCCCATACACATTGCCTATAATTTACAAAGAATTTCAAAAACTTCTTTCTAAAGTTTCATATATTTGTCAGATTTATTCCTCCTTTTTAACTTTTTACTCTTTCCCTACTATGTTTTTCTTTTGTTTTTAGCTACTTCTGTTTTGGAGAGAATCTGCACTTCATAGAATCATAGAATGATTCTAGAATCTTAGTGTGGATTACAGATGCATAGATCTTTCATATGGATCATAGAATGAATCATAGATTGTGTGATCTGGAATCACAGAATCATAAAATGATGATCTGTACTTATTTTCCTTTTTCTGATAAATCATCACCATATAATTTGTTTCTCGTTTCACAGTACTTTATATCTGCTTTCATTATTTATATTCTGTTTCACTCCATCAACTGGTATCTTCCTATCAGTACCCTTTCAACCTGCTATATTTTCATTATGTGAATACAAGAATGAAACTATTAATTTTTGAAAGTCATCTAGTTCTTGCTTTGAGGACTTGTATCTTCCTTCTCCATAACTTTTGTCCATGTATTTTTCTTCCTTTATTTTTCTGATAGTATTACTGATAATATTCTGATAATATTACTGACCATATCTTTATTGCTACATTTATTTCCAACAGAGTTATATGATATACAGTATTTTTCAGATAAAAATATAAATTTGCATTTGGAATGAACTGTGATTTCTTTGGCTGATTTAGTTTATACCACATCTACCTTGTAATCTAGTGACAATATGAAAATGTTCAATGAGAAAATTATGAGAAAAATCCATTTTATACAAATACGAAATGATGTTTTCAAAATATACAGTGGTAAATATGATATGAAAAACACTTGTCAAGTAACTCATCTGCCATAGTCTGTATTTGTGGATGATCATGTGAATCCTCACCATACAGATATCTGCAGGATATCTATCTGTTGTGTTTCTCCTGAAGAATGATTCCCCTTGAATCTAAGCCATACAAAATACATTTCTTAATAAATGTTGCCAGATGCAAAAAGAAAAATTGAGATTACCTTTCTTCTTTCACATAGATAAATGGAATAAAAATCACTAGGATAAATTATCAGTATAATAAAACAAATCTGAAAAGGACTTACTTAATCATTTCAAGTTAAACCGAATATTTTATTATTCTTCAGTCTTCTTTTGACATAAAATAAAACTTATTTTGACTTTGTTTATCTCCAGAAGTACTTCAGAAGCAGAGGTTAATAATGTTAGTAATTCTTTTCGATTATAGTAGCTAAGTAAGAGCTTTAGGAATAAAATCACTCAAGAGACAAAGCCTAATAACTGGATGTTTTTTTCAAATTAATTTAGAAAATATTGCCAATAGTAGAGGTTTTATCTTTTTCCTCTGTCCAAAACCACCAAGGCATCTATTCTCTCTGCCAAATTTGTAGTTTTATTTCTCATGAAAATATTATGTGATAGTCCTACAGTGTCTCTGAAGCTAGGAAGATCTAGGATGCATTGAAAGTTCTTTCCAAATCAACAGGTGTTGGTAGTTCTTTTCTGGAAATTCTGGTTCAAAAAAAAAGCCCATAGAATATCAGATCCGAAGTACTTTATGTGACATTACAATAAATAAAGAAATTGTATCCAATATAAAAATAAAATTTAATAAAATTTATGATTAAACAGTAAGAATAACATTTACATCTGATTCTGTTACACTGAAAATATATCATACAGCCCTTCCTGAAGCACGTAAAGTAGTACAGAAGATAAATAAATAAATTATATTAGAAATGCTGTTGGGCTATTTCTTCCACAAAATAAAAAATAATGAGCATTATTCCATTGATTTAAAAAATAAATTGAGATTGTAATGAACTTGGAGTTATTTCTACCTAATGTGAAGTCATTCCTTCTTGAATAATGAAGAAATAATATTGAAGAAGAACTTAAATTGAAAAGTTCTGGGGTTTATCATAAATCTAAAAAGAATGTTTAAATCCTTGGTTTTACTGTGGGAACATTAACAAAGAGAAAAAATAAATTGTAGACTTTAGACTAAAGTTATAAACTAAAAAAAAAGAAAAAAAAGACAAAAAATATAGGGAACATTAACATTAGAATGACTTCCCTTAATATTCACATATGAACGTGAAATGGCTGACTGTATCTGTGTGCATTAGACAACTGTACAATTCTGGAACAAATTATCTAAGCAATATGGGACTTCATGGCAACATGCATTCATGAAAATGTAAATAATAACAATGTTGATAATTTAGATATTGAACAGAAAACTAGAAGAAAGTATTATGTTATTTTTTGATTTTGTTTTGTCTTAGCAATTAATTGAATTATCCTTTACAAATCCTTTACAAAGGTAACTGCTGCCTGCTGAAGTTTAGATTGAATTTTTACAGGTAAAATGTCCAGTTAGAGAGTTACATCTCATTCTCCTCCTGAAGATTCTTATTTTCACTTAAATAGATGTGAGAAAAATCTTTTACAGTGTGTTAGAAAATTGGCACAAACTTTTATATGTTTATGCACTGGACACTGATGTTTTTTAGCATGGATTCCCACACGATACAAGTCAGAACAGCTCAGCTGAAGGCAGTGGAGCAAATCAATCAATACTGGCTAAGGGTTTTGTCCCCAGTCAGTGTTTTGATGGGAAGACAGAAAAGGGACGGTTTACTGTCATGTACTGAAAAACATTGTGTGTCTTACTGGGTCAGGCTAAAGACTGCCCTTTGGAAAAGAAAATAAAATCACTGCCTCTTGGCTAAGCAAAAGAATTGTGCAGTTTTGAGTACAAACAATAGAGCCTTTGAACTAAAGATGTGCAGGCATGAAACTGTTTATTTATAGGGAAAAATGACCCACTTCTCTGGGAACATGACCCAATTTAATCTGTTAGAAAAAAAATTGAAAAGCTATTTGACCTAAATTTTCTGAAGCAAAAAGGTGTGTGGCAAGCAGGGAACTGTCCATAGAGTTCATGAGGCAGCATCATTTACAGGTCACTTGCTCCATGAGTCAGACAGGATTTTGTTTCTTCTAATAGGCTGTGATTAGAAACGTTACCTGAAGAACTTCCACTGAGCTTTGATCTGTCATGTTACTCCTTTGCAGCTTTGCAGGGATGCAACTGCATTGTAAACACCACTATCACTTAAGTTCAAACAGAATTTCAGAACAATAGCGATAACATTTGGTGATAATAAAACACCTTACTCAAACAGGTATGCAAAGACAAGAAGACTTTGATTGAGAATTTAGTTAAGAGATTAATCTCAGCATGATCTTCTCAAGAGCTCCACCTACAATATCACGGTCTTAAGAAATAGGCAGAAAAATTATAATTTCATTAGTTCATGTGATCATGAAGTGGAAATTTCATGGACTCACTAGGTGTGAAGAAATTCATGTTTTTTTAAATTCATTTTTTTAATCTGCTTTGAGAAGAGACCTGCTTTGACTTTGACCTATTTCATGTTCTCTGTGTGTACATTAACATATTGAATCATCAGAGACAGTCAAATCTGAGTCACTGCAGAAATATTTATTTGCAATACTTCAATGGCAAATCTTCCCGTGCACTCTAATATGAAAATCAATGCTACAACTTCAGAGAATTATATGGGTGGCTTGAAGACTTCAAAATATGTTGACATTTTTTGTCAAAAGCCCAGATATTTCCAAGTCTTTTCTCAGGTAAATCAAAAGCTAGATAAAGAAGGCTTGGTGGACATGTCTATTTTCAGTCTATGGAACTGCAAATGCAGAATGAGTCATAGCTGCTTCCTGTTCTTTTGCTCCCAAAGTTATGCAGGGACAACGAATTTGGAACAAGGAACAGTACAAGCACACTGTCAGCCAAATTATCAGTAAAACTGAGGATGTTAAATAACAAAAGCGAAAAAAGGCAGGTGGAGATAGTGACCATCACATTAAGATCTATAAAGATGGAGATGTATTTTGATGGAGATGTATTCATCATCTTGACAATTTTAGCATTTACTCAATGATCATTTCTTCTTACAAATCTGTGACAAATAAGAATTTTTTTTTTCTTTCTTAATTAACGTTTTTGTTCATTATTTTAGAGACACTTTGCATTATCTTGATTTGACTCTCTGCAGTGCATCTGGATGGGCAGTAAATAGCCCTTTGGGAATTTGGGAAGTAACTGCAGGAAAGTACTGAAAGTGAAGTAAGACTGGAGAATACCCTATTAGGACATGGTGGTCAGAGGTGTGTTGACTTTAAGCTTTTATTATGTCCCAGTAATTCTTCCTTTCTCAGCAGTTTACCTTGCTACATTTACCTTATGGTATCATAAAACTTCAGTTTTAACTGCTTGATTTAGTGGGTATTATTAAGATTTTCACTGCTGCAATTTTATATAGAATAATAATCTCTTTTATGGAAGGCATGTAATAAAATACAGCAGCATGCTAGAAAACAACAGGTTTTCACTCTGCAGAAGTCTCAGTTTTCTTAGCTTTAACAGAAGATACACTGTGTGATTCAGTCAGTCACTGAACATGACTTCAAATTATAAATGTATAATTGTGTTTATGTGGAATATACATTGCCTGGGCTGGCTTTAGCAGTTAATTCCACTCTATAATGCAGACATTCTTAGAAGTCTCACCAGCCTGTTGAGCAATCAGAGACATGCTTATTTATCCATATCTTAAAAAATTTGCAACACTCGCAGAATAAGATTACAATTATCTCAAACACAAAAATAGAGAAAAAGAACAAAATTCTTCTAGACCAGGTGTGCATGTCAAAATTAAAAAAGGACTTATGAATATCATCATATCAAATTCACTCCTTCCATTGCAAAGATTTCCAAATAGAAGATACCTTTCAGTATCTGTCCAACCTGTCCAACTGCGATGCTTGCTCATTCTGATGAGATAATTATCTAGCAGTATCAATTTTGACAGTAATTCTCAACAGTCAAATGGTCTATCACAGAATGATAATTTTTTTTTTTTTTAAGCATCTGTAGTGAATCTAAGGGTTTAATATTCCTAAAATAACCACAGCTCTCCAACTAATATTTGAAGTTATTTGTTGTTTTCTTCACGTTACTCATCTTCAGATTTTCCACTTTCAGTTTTGCCCTTGTACTAACTGTGGTGCTAAGCACTACTTATATGTCACAGTGACAGATTTACAGCCTTGATTACCCGTAGCTTTCCTAGTCATCAGCAGTGTGCATTTGAATATGAACCTTTCACAACAGACACTTCTTATTTTCAGACAGCATGTGGCTTAACATGGCCTTTTCAATCTGAGGAATTTAACATTAGAAATTGAAGCTAATTAAGTAAAGATAAGAGCACTGCTGGTTATTATACATTTGGAAATAAATGAGACTTATGAAATTAGTGTAATATTGGATTGTTGAAACTAAGTTTTTAATTTTTAAAGTAAAGTAATACTTTACAATTAATAATGTAGCCAGTGTAGTTGCTAAAAACATGTGTTCAGAATTTCTGCTGACAGACACTCTAAAAACTGAGAGCCTTGTGCTTTTAGAGAAGTTTCTTTTCAATGAGCAATTGTTAGAAGTGTTTGGCTGACCAAAGCCTCTATCTTCAAGGTCACCTCTAGGACCATTCTACACTGCTCTTCTGTCTCTGTGCAGGTAGATCTTTGAGTGCTGCTGCCACTGTAGTACCAGTAACTGCATCATGTGCTGCCTGGAATCATCCAAAATGCTGGACAAACATCTGAGTTTGAATTTGACTCTGAATTTTTATTTTATTAAAAATAGCTACTAGCAGTGAATGGCTATCCATTTCATTGAATATTATGTTTATTTGAAATTGAAATTATTTTTTATTGTTCATGATTTTTTTTCCTATGAACAATCCTCCAGTATTTACATTTCAAAAATCAGAATTCTGGAGTTTATTTAAGGTGCGTTTATTTTAAAATTATTAGTAAAAATAATTACTATTTTTCTCACCACAAAGAATACCTATGGTCTATGCAGTATCAGTCAATAAAAGTCTTCCCCTTTGTATTATTTATTGTTTTTAAATATTTATTTTGTCAATCAGAAGATGAAGTCTCTTCCAAATACTGCCTGGCAGGATTTATTTAAATGTAACTTTTGTAAATGAAGCATAAAAAGTTGTTTTTTTTTCAGAGGAAAATAAAAAAATATATATACTGAGTGCTTCTGGAATAGAGTTTGCAGATTCAGTTTCACAATGCTGCAAAATATGTTACCAAGCTGTGATTCAGCCCTTGGCTTCATAGTATGGAATTAAATAAAATTATGAATAAAAGGAGATTCTCCCTCTATGTATAGAAAACATAAAAAATAAATTAGCATTTAGCATGTGTTCTAAATTGCCTTCTAGAATCTAATAATCTCCTTTATGACGTAACAGTATGACTGCTTAATAGCACTTATTTTCTGTTGTTACTTCAGTGTTCAGTTTTTGGTTAAATGCCGATTTCTGAACAGAATGCAGGTAACACCACTTAGTGTGGAATTGTACATTCCTGCTCTCACGTCTGGGAAGAGAAATACTGTAGTTGTTGCAGGAATCTTATAGCAAGTTCCACTCATCTTATGGTTTGTGTCTTACTTGATTTGTTTTGGGCAATTTGCCCTTCATCCTGCTGAGTCCTGACCGTCTCCATTCTTCTGAAAACAATCACTTGTGTTATGGTAGTTAACTTACTTAGATTTCGTCCTGTCTGTCTTTGGAGCGATAGTCTCTTTGAGTATTGAATCGTCAACAGTCATTCTTCATGACCTCCTTTTCTGTGCAGAGGTTTACCTCTTTATTCCAAACTCATCCCAAGTTTTTCCTCTCCAAAATTATTTTTGCCAAGTCCTAGTTCCAGGACAGAACCCAGAAAATCAACAATTCTAGCCATTGTTTATTAAGGAGGAAATGGAATTCTTTCCCCTGCTTCTATTTGGTAGGAAAGGTGCTGTTGGTTCCCCAAATTTCTTTTAATGAACATTCCAGCAGGTTCTATGCTCCACAGATTTTCCTCTCAGGGAGAAACTCATTTTATTTAACTGTCTTCCTCCTTTCCAATTAGCCTTACTGGTATCCTACTGTTTATGGTTTGGGCAGCTCTCCCAGAAGACTGCTCTGAAAGCAGAAAGAAACAAGCACTGTTTCTCTGGTTTGCAGAAGAGACCAGGACTCCTTTTTGCATATTTCATACATCTGTGCTTTCTTGGCTATCTCTCTCACTTCCCCAATTAAATCCCAATCTTTTTTTCTCCATTTCACTCATTTTTTCTCATCCATAGCACATATGGATTTCTAAGATGATCAAATCAAAGACTCACTGTACTCACTTGGAAGTACTTTGTAGTGAATTTGTAGGTTCTGAGTTTGGAGGGACTCAGAATTGTCCTGTCACTGGAAAGAACAGATGCTTCTAGTTTATGCCTTTTTCTTTTTCTTTTACTGATAGACTTAAATTCACACTAAAGTTTACATTAGATTAGATTGATAGATTATCAATACCAAAACTACACCTATATCTATTAAAAAAAAATAAAAAATTGAGTGAAAATGAAAGAAATCTTTCAGCACATATTTACAGAAAAACTAAGGCTTATTTCTTGGTATAGGCCATCCTGACACTCTGATGCACCAGAGAACTCTTCTTCTGATTCAAAGTGCAATTTCTATACAGCTTTACTGTAACTATATGAGAGAGTTTTACAAAATGTGGATGATCTTTTCTTGGCCACCTTGCTGTAAAAAGTTTTCTCCTCTGCAAAAAGTCCCAGTTGAAGTTCAGTTCATAAAATGCCCCAGAAGTGTCACCTAAATGGTTACTGCATGCAGCTGTATGTGTTAATAACTTATGAAATATAATACTTTAATGATACATTTTTAATAAATCAAAACTTTATTGCAGCAGAAAAGAAACAATTCTCTTACTTTCATTTATAGTATGATACCCTACAAGACTTGGGAAGAAATATTTCATGCATTGTGTAATTATGTTGTTACATTAGGGGTGAAAGGGGATTTGATTTCTACTGAAATCTCAGGTACTAGCCTCTTCTGGAAATATGGTGATGACTAGATGAAGTAGCAGTCTGTGCAAGGATGTAGACAACAATTATTCATGGATTTTAAGACCCAGAAGGGATAATTTAGTCTGACCTCCTCTATAACATACGCATTATAATTTCACACTGCAATACTTCTTCTGAGTCTCTAACACATCCCTGTGCAGTACTGGAACAGTTTTAATAAATTCTGAAGTTTTATTTTGGCACAGAACAGAAAGTGGAAGTTAGTAAGAGGGAAGATAACCAGTCCTTTCTCTGTCTCCCGGAAATAAGTGACAATTTTGCCTAATAAATTACAGCCAGTATATGATTTCACAGCCCAGCTTCATATAATATTCTGAAATCCTGAATGGTGTAAAAGATAAATGCAAAATGTAAATATTGTAATTTATTTTAAATTAGTGAGGAATATTATGGAATATTACAGCTGAGACTCCTTGCAAGTGATTCACTGACATTTTATTTCTATATCTGCTTCAGCACCATGAAGACAGTTAGAGCACACCTGATTTACTGGTAGCATTCTACTTCTGCTCTAGATGTGTGCTTCTATTTAATATAATTTGTCTATGCCAGAGAATATATTTTAGTGTACACGATGTCTCCAATATGTAATGGTGACAGTTGATTCAGCTCATCTACTGGGTTAAGTTACTCTTCATGAGCCTGAAGACCTCCATTTTTATTTTTTTTTTAACTTCTCTCTCTTGCTTATTTCTCAGCTGTTAACTGACTTGAATTCATGCACTTGTGCCCAAGCATTCATACAGCTGGATTTTTCTTTTGTTTTCAATCTGTCTTTGTTTCCTCAGTTCTTTCATCTTTATCGTGGGGCAGAGAGATGGTGGAAGAAAAGACTTGCAATAGAATTTGCAATGCAGGCAGACAAACAGCTTTATTCTGAACTTTTTTCCAGATGAGTGATGGATACATCTGTCTTAGTTGCTCCAGGGACAGCATAAGCAACCTGAAAGATAATTTAGACAGTTTCAGAGAAAGTATTGTTTGTATTCCTACCTCTCAGTCTTATCTTCCCTTCAGTAGAACCATTCCTCAAAGGCATTATCAACTACATTCAATATGCTACTTTGCTTTTAATTCTTCATAGAATGTGTCAAGACTGAACAGACAGAAGATTGTTGTGGCAAAAAGAAATTGGCTCATAAACTTCCCTGGGAGAATCTGTACATGTCTGTACTGTGTAGACTCAACTGGTGTTATTCTGACAGAGGCCAGTGATGAAAAAGTAGTATGAACTCAGATAGATCTGTGAATTCAATCAGATTTGGTGTACTGCATCATCAGTCCCTAATATCTTCTCTTTGTTCTGCTGGTGCATAGCTATTTGTGAAAAGTACAAGGGCAGTCTGTACCTCAACTTTATTCAAAAATGAACAAAACTGAAGGAAGGTCTGGCAAATTGACACAGTATTGATGCTCACATTTCTCTAGCATAAAAATTTGTAGGTGTGGACAAGCTCTCCTGAGTGTGACTAGATTGTAGGCAGGTCTGCAGATAAGATATTAGAGACTCAGTAATATTTGTAGATGATGGAAAGTTTCAAGAACTCTGAATGTACATTGTTTTAGAAATAGAACTGCTCTTTGAAGAAGGGATTCTCATCTTAAAGGCTGTCCCTCAGGCAACTTGCCAGCAGAATACATCTGGTCTCCTTCTACTTCCAGAAGTGGGTTTTTTTTTCTTTTTTTTTTCCCCCCCTGGGATATTTTGAGCTCTGAAGCATGCTACAAAGAAGATAACAGTGTTATTATCCTTCTCTTAATTACTATATTTCCTGGACCATCTCTGTCCCTTTGCATTGTTATTCGAGCATAGAGTAAATAAAATGCATCTGAAATGTGCCATCCATCACTGGATAGACTAAATTCCTTCACTCACTAGACTAAATTTGGATACATGCACAGAATTGCGATCTGTGTAATATAAGAGAAGGACTTATGAATAAGTCACAGAAGGGCATGTGTGTTCTACTGTTACCCACTATCATGTAATTATACCATATGTTCAGTATGATTCTATTATTATTTTTATATATTTTCATTATAATTAAGTCACAAATTCACAGGAGTAATAGAAATTCTAATTGTAATTATGCTTGCCATCTAATAATTAGTATACAGTTATTCTGAAATTCTGGTCCATTTGTTTCAAGATTATATAGCTTTCTTTTTCCCCTGAGTTGCCACATCTGAAGTAATTAACAGGAGAAAAAAACAGTCACAGGAGTATTCTGTGTCTGGATTTCTTTATTTCCCCATCAATCCAGGTTTTTACTCTGCAAATGAATACTAATGTGCTATGTTTTTGCCTTAGAAACTCCATATTTTATCAAATATTCTTCATTGCTATTTTTATTTGCATTTATTTTTTAACAATATGTGTTAATTTGTTTCATAATTATTTGGGCTCTCCAAAAATTTATAAGCAGCATGAAATATAAGAAGTGAAGAACCCAGAATTCTTCCTCCAGTTTTGCTGCTGCTCAAGGAAAGAGTGAAATGCAAAGTTGAGATATTTATGAAAATGCATTCTCCAGGATTTAACTCAGAAGCATATTTAAACAGGATGTAGCAATTATTTAGAACTATAAATAATAAGTTTAAATCCTAGTTGCTCTTATACATTCTAATTCCTCTGCAATTAGTGTATGAGTATTAGGAATTATAGCTGGTTAAGGGGGAAAAAAAAAAAAATCCCCTCACCCCCACAGCCAAACTTTCCCAAGCATAAGAGAATGAATACCTAAAAATTAAACTCTAAAAAAAGAAGCAATCTTAATATTTAGATATCTCTAGGCCATTGCTGTCAGAGAAACATAGTTATGAGCCAAATAATTTCCCATTTTGTCCTCAGTCTTATAGTTAGTGCAGGGTTAACTACCAAAAGGAAATACCAGTCTGCTGAGACAATGAAACTGAGGACAGCCTGTGTGAATACTGTGGATACTTCAAGACATTCCCTACAGTTATGGCCCTTCTGTCACATTTTCTATCTTCCACTGATTCTTCTTATTCCAAAGTGAAACAGTCAAAGGCATAAAGGAGCACTGAGCTTTTTGAATGATGAGTAAGGTATTTTTATTTTTCTTATCTCTTTCATATGTCCCTCTCTAGCATGGGAAAAAGCCATCTTCTGAGTGCCTAACTTGTCTCTGTATCCTGGATTTACTCTGAAAAGTCATTGCTAGGGTAGCAGGTGGCTGGGGACCTTAAAACACGTGGTATGAGCTTTATGAAAGGCCAGCCTAGGCCAGAACAACAAAGGATAAATGTAATCACATTACAAAGCATGACATTACTGAAAAACAAAGATGAAGGATACAATCTGTAAAATATAGGCACATTCTGATAGAAACTTAACAAAATATGTTTTTGATTCTTGAAAGTGGTTACTGCAAGAATAAGGAAAGTGGGATAGGAATTTAAGTCTTAAAATATCAAAAATAAACTAACAGAAGATTTAAAAAAAAACTTCTATGTTGATTAAACAATAAGAATTTAGAAAGTGTGCAGAAAAGGAAAAGATGTATCAGGTTTTAAAATAATTTTTTTTTCCCAGCATTTCATTCAAAAGCAGTTTCCTCTTAACTAAATTGCATTTAGAAATCTAAAACTTTGCTAGTAGTATAACATCCATATTCAAGCTACATGGTTCACCTTGTGCTGGGAAAAGGTGAATTTTAAGTCATGAAGCATATTGTAAAATATCCTCATTTGTTTAATGTGTTTTTATCTCTTATGATCACATCATCCCTGATTCAATTAGCTCAATGGTGACTCCTGGGTTTTCTTCAGATTTACTGCAGTAGGGTTTTTCTTTCTGGCATATCTGATATGCAGAGGAGTTGCCTCCTGTCATTTCGTTCAGAGACGGATGGAAATGCTAATTTTCTAGGGAGGAAATCTTTGTCTGCAGTTTTATTAGTAATATGACTCCCAATTATCTTACAGGTGTTTTTCAGTGGTGAGGTTAGACTCCATCTCAATCTGATAAGGCATTCCTAATAAGAGCAAATTAGGCCAGTACTCACAGAAAGAATAAAGTGCCATATGTCCTGACTTTTCATAGTGATCATTAAATCCTAGGACAATATGTACACAGTGTATTCAGTTCTGAGGAAAACAAAGAAAGTCTTCATGAAGCAGTTACAGTTTTCTAACAAACAGCTAATTAGGATCAAGATATTAGGCAGTTTGGTTAATATAAGAAGAGAAAGAATATGTCTGTAAGCAGAGAACTTTGTAAACTGATCCCTGTTCTCAGTCTGGGCAGTTTATTTTTATGCATGATCATAACCAATCATGGTCTATGTTGGTATATTCAGAAATACAATTTGGTGAAGAAAGAATAATAATTATATACCTTTTAATCACATCCCTCTGTTTATCAACATTTCGTAAGGATTTCTTTCCTTGTTTTGTTTTACTTGTAGATTGAAGCCTTCCCCATCATGCAGACCTTATTTACAAGCAACATGACAAAAGGCAGTTTAAGCCTGTGAGCCATCCATTATTGCTTAGAACAGAAATCTGAATGAAATAAATATTCTAAGCATACTCTATAATTTCATAAACATGAAATTGTAAAACACAAACATGTTGGTGCTGCAGTTAAAGATGTAAAAATTTCTACCAGTTTTTAAGGACTCATAATTTGAGAGCAAATGCTGCTGCCCCTCAGTGGTTTATCTATGAAACAGAATCGCCTTTATCAAATGACTCCTGTACCAGAGCTGGTGTCATTCAGTCAATGTGTTTTGTTCAACTTTTCTTACATGTTAATATTTTAAATTTTATTTTAAAAAATGAATAGAACACCCTTCTTTCTGAAATGCAATTTGTTTTTGCTCTTTATATTGACTGCTACAACAATTCAACCTATAATATAACAAAAATGGACAGAATATGGAAATATATTTTTTGTAGGGGAGTTCTGTTCCATTTAGTTTTCTCAAGCAGAACAAACCATAAATACTAGAAAATCTCTTAAAATAATTAAATGTAAAAACCTTGCAAACACTGGGAATATTTGTTCCTTTCAGGCTGCAGTGGAGCACAAGGACTGCAAAATGTGCTATAAATATAACTTAAGAAAAAGGTAAATGCAGGTTGCAAAAATCAATTACTTCAGTTTTCAGCAGGGAAGAAATTTACTAACACAAGCATTAAAAGCAAATGTGCAATGGAATATATGCAATATATATTTTATATGCAGTAAGCTGTGCATAACACAGCTTTTGGAAGGCTGAGGACTAATGCCAACGCTTAGAGGAAATTATTCAGAGGCAAGGGAAAAATAGTGGTTTTCTGAAAGAAAAGGCTTGCTTTCTTTTTGGAAGACCTGTTTATCTGCTTGGAAAAGAAAACACATATTTAAATGAAGGATGATGGTGCTATTTATCTTTGATTTATTTTGTTATGAAAACATTATTCAAAGAGAGATTTATTAACAAAAGAATTGCATTTCTCCCCTAATTAACTCTAGGGACAGATTAAAGCTTTGTTTTATAGCTTCCAGGAAAGTACAGCATATGTGAGTCAGTGTGATCGTGTGGTGCCATTATTGTTTCTATTTAGATCATTACTTCCATATACTCTCTAGTTAAGGGCCAAATTTTGAAAACTTGTTTAGAATCTGATGCGACATAGCTCAGTTTTCAGATGTTTTATATTCTAGGCAACTTACAATGTTCTCCAGCACTGGAGTGCTTAATTTTAAATTTGAAGAAGTGGGGGTTGTTTTTACACTTCTTGTAAGCACACTGTAAAAATGTTAGATATGGACAAAGTCAGTATAGTGAAAGGAAGAAAATTAACTAAGAACTTTAGTTTTTAATGTGGTCTCTGACTGTGGCTCGTTCCCAGAACTGTCTTTTGAGAATTCCAGCAATAGCATTAGTTATACTTGATTCAGACGAGTACTCACCAACTTTCTGGAGTAATGGTGTATGTTTTCAGCAAAGAAAGGATTGCTTTATTACAACAGAGTACACTTGCAATTGCTGGTCTGGAATGAATATAAAATTCTTGGCTACTGAGGAGAGGATAAAAGACAAATTGGGAGTACATATACTCAATTAGATGAAGTTGTAGAGAAAAAAGATGTACTGCAGGAACCTACTGATTCCTTAGGAAAACTAAATGAAAACTTACAGTTCTCTTAAATTTCTCAAGCTTCTATCTTTTTGACAACTATGCAGTGATCACTTTCTAAGCAATATTTTTTTCACACTAAAACCAGTGGGATGGTAAAGCACAGTTTATTCATGTACTGGATAACTGAAGCCTGAAAATTACTGTCCGTACCGTAGCCAAAAGATATGGTAGATTTACAGCTTTAAACATCTATTGCCCTGTTTTGGTGAAAATTTTATCAGTGCTGACAGGACTACTAAATTCTCACCAAAGGCCATTTCTCTGAACTCAGCTGTCGCTCTTTTTGCAACCCCTGTGGCATATTACTGGATGAACTTTCTCTGACAGTGAGCAATTTTGCACTTTGGAACATACTGATGTGAGCCCCAGCTTCTGTCATTGATTTGAACTTAATCTACATGTTGCATCTTTATTGTACTGCCATGATTCATTTAAAAGCAAATGCTTTAGAGCATGGCTGGCCGGCGTTCACTATAGGGTGGGCAGCCAGAAAAAGAAAACACTCCAGTGCTGTTTTCTGGGGCTTATATCTGGAAGGGAAAATGGTTAAAAACATTATAATGTCTCCCTGCTATTCAGAGTTTTGACTTCTTTAGCTAGAGGGGCTGGATTCATGATCCATTTAATGTTTCCTGTCCAGCATCTAGTTGGTGCATTATGTTCCACGTCTCTTTCCATTAGCTGAGCCCTATATGATGTCAATTGAGAAAAGCAGTAGCTGTACATTATAAAGTCCTTGTAATGGTATGACAATGGCAGTTATGGGGGCCTTTTACCAATGTATTCTTTACCATTATATTTCATGCCTTTAGCTCAGCTGCAGTGATAGTAGAGAATTCGGTTATAGCCCAGTTAGTTTCAATTTTTTTCCCCAAAAAACATTACATAAGGGAACACTTGATGGAAAATTCATTCCCCTTCGGTTTATTAAATGTAGGACAGTAGCCTCAATAGCAGATCTGACAACTTCATGAGTACTTCCCTTTGAAAGAAAAAAAAGTAAAACTAAAATAAAGTAGAAATTATATGTTGTCAGAATAATCTTTTTCTTTAATTAACAACATCACTGAGAAAGCATTTCTGGTATTAGCAAATTAAAGATAGGAAAAAGTTAAGGAAATGAAACATAAGTCTTTCAAGAGCATGATTACTCTTGTATTTGGAAAATGTGTAATGTGATGTGGAAGAGTGAAAACGTAGTATCTCTTTTAGTAAGAATTATATTTAATGAATTGGATTGCATATAGGTTATAAATGCACCAGAAACAGCAGTTCAATTTGCAATATTATTTGGTGCTCATGTTTGTTAGTATGGATATGATGTTGGTTTGTTGTACTAAGGAAACAATCATTGATGTAGTAGTTACTTTTAATAATCATAGCAAGTGATACAGAGAAATCTGAAAGAGAAGAAAAATTAATTTGGATGAGGTCTTAAACTTTATGCACACAGAATGACATACATTTATGCAGACAAGGCAAAACATTATACATAGGGATGTCAGGCAGCTATAATTCTGCTGTTGGAGCCAAGTAAAATGCCTTAAAAAAAATACATTTCTCACTAAAGGAAACTAGAAACTAACTTTAAAGGACAAGAAATTTTACCTGAAATAGGAAAAAGAGAAAATGTTTGTTCATACTAGTTTTCAAAGTGTCATGGAAATACTAAGAGATTTTTCTATTGATCAAATCCAAAGTACTTTTTGAAATATACTAGGGACAGAGCATAGCAGTATCTGCTTAGAGTTAAAAAAAAATTCCATTCTGAAAGACTGATTTCAATTCACTATCATTTTGTCAGTCCTTTATTGCAAGCTGATATTTTGTAGATTCAAGTGCAGAAGGCAACAATTTTGCTCAAAAAAAAAAAAAAAAAAAAAAAAAAAAAAAAAAAAGCCAAAGGGGGCAGAAATATTGTTATATGAAAAGAAACCAAGCATTTATTAAAGAAAAAACAGATGCCACAAAGGTAGAAAGTCTAGGAGAAACAGATTCTCTGGAAGCTTATATGTGAAGAAGAGGAAGGTAAAGATGCTAGTAAGGTGTTCATAAAACACTGGACCACATTTCCTATTTTGCATGTAAACATGCTATCCTGGGCACATTTGTAATTTTATGAAATATTGTGAGAAGAAAATGTCACACACAAATCACTACAAAAGTTGCTTAGTTTATTGTCAGCAATAGTAAAATACTTTTTTCCTAAGAAGTTCGTGCAAAAAGTTACGTCAGAGAATTTTTTAAACTTTTTTAGTTCTTCACTGCTTTTTATTTCAAAAGAAAATGAGGTTCCTACTGTCTCCAAATGGAATAGATGTATATAATTCATAACTAAATTTTTTTCCTCTGAAGTTTCTTTATTTATAACTCCCTGCAGATTTGCATGATTATAGCAAAATAAAGCCTTTAATTAACTCTTCAGAGTTAGTAGGTTCTCATTTCACTGTTTTTTTATAGGTTGTTCTCCCCTGTCCATCCCAAGTCCCCAGTTCTATAACAATGCTCTGTCTTTTTTTCTGAGCTAAAGCTCACATGAATCATACAAACAGCTGGAATTATTCTGAATTATCATGTAGATTATTAGCCTCTAAGGCTGTAGAAAAGAATCAGAAGAGAACTGTGCTGTTGCCAGGCTCTCCAGCTATTATCTTTGGTCCTAGCTTTAGGACATAAGCAGATTATTACAGAAGGCAAAACTCCTATTATGAGAAAAGACCCTGGAAGTCCAACAGGAAAATTTAAAATGCAGGTAAGAAATGAACAATACTATAGTATAATGAAGCCTTGAAAATCCCCAAAACTGTGAAACTGCTGTTGCTGTGGATCTTAAAGAACATTTATATCTGCTGGAATATTTACTTTAAAAAAGAACATATTCTCGTCCCATTATCTGTTAAAAGAGATTATGCATTCCTTCCTTCCAGGTTTTTCTTGTGTCTTTAGTACAGAAGCACTCTCAGCTGCACAGTATTTTGTAAAAGTAGTGGACAAATGAAGATTTAAGAACGGTTAGCTGCCTTGTTGCCGTGGTTACCATGAGTAATTGACACTGATTGCTGAATACAGTAAAATAGAAACAGAATGTACCATTTTAAAGAGGGTATGTCTAGAATATTTAAAAGTAAATTAACACTCAAAGAAAGAAAACCAACACAAGTTATTTTAGATTGATTTCTTTACTCAAGATAGTTCTCGTCAAAAAAGTATACTTTATATATGATGAAAATATATAGGTGATAAAAAATAATTCCATCATTTTGAAGTGATTTTAAATAATGCATCTCTTCAGTACTTTAGCTGGAGGTGTGCATGCGTGTGTGTGTATGTGCATGTGAGCGAATATAGAGACATTGTTATAAAGTAGTAGAGAAATAGTGTCCTTTATTCCAGATACTGATAATAGCATAGTGTTTCGTCTATACTCTGAGTGGTGAAATGGCTTGGCTATTATTCTGGATTATAGACAACTTATGAAGTCAGGTTATCTGTGCTCAAGAGTTCTGCACCACGCTGTCATTTCAGATGAAACATAAATAAGGTGATTTACTTAAATATAACAGAAGGAATTGTGTATGTCCATATAATTTGAATATCAAAAGCAACAAATTTTTGGTTTTGAGCAAGTAGAATACAGAATGTGATTGAATTTTCAGAAGAACAGCACTTGTTTTTCCTGGTTTATTATTTCTTTCCTTTAACATTTAGAAGGCTTGGACAGAGATTGAAGTAATTTTAAGCATTTTGTTCTCTAAATGGTGCTTAACCCTCACAATTTATGCATTAAGTACTAAGACTTGTTTCTTATTTAAGGCTGAGAGATGGGCAGGTACGATGGACTTGCACCTCATTTCTCTACGACTGCCTTCCTTTTTAAAAGGCTTTGCAAGAGGCATTTGTCCCTAAGCCAGAATGCAGGTTCCATTGAGATTATTCTTGTACTTGGTTAGTGCAGAAGGTGGATTTCTGTAGCACAGTAATATTTTATTAATTATTAACTTACTTGCAACTAAACAAAAATTAACAAATAATATGTGGTGCAATACTTCTACTGTGGGAGCTTGATTTTCTAAGCTCGTGTGACTGTTTTTAGGCATTGAATGTCTAAAAGTTCAGCTCCTGCTAATAAAAAAAATGATTTTTTTTTTTTTTTTTTAAAGAATGGAGCATGCTGGCTTTTGGGTATTTTAAAAAATCCAATTAACAAAAATAAAGGTACATCATTAGCAAATGTAGAAGTTAAATATTAAGAGTCTTATTAAATAAAAAGTATAATATAGATTCTCACTGAGCTGTGCCTTTTTCTCTTGTTATGTCATTCACTTATTTAAGTTGACAACCAAGTTAAAATGCTGTGTTGGCAAAATATTTTTCAGTAAGAGAATTCAGCATAAAATCATCATCGATGCAGGTAAAAAAGAAGAATGAAGACTAATCACTGAAAGGCAGCCACTCAAAGCCAAAAAAACAGCCAAAAAACTTAATCTTATTAAAATGGAAGATTTTACTAAGAACAGGGATGTTCATATGAGATACCAGTGAAACAATCAAGAAGAATTAATATGAGTTAATATTATAAATTGCCGTGGCAGCAAATAAGAAATAAATATCTTTAAAGTATATTTATAGTAACAGTACCAGTAACTTCTACTGGTAATAATCATATTTTAGAGGAAATTCTGTATTTAGAGGAAGGTGAGGTACTGGCACAGGCTGCTCAGAGTAGCTGTGGATGCCCCATCCCTGGAGATGTTCAGCGCCAGGTTGTATGGGGTGCTGGGCAGCCTGATCTAGTTGCTGGCAACTCTGCTCATGTCAGGAGGTTGGAGCAAGATGGTCCTTAATGTCAGTTTCAATTCAAGCCATTCTATGATTCTATGATAAAAATTTACTTACATCCTCAGTGGAATAGGATCTGAACTCTCAATCCCTCAACTGTGGTGACTTTGAAAGCAAAAGCCTTCACTTTGTTTCTTGGATTTCTATAGATCATGGATAATTTTCCCAGCTCAGATTGGATCGTATCCATGTATTTTTTCTGCATTATTTTGGTGTAGGAGCCACCACTGTGACTTATCTTGACTGCTTTTAGACTAGCATTGAAAGGACAGCTGGTTTTGCCTGTAAACCAGTTCTAGTGAAATATTAGTTTTCATAGCGAGAAAATACAGCTGGCCTGATTCTTTTGAATTACAAGCAAGAAACTGTCACTTCTGAGCTGCTTTCCACAGCATCTTTCTCTAGGCAAGTAGTACTTAATTAACAAATACAAGGAGATGAGAGTGAATCCTCTGAGGAAAATGGAAAATTCTCCTCTAGCTCTTCAGAGACAAAGCTGAATTGAACTGCTACTTTGACAGCTGCGTAGATAGAGCCTCAGCTGCTAAGAAGCCTGTGGGCTTCACAGTTCTATTTTGAAGTTTTGTGTGCATGGTTTTTTTTGTTTTGTTTTGTTTTTTTTTTCCTTAGTACAGCAGATAGCATTTTCTTCTTATTGTTTTCCCGATTAAAATTGTATTTCTCTATTGTGCTACTCAGTCATATATCTAGAAAGTGATACTTCTTGTTTGAAAAAGAAACACTACAGTTGCTGATGAGTAAATCTGTATGGAGTGTCCTGTGACAGTGGGTGTTTCATTCCAGATAAAAAAGCAATATGCACAGTCTAATTTTATTATTGCTTTTAGTTTTCTGCCAAAGATGCCTAATAAGAAAGGTCAAGGTATCATCAAAGCATAGTCAGATTTTTGCTGAATGACATAAAACTGTCAGAGATGCTGAGCTTTGATGTTCCATTAAGTGATCGATGTAGATTACTGACTTTTGGCTAAATGCTGCTCAGCTCTGTGAGGTCAATATTTGTTAGTTCATTGGTAGAATAATTAATCAATCAATACAGGATACTTGAAGTCAGGATTTTTTTTTTTTTTTTTTTTTTTTGCCTGTATGTCTGATTACTAACTAAAATTATTTTACAGCATCTTTGGATCCCTGTAAACAGAATTTATCTGTGACCATCAAATTTCTAGTGGAAGGAAGAAAAAATAATAATCCAAGTGAAGAGCACTTCTTGTAACCTTGAGCTCCTGGAAGAAATAACCTCTAACAAGCAGAGTGCATCATCATTAGTTCTTCCCTTTCACATCATCACATTAAGTTTGTGAAATAATTGCATGCAATTTTTCTATTTTACAGTTGGGCCACATGACACAGTGCTCTTCCTTCAAAGCTCCTACCGTAGTTCTCCCATTTTGTCTTTTATTGCAGTCTGTAGAGTTACCAGTAGCCTCTCAAATATCTCAATTGGAAGATTTTACAGTACTGCTTGCACACTGCCTTGCACAATGAGGCTCTCTACCATCAGGTGGGACTTTCAGGCTACAGAGTACTGCAATATAATTAGGGATAAAGGGCTTCTGTAGATACTCTGGATATTTTCCAGATGTAATAGCTTTAAAATTCAAAATTCTTTTAGAATTTATACTCTAAAGCATTTTGCTTTCTCACCCACCTTGCGTATCCAAAAAGATTCCAAGCAGTAGAGATTGAAAGGAAGACATATTTCCTAGTGGATCACAGCAGGAAAAGTTTGTAGCGGAGGATTTTGAATAATTAAAGAAAAAAAAGATTTTTTTTTAATTTGAGCATGCCCAAATGTCATGTTTTCATGATAAAATTCTGCAGTCTCATGCAGAGTAAAATCTCCTGAACTGTGTTTGACACTATAAAATAATAATTCATAAGGAAAAACTTCTTTTAAAGTAATTGCATACAATAGATCATTGCATTCAACAAAGGATATGACAGTTATGTCATTCTCATTTTTCTCATACAGTTATTTCTAATATATGTCAATTGGCAAATATAATTTGATTTTTAGGAGATACTAATTATTACATAAGTATTTATTTGTGATTTGCTATATCGGATCTCGGAAAAGATGGACTCAAAGATTTTCTTTCATGTTATTTGTTAGTTTGAAGGTTGTGCAAAGTCAATGTACAGGAAAATTTTCTGACTTTACTTCTCCAATCAACCAAAAGTTTTACACTTTCATTTTTTGATATATTTGGGTTTAATTTTTTTGGATGTTTATGTTCAATTTGAGGTATTCAATTCTTTTCAAATCCTTCAGTAACATTTGCCTTCCACTGCCATTTATTCATTCTTTCAGATTGGAATGACTCAAGGAGCCTGATGGTCTGAGCTTTACAGAAGGTTATAGGATCACGTAAGTTTCCCATATACTGTGTTTCACTGGATTTTACCACCTTACTGTACCATTACCATACCTATATTACATCACAACTAATATGTCATGACAGAAATAAGTCAGTGAGGACACAAGTTACTATGATACTTAGGTCTAGGAAATGCAAATGTGAAAACTAAGTGATTTTGAGATAAACATTGTGCCTCAATTATTATTTCATTTTCACCAACAGTATTCTCACAGTGATTCTAGGACTGTTTATCATTCAAAATGATCCAAACTGTGGTTCCGAGGAGGGTTTAAAAGGGTCTCTGAAATGGGATTCTCTGAGTAACAGTGATTCAGAAATCAAAAGTCTGAAAAGCAGTTTTCTTTCCCAATACGGGACTGCAAAAAAGTATCTAAATTTATATGTTATTGTTATTATGTACCCTGTTGTATTCCATCAGTATGCAAACATCTCAATTCTAGTTGCTGTATAGATATACGAGCAAACATAGTCTGTAAATCAGAATGAATGTGTTGAAATGTGGAAGAATGTTGGTTTTATTGAAAGTCCCCAAAGCTGCTTTCACTGGGAATCGATAGGAATCAGGTTTTGATGAGAATGTTACGACATAACAGTCTCTTTACCATGAAGAGATGCTATAGAACTTTTCAAAGGAGGTAAAACTGAAACAATACTGACAGTATTGTTTCAGTTTTACAGAAGAGAATAATGAACTGATTTGTTCAGTATGAGTGGCCAAGAGCAGACCACAGGCAATGCTAAAAGAGAGATGAATATATACTATTTTGTGTGATTCATGGAGTGTATGTTATATGTCCGCTGATTAAGGAGCTTTCCAAGGAACAACAGGATAGTTAACATACTAAAAATCACCCAGATGAGTAGCATGCTAAAAATCTGTTGCCTGTAGTCTACTACTTTTCAAAATATTTTTGAGGAATATTTTTCAAGTTGATGATATTGGTAAAGTGTTATACTGTTTGTGTGTGAGACCCACCTAACGTAAACATGTTATATGTCAATGCTTCCACCATCATTTCCAATACATTGAAGACAATATCTTCACACAGTTGCCCAGTTCTGCCAGTGAGCGAATCAAGATGCTCTTGATTTTGTGGTGTGACAGCTGTCCATGGCTTGTTTTTCATGTTGCTGTCACCACTGCCTCTGCATGCTCATGTCCACTGTTTGGTCTCCATAACTGTTCAGCAAGCATTGATTAATGTCAATGAGTGCCATTTTTTCTGCATGGAGAAATTCAATTCCACACCTTTGCTTCATATACACACTTGATGTCAGATGTCATTCTGTCAGAATGCCCCTCTGCTGCCATTTGTCATAAGGCAAAAAATGTGATGGAATATTGGCGGGAAGATTCAACCTCAAATACCATACAACTGACCTCTGCCCCTTATGTCTGGGCCAGTGATAAAGTAGAGAACATTAATTTCAGAGCAGCACTTGTAGTATCTTGTAATATTCCTTTATACATTTGCACATATTTTCACGTATTTTTGAAGGTCAGATGTAGAAGAAAAGTTTGTATGAGAGCTGATGACATAGACATTTACTAATAAGGAAATGTACTGGCGGAAGAGATAGGCAACCTCTATGTTATGAATTCTGATAGGAGGCACTAGACATAAATTTGTTCTCCTTGGGGCTATCTTAAGTGCTAAGCTTTTGATCTTACTGATAGCTTTAAACCCCTTAAGAAAACTAGGACTGAGAATAAAAAGCTGTCAGCTGTGGTTCACCTCTCTCTGTTTCCCTTTGCCTTCCTATTATCCTAAACCCTTGAAGATCTCTGGAGAGAGATACAGCTCATACTGAACGTGTGATGAAACAGCACTCATCATGTGTCCCCTGCAAGTGAGCTATGTATGTCCTTTTTACTTCTGTTAGGCTATTGTGACTACTAAAAGGCACAAACTCAAGATATGAAAACATTACCCAAAGAACTATGGTATGACAAGCTGTTAGGATATATGGTATATCCTTATGTCTACATTAATTATGAAATCCATACTATTTGCTACTGAATGCAAATCAGGCAGCAAGTAATTTTTTAAATAAATTGTGAGACTAACTGACTATTTGAAAAAAAAAAACCCCACAAAATCACAACAAAAAAATATTTCTTGATAGGAGCAGGAAATTATTAAGAGCAGAATAAATAGAAAAACTCATAATTTTATGGCATAATAATTATTACATATTGAAATTTTTTGAAGGTATATTTAGCCAGAAGACAAAGGAATCTAAAATCTGAACATATCGGGTTAATAGTAAGTCTATCTTAGCTTCAGAAGCAGTTGTCATAATTACATCATCCATAATCATGAATAATTGCCTGTTTCATGGAAACTCTAATATCACCTATATAAAATCTTTATCACAATCAGTACAGTTGAATAGATACACGGGGAATTTTTGAGACAGTAGAAGAGCCATTCCACTGTTGGCCTTGAAGGACATTTGTCAGTGGCTTACAGGCTGGTTTGGCCCGGTTCCATGACTAGTGGGGCAGAGGGATTAGCAAATCTGCGCCTCCAGAAAGGGATAAAAGAAAAAGGGTAGAGAGGGGGCCCCAAAACAAAACACTGGCAACGATCTGAAGAGAAACATGCCAATTTACTAAGTAAGGTATTGGAACACAATATAACACACTATAATACACTATAATGCAATATAATTAGAATTGGAACTAATAAATCAAATAGAACGAGAGTATCTGAAAGCTGGAGGCCTTACACTAATGCTGAGGTGATGCGTGCAGTTGGGACGAGCAGCAGGGAGGAGAGCTCAGTGATCAGGAAACAAAAAGGGACATCAGGTGACCTTGCCAGGGGTTATATCTCCTCTCTGAATGCAAAGTCCTCTGGGTTATGTAGTTCTTCTTCTCTTCTGGAACAGGCGTATTAACCTGGAACTGGAGTATTAACTCTTTAACTCCCAGTGCACTACATGATGTTATCATGTGGAATACCGATAACCAAAAATCATAAAACCATGACAACATTTTAAGAATCTATTGTCCTACGTCATCAGTGCTGTGGCTCCTAAATCCTCTTTCCTACATACCACTTTTGAAGACATCATAGTTTATGGATGGTAGTGACTGATTACATGTTAGGAAGCAACACTTAATTAGAAAGAAATTAGTCCATTTATGATGAAGAAAGAGTTCAAGTTTCTATAATATAAGGGAAGTGGAATTAAAATAAAGTAAAATTATCCTCTACTCTGATAACTCTCTTCAGGGAAATTGTAATACTGGTTGCTGTCAGAGAGAGAAATCATTGCAGAACTTACTTAGAACAGGTTAGATTTCTTTTACTGTAGAAAAAATTATTGTTTCCTTCTCAAATTAAATTAGAATCTAATGCACTGTCCTTCTTGGTAGGCTTAGACTAAAAGTACTTACTGATCATCTAAAGACAGTAATAGAGATTTGTTTACTGTTCTCAGAATCCTCCTGTGAATAAACTGTTGTGGTAAGCAGCTCTGTGCCCAAATGGAAGCCAGTGAAGAGTGGTGTCTATTGTGGGTGTTTTGGAAAAGGTGCTCTCTAACATCTTTATCAGTGATATAGATATTGGGATTAAGTGCACCCTCAGCAATTTTGTAGATGATACCAAATTGAGTGGTGCAGTTGATATGACAGAAGGAAGGGATTGTCATGCAAAGGAACCTAGATAGGCTTAAGAAGTGGGCCCACACGAACATAACGAGGTTCAATAAGGCCAAGTGCAAGGTGCTGCACCTGGGGCAATCCCACGTACATGCACACACTAGCAGAAAAAATCCTTGAAAGCAGCCCTGTCAAGACGAACTTGGGGGACCTGGTGGTCAAAAAGCTTGATATACACCTGCCATGTGCGTCTGCATCCTGTAAGGCCAACAGTATTCTGGACTTCATCCAAAGAAGGGTAGCCAACAGGCAGAGGGAAGTGGTCACCATACCCCAGCTCTGCCCTTGTGTGGCCCCATCTGCAGCACAGCATCCAGGCCTGTGGCCTACAAGAAAGATGTGGAGCTGTTGGAATCAGCCCAGAGAAGAGTCATGAAGATGATCAGAGAGCTGAAACACCTCTCTTATGAAGACAGGTTGTGGGAGATGGGCTTATTCAGCCCATGGATAAGAGAAGGTTCTGGGGACGCCTCATTATGGCCTTCCTGTATCTAAACGGAACTTCTAATCAGGAGAGGGACTGATGCTTTGCATGGTCTGACAGTGATAGATCCAATAGAATCATGGAATAATCAGTTCTGGAAAAGACCACTGAGATCATCCAGACCAACTATCCATCTGCCACCAATTGCCTCTTACGCCATGTCCCTAAGTGTTTCTTGAACACCTCCAGGGACAGTGGTTCCACCGCCTCTCTGGGCAGCGTGTTTCAGTGCCTGACCACTCCTTCAGAGAACAAGCTTTTCCTAATACCCAAACTGAGCCACCCTAACACAACTTAAGGCCATTGCTTGTCCTATTGCTAGCTACCTGGCAGAAGAGGCTGATCCCCACCTGACAGTAACCTTCTTTCAGATAGTTGTAGAGAGCTATAAACTCTCCCCTGAACCTTCTCTTCCTCAGACTAAGCAGTGTTCATTCCCTCAGCCACTCCTCCTAAGGTTTGTGTTCCAGACCCTTCAGCTTCATTGCCCTTCTGTGGATGTGTTCTAGAGCTTTCATAACTTTGTCCTAGTGAATGGCCCAAAACTGAACACAGTACTGGAGGTATAGCTTCACCAAAACTGAGTACACAGGGTGGGCAATTGCCTCCCTGGTCCTCCTGGCTGCACTATTTCTGATACAAGCCAAGATATCACTGAGCTCCTTGACTTCCTAGTAAGTCAGGAGGGAATGCTTTTAAATGAAAAAAGGTGAGATTTAGATAGAAGTTAGAGGGAAATTTTTCACTCAGATGCTGGTGAAGTGCTGGCAGAGGCTGCCGAGAGAATTTGTGGATGCCCCAGTCCTGGAGGTATTTAAGGCCAGGTTGGATGAGGCCCTGGGCAGCCTTATCTGGTGGGTGGCAACTCTGTCTGTGGCTGGGGTGCTGGAAGTGAGTAGGCTTATAGTCTCTTCCAACTCAACTCAAGACTCTATGATTCTATGAAAAATGAACATGATGTGGATTACAAAATAAGCCAAAACAAAATAAAAAATTATTCAGTCCGAAATAAATACTCTTTTTTTTTTTTTTTTCAGACTAAAAATGAATATCTGTTCAGAAGAAATTCTGCAGTGGATCTATGCTGGATGCCCTGTATCAGTTTTGATATAGTATATCTGATACATTGGAATTTTCTATACAAGGTTATTTACTGTTTTTTCAGGGAGTTTCTCGATAAGTTTTCAGGACAGATCAGCTAGCATTATGGAGAAGCAGTGCAAGAATCCACTGATACTTTATAGCCCTGAACTGCTGATGAACTTAGATATTTTGGTCAGAATTGTGCCTACTTGCATGAACACACTATCAGGGATAGCAAATAGGCATAGTAAATAGTGATGCAGTGGGCATTAGAAACATTCTCCAAGTTTTCCAAAACAGAGTCGTAAAAGTATTTTCAATTTGAAGATGTGTTCAAATTTAATTAAATAAGTTTAATTAGCTGCAAACAGCAAAGAAGACTGTGGAAAAAAAAGAAGAAAAATGTGAAAAAGATGAATAGTTTCAAATATTTTAACATAGATTAAAAAAAAAAAAAACCAAAAAACCCCTGCATTATTCCAGTCAGTCCAGAAAAATGTCAGAATAATTGTAAGTGTTGATCCAGCTCCTGGGCTTTTTTTTGAGCAAGGAGTGATATATTTTTACTGCAAAAGCATGTAATGTATCACTTTAATTTTGTATTTCATGGCCAGGAATTTCTAAGACTGAAAGCTTAATAAATAGGCAAGTAATGGAGAGTGAGTACTTCAACACTGTGTACAATTCAAGCAAGATTTAATTCCTACGTACCTCAGTAGCTCCCTCTCTCTTCCTCTCGTTTTGTAAAGGAACTACACATCTGCTTTGCATGATTCTGATACCTAACTGAACCGGGGCTATGGAACCACTGCATTTAAAGTGTCAAATTTATCTCCTCGTAGTTATCTTTCAAAAGATCCACAGTCACTTGAAATCCTCTCTCCATGTGTCATATCATATTAATTAGATAAATAGTCTCAGTGACAGAAATCACACCAAGAAATATACTTCATCTTGGGCTCTTATAGCCCAGTAACTTTATTCTTTAACTCCAAACAAGTCAGACCATACATGACTATCCAAATTTTAAAATTTCTCTCCTACTGTAATTTAGGGTTGATAGGTACTGCATGAAATTCAAAATGCTCCTGCCTAAATGCAGAGAATACCAAGCTCAGGATCTAGTTTCAGGGTTGAAATATTTTAAGAAGTATAATGAATTGATTTTAGTGTAATCTATTTAGGATTTGGTAAAAACTGAAATTGCCCTATTCTGTTTTTAACACATAGCATGTCCATTAATGCATTACATTCAAACAATTATCATGTATAGAAATGGTATAGGGCAACATTTATTTAGAATTAAAATAGGCCATTTAGTTTACTTGATGTATTCCGGTCCACAGATTTAAATGGCAGTGAAAATTGTATTTATCTTTTACACTAATTATTAAAAAAATATCCAAGGAAATACATTTGAACAGATTAAGCTATGTATACAGTGATTGTTTGTAGTGTAAATGGACCTTTCTTTGTGTATGCAATAATGTTATCTTTAGCAGCCTGTCCTGCTTTGCAGAATCTCCTTAATTTAGAAATGTAACTGCTTCAAAACAGCTCTTCATGCTTTCTTTTCAAACAACCATTTTTTTCCTTGTAGGTTTCTGATGACCTTGATGGGTACTATATACTGTTTCTATTGTCCTAGTGCCCCAGTTAGGCTCTCTGATAGTTTGCTGATGTTTTTTTTTTCTCAGCTGTGTTTATTTGTGATGAAAATTTTGGAAAGCTACATATACTTCTACAATATTACAGGTTAAAATTTTACAATACAATTCATTTAATTCTTAATTTATTTGTTTTATTATTCATGATACAACTGGCAGGTCAAGCTGAAGTCAGAATAAAAAAAGAAGAAATAATAAATAACTGTTATTGTTGATAAAGAGATTCTTTCACTCCTTATTAGTTCTTCAATATATTACACCTTAAAGAACTAGTCTATTAATTTTTAAAGGATTCATCAAACTTAAAATTCTTACATAAAACCCCTTTTATTAAAATTATCAGAAAAAAATATTAGTTATCTACAAAAAAAAAAAAAGATAAATTAGTAATTAAATGGATGTTTTTCTTGCTATAGAAGAACCTATCATCTCAATTTTTTTGTTCTGTAATAGTCTCAGAGTCTAACACTAGGATGAATTTTTAATTCAGTAGGCCAAGGAGCTGATTAAACATCAACTGATTGCAAACAATGTGGCAAGGGGAAATATTTTATGAAATCAAAACATTAAATCATCTACTGAATCTTCACTTACACACTCCAAAAGAGGGCAGCAAATGTCTGCCTATGTGGTGCTCTTCAGTTCTGGTCAGCAGTGGTCACTGACAGCAGCTGTGCAGACCTTTTCAATATTGATATTTTAAAAGGCTTGTTTGGTTAGAAAGGAATTTAGAGAAAGGGATGTAAACGGGTTGACAAACTTGCAGTATAAAATATTAGGATGAGAAAGACAGTGTATACTGGACTTCGTCTTATTCCACTCTGGCAAAATACAGCTCAGAATGGATAAAAAAATAATGAGTGCAATTCAGAATATTATTTCTCAAACACTCTGTTATGCCTGTATTACATTTCCTTCATCTTTTGGCTCCATTGGAATAGCAAAAACCTAATATAAAAACAGTCAGCCCCTTCAAAGCAAAGATCTGTGCAAGAAGAAAAGAAAAAGGTATGTTTTGCAATATGGATTTGAATTTCTTACAGTATATAAAATGGGATGTAGAACAAATGTACAGCTTCAGAAAGGTTGCACAGAAAAAAAAGGATCAAATCAAAATGTTCTTCTAAAAAGTTTATACACTGAGGTGAAAATGCTGCTTCTTCACAGAGGAAAACATGAAAAATAGCAGATACATAAAAAAAAAATTATGGAACATTTTACTGCTCACGCTACTCTTTCTTCTAAAGATAGTATGCTAACAACCCTCACCACTGCAACTATGTATTGTCACTTTTACTCTTGCACACATGCATGCTTTTGTAAATTTCCTTTCAGCTGCTGCATTTTCCACTTGTTTGCATGGGTGCTCAATACAAATGTAGTCAGTCTTTACAAGAAAATATAAGAAATGAAAAAAATCCAACAGACACCTAAAAGCAAGAAAGTGATTGAGAATATCTATCTCTGTGTCCCTGTCTCTCTGGGGAAAAACAAACAAAGAAACAAACAAAACAAACAAACAAAAAACAAAAAAACCCAAGAGAACAAAAACAAAGTCTTGGATTTTTGACAACTCTAGAATATTTCGGACTTTTTTTTTTTTTTTTCCCCCAAAGTTAGAGTGATTTTTTTATACTACAGTCTTTTGGAATTAACGACACAGTATGTTGAAGACATTTTACCTCACTTTGACTGAGATACATTTCATAGAAAAGTGTATAGGAATGGCTCACAAGAATAGAAGCTAATGTCAGAAGGCATATTGTGCATTATGAATAAAACACCTTGAAACATGTACATGTTGGAAAATTCTTGTAGTGCTGAAGTGTTTGAATTCTATGCATTTGTTCAGTTGCCTGACAATTTATTTTACTACTGGACTGGAATATAGCCTAAAAAATGTCAAGGATGCTATGTTTAGTATGTTAGAAAGCTCTCAGCCTATCCATTTTTAGTCTGTTTTTCAGTGTATTAATATTATGTGTCTCCTGTAAAAGCATTTGGATTTTTTGAAAGTTAATTCACTTGTTATTTGGCTGAAGCTTTTTGGAATAGCCTCAGATTTCTATCTAAAATGTTCAGAGTAAAGCTAAATTCAGACTTAAAGAAGGTCACCTGGGGCCTTATTCAGCTGAGATTTACAAACCCACAGGAATGGAGATTTCACAGCATGTCTGGGCAACTCATCCCACTGTTGCAGAAGAGTTGTCTGTATGTCTATCTAGGAATTTCTCTCATTAGATTTTTATCTATTTCTCCTTCTCTCACTGTGCACTTCTCAGAAGAATCAGCTTATTGACTCCTCTTTGTGTCTCATGAATTTAAGCTATTTATCAAAGAAATCTGTGTTTTCTATGATCTAAAATGAAGCCATCTAAAGGACATCTGTAATGACAAAAAAGATCTATAAGATTATTAGATATAATAGCAAAGGAAAGTTTTGGCCTTATCCATGTTCAAGAGGAAAAAGAAAAATGTTACTTCAAAAAACTGTAAACACTATGGTGTCTGATAATTTTCTGTCACTGATCCTCACTAAAAATCAAGTACCTTCCAAGAACATGAAGAGATAGGCTAAAACACTCGTAAAGTTCTTTATTTCATATCAGTTTAACCTGAAAACTTTCAAGAGTTGGCTAATGATTTGAGTGCTACTAACAATTTGAAAACCCAAGAAGAAGAATAAAGACAGTGCTGGAAAATTAGAAAAGTGAAAATCTGGTGTCTGTATTTCTGAAATGAAAATGAGCTGATGGAGAATTATAGTCCTGAAATGCTAACTCCAGTTCATAGGATATTTCTAGAACAAAAACTAATTGCAATGAATTGCATGCATTTGGAAAAAAAAAAGCAACAGAGAAAGGTGTAGAGATAGTCTCTGGCTGGTCAAGAGCAAGTTGTATCCAATTGGTGTTATGTTCTATTCCAGGATTAAAAAAAAAAAAAAAAAAAGGATATAGAGAAGCCTTCATATACCGTACATACTGACTTTGGTGATGCTTATGTTACATACAGCTTCTCTATGTGCAGACTGGGAATCACAGGTAAAGTGAAATCAGTCAATAGCAGCAGCTTTCAGTTGAAATTAAAGCATTTTTGGGGATGGAAGAGTTTTCTAGAATGTTAACATTAATTTTTAATTTATGAGCTGAATGATAAAATGGAGAGGATGGTTATCCCATTTGATGTTTTTTCAGAGATGGGAAGACTTCAAGTATGCTAAATTAGGGAATTAAAACTCAAAGTCATCCTGAAAGACTGGATTAGAATATCATTCAGTAGAGAAGAAAAATCCCCAGGTGATCAGAAATGTTCAGTTTCATGGAGAAAACTAGGCAGAAATTATTTCAAAAATTCCCAGCAGTTACTGTGAATCACAAGCTGAGTAGGAGTCAGCAACATTATTTTGAGAAAAGATAAATACCATATGTAGATATGTAAAAAGATGTATGCATAGCATGAGAAAATCCTCCTGCTCCGTTTAGCTGCAATTAGACAGCCAGCTAAGGACACAGCACTTCAAGAAAATTGTGGACCATTCCAGTAGTGGCTGAAATGGACTCATAAGAATTATAAAGCTGTAGGAAATTTGACCATTAAGAAAAGATTGAATGAACTGAGATTACTCAGTTTAATGAAATTTGAGCATGATGACCTTCAGAAATACACAGACAAGGAAGAAATGTGCTGTCTGTACCCATGATGAACAGAAAAAGGAGATTATAGCTTGAACTGTAAAAAGAGAGATCTAGTTTAGATACTAGGGAGACAAGTCAAGTAGTAATGAGGGTGAAGTACCTAAACGTATTTCAAAAGACTGTGGAATCCTATCATTATCAAATGGATTAGTTAAACATTTGGTAAGAAGGACATAGAGCTGAATGCGTATGTCCTGGGATAAAAAGATTTGGTGAAGAGCAGCAAAGAGAAGATCCCCAGAAAGCAGTTGTGGGTGGAAATAAAGGCATTTGTCTTCAGACTGATTCTCCAAATGATGGAAAACTTCAGATTTCCTTATATCATGTAACTCTTAAAGAGTTCTTTCTGATAAATATTACTCCGAAATAAATGCACATATTAATTTATGCAGAGAAGAAGTTCAATTTTCTAATAAGTAGGTTTAAGTTATCAATGAAACTTCAGCTAAAACAAATGAACCCTGACCCTATTGTTTAGAAATTACAACTGTTTTGTTTTCCTCCTCCATTTTTCATTTATAAAATGATTGCTTTTGATATTTCCTTCAATATTTTTTTAATTCTCACTCTGTAGCTAAATAAATGTAAACAAAATGCTTATGTTGCTACTGCAACTAATTGTAATATTAAATTGTCTCTGTGAATGGAATTTTAATTTTCTTGGTGGCATTCTGTCAGCAATTTTCCTGCTGTTTAAAAGATCAGAGTCTAATGGGATTAAGGTGGATAATCAAATCTCAAACTGGAATCTGAGTATAAGATTTAGATGCCTGCAGAATACTTCCTTACTGAATATGAATGAAAGGTATTCAGTGTTTAGAGTAGAAAAAAAGAAATAGAAGATCTTTTTTTTTCTCACTGTGATGTTGCCTCAGACTTCTTAATAAGGAACTTGGATTATTATTTTTTTTTATTATTTTATTTGGGACATTAGAAAACTGAATAAATCCAGCTCATCATACAGTATCTGTGATTGAAACAGAACAGCATTAAACGGAATAGAATAGAATAGAATAGAATAGAATAGAATAGAATAGAATAGAAAGTAGAGTAGAGTAGAGTAGAGTAGAGTAGAGTAGAATGGAATGGAATAGAATAGAATAGAATAGAATAGAATAGAATAGAATAGAATAGAATAGAATAGAATAGAATAGAATAGAATAGAATAGAATAGAATAATTCAGTTGCAGGGAACATTCAAAGACCAATACAGTGGCTATTTTGGCCAACTAGTTGTGCTGTGTTCAATGCACCCTGAAATGTATTTTGCCCCCCTGCCTGCTCAGATACACCAGCGGCTCATGCTGAGCCTGCTGTCACCATCACATTCAGGTTCCTTCCTTCTGCACTACTCCCCAGACACTCAGATCCCACCCATGCTTGTGTCTGGCACTGATATGTCCCAGGTGCAGCATCCAGCATTTTCCTTTGTTGCATTTCATGCTGTTTATGATTGTTCAGCTTTATGACAAAGTACATTATTCTGAGGATCATGGAATCATAGAGTTATGGAATCGCCAAGGTTGAAAAAGACCTACGGGATCATCCAGTCCAATAGTCCACCTATCAATATGATGCAATCTGTTTGCACCTGAAATTCTTAAAATAGTATTGAATACTTTGCTGTATTCTTTTGATTACTGTTAATGATTTTTGCTCTCCCATCTACGAGAGAATTCTGTGCTATCTTATCCTGTCAATCACTATCAGAACTGCTATCAGTACTCTTTGTAAATTGGAACACAGTGACAGACAGAAGACAAACTTTGGAGATTGTAGGCATCTGGAAATTGTCCTTTGAGCTCCATCTGGAATGTTATTTCAGCAAGCTTTCTGTAATGCATCTTCCACCATTGCTTCACTGCTTTATCCCAGTAGAAATATTGTTTTCTTAAAATAGAAATATAAAAATAATTGCAGTCACGTAAATGATTATTATCATATTTATAGTTAAGATCAGTAAAGGAGTAAAAGCCTTCTGTAATTTTTATGGAGAGAAGCATATAGTATACTTGTTCTTCACTCTTTAAATGCATTTGGTCCAGAATATCTCTAGATTCACTCAATTCTCATAGATAGGAGCCTTTATGAGCAAACTACTTGCCATCAACTTGCTGCCTGATTGCAATGCCTACAGGCCCAGGAGCACAACACAGAGTGAAGACTAAGTCCATGCAGCATTTGAAGACCTCCAAGGAATAGACTCCACAGTCTCTTTGGACAGCCTGTGCCATTGCACTGTTACGTGCACAGCACAGAAGTGCTTCCTGATACGCTGATGGAACCTCTTTGTTCCAGTTTGTTCCTGTTGTTTCTTGTCCTGGCACTAGGAGAAGAGTGTGGTTCTATCCACATTGGTGTGATCCCTCTGATCCTCCTCCAAGCTGAACAATCCCAGCACTCAGCATTTCAGCACAAACAGAAATCAGTTAATGTAAAGTCTTCTGCAATGTTCAGTGTGGTGAATCTGGTGTTCATTTAATTATTATCATGAAAGTAGACACTTCTACATTATTTCTGCTCCCAGATAATCTCAATTGTCATGAGGAAGATCAGGAGAATAGAGATCAAGTTCCCCACTCCCCCCACCCCCCGATCTTTTATTACTCTCTGCAAGTAAGAGCCATTACTTTAGCAGCATCTATATGAGCAGACCATATTAAGTGATCACTATGTATATAGGCACTGGCTAAAATTTAGGGTACAGTTTTGATGTTATGATACTCTACTGGCTTTCTGGCTATGTACTTTCTGTTTTATGCATTGTATAGCCTTTTGAAATTGCTTCTTTTGTTGTTGTTGTTTTCTAACTTCTCCATTGAGGCTTACAGTAAACTTCCTAACAGACAGCACAGGCTTGCTTTTCCCTTTACACGACCTTTTATAACCTTTCAATTTTTCAGTTTCATCCCAAATTTCATGAAGATCAATGCAGTCTTCTTTTTATATTAATAATTTATCCATTACAACTTGTCTAACAGATGCAGGCTCTCAGCCTCTCCTCACAGGAGAGAGCCTCTGGTCCCATCATCATCTTGTTGGCCCTCTGTTTTACTTTCCAGTATATTTTCATGTCTCTTTTACACTAGCAGGCCTAGAACTAAACAATACTCTAGTCACAGACTCATCAATGCTGAGCAGTGTGAAAAGATCACCTCTCTTGACCTACTGGTGGTACCATGCCTGAATTCCACTGTTAGTATGGAGTAGCATAATGTATTTCAATTTCAGCATAGTTGCTCATAATTTCCAACTGATGTTCCTTTCACAGCTGTTTAGTACAAATGTAACTTTTCCATAGCCCTGACTTTTTGCCTGAGATGCATTGCTGTAAGAAAATACAGTGTAACAATCATAGATATCATCTAGTTCCAACAGCCTTGCCATAGACAGGGTTGCCATTCACCAGATCAGGCTGCCCCAGGCCTCATCCAACCCGACCTTCAGCACTTCTGGGGATGGGGCATCCACAGCTTCTATGGGCAGCCTGTGCCTGTGCCTCACCACCCTGATGATTGATTGTTTCTCTTTTTCCAAAAAACATGATTTATTTTCTCTGTCTACTGGCCACATAATATTCTTAGTATAAAGTACTCTTCTCAGTTCCATTTTTTTTTTTTTTCCAGCCCTGACCCTGTGCCAATGCAGACTGCCTGACATTCATGTTTTCTTAATCAGGAGCTAACATTTATCAATGAGAGAAGAAATACTTGCATTTATTTTCCACAGAACACAACAGATGATCTTAACTTCTTTTATGTAAAAATATATTCTCCATGCTAGCAATAAGGTTTCTTCTCATGTTTCTCATTTTTCCTCTTGTGACTTTAAGCTTTTGTACTGACTGGATGTAAGAGCATATTACTAAATAAATGTAAAGTTCACAGACAGAGTTCACAGACAGATGTAGTTACTTATATTGAATCCCACAAAACTAAGTAGATATGGATAAAGTTATGTTGTGATTACATACTTAATCACTCAGTTGCGAGCCTAGTTCTTACACATTAAGAGAAACTCCACTGATACACTCAGAGTGTTGTGTGTGCTCTTAAGATATGTCATACATTGTAATTTGTACAGTAATAGCACTGAGGCAGAACAAAGGGAAGATCAAATCAGTAACAGAAGTGGTAACTGTCGGGATTTAAAACTTGTGATTTAAGGTGGGCTAGGCCTCAGGAGAAGAAAAGCTGAGTAGAAAACTTATTCTGTTGCCTTAGAAATAATGCTCCACGTAATAAAATTTTTGGTTGATTAGTATTCTTTACTTTGTAGCTTTGTGACATATATAGAGCTATACTGATATTTTCTGAGGATATGACCCGTTCATTCCATAGTTCAGCATTCGAAAACTGCAGACACACATGCAGTATAACTGTGCAGGAGTAAGATGTGTTCACTGGCCTATTTTCCACATTGCCACATTCATAAAATAAAAACTGGTCTTTGCAGAAGGGGTAGAAGTGCTTGGCATCACTATTGTGTAAGGAGGAACAAAAGCTGCGTGATGGAACGTTGCCCTTGACATAAAATGTTATGCTCTGTGTAATATATCTGCTCAGGATACATGTATACTGAGTACATGAGTTTACCAAGTATGGGAAAGATAATGAATACAGGCTCAACTTATATCTCATATTAGTTAGTAAGTTCTTATACACACAAAGCTAGAACTTAGAGATACAGATTAAAATTGTTTTGTAGATGCTGTGCATTCAGGAACAGAAATATTATGCTGTGCACTGGCTTGAAAGTTCAGACAGTTATACTTAGTCTATCATTAAAAGAAACTGAAATCTCAATTCCAAAAATATCAAGTTGTTTATATCACACAGCAATGTTACTCAGCTTTCTATCAGTTATCCCAATGCCACACGTGAATGGTAGCAGTTTAAAAGTGTGTGCATCTTGTCCTGCCTGTTCTGCATTTTCCAACAGAGCATTTTACATTCAGTATCCTTTGGGTGCCTGTTGGGATTGCGTATAATCATGCTGCAGTCATGGTTTCCGTGAGCATTCCCCTGCTGATGTACACAAGCCAATTGATGACAACAGTCTTACTGCACCTTTTGGTAGTGATATTACTGATTGGATGATCTCTTTCTGTTTTCCACCTCCACCTTTTCCCTCATCATTTTGCAGCCATTTCCCCCTTTTGAGCTGAGCGGTCCCTGATTACAGATTAACTCTGGTGAGTCTTCTGGAACGTAGGCAATTTGCTCAACTTTGAATGTCATGTGTACAGATTTAAAGTTATGATGATGATTGCACGTTTCGTTTGAAAGTATTTTGCACCTCCTTTCATTGCTTATTCAAGTCCTATAAATAAGAAATTTTGAAATGCAGTTCTTCTCTTCTGCTGTTGATTGACTGAGCCCCCTGAGGCATAACTGTCTCCAGAGGGCTTAATGAGATGACAGACTGTTCAGCCTTATGGTTGTAGCAGACATGTCATGAACATCAGCACTGGATGCATAGTTACAGTCCATAGATGTGATAACATTTACCATCTGTATGAAGAAGCAGTGTAATTTATTGAAACAATGCAGGTAACAAGGCATTGTAACTAGCACTTCTCTCCCTTTCATTTCTCCCCTTTCAATGTTGATTGCAGGATTTCAACTAGCCATTGGGCCAACAGTAGGTCTGACACATGCTGTGTGTCCTTTTTAGGAAGATTGTTAATGATAGATCTTAGCTATTTCTTCGCCATGTTCTCAGTCCCACTTTTGCTTAGTGACTGACAAGTCTGCTGCTTTCATTGAGACAGCTGGCAATATGGAAAGTCTCAGCAGCTGAGTAAGATCCTTTGTTTCCTTGAAGGCTGCCTTCCCAAAGATAATAATGCAAGTACAAGTGAGGTCCTCTGATATGTATTTCTCTACAAAATCTCTACAGAAGAGTAAAACAAATGCAATACTCTCCCATGTGTGAGCTCTTTGCGAGGAACAGTCTGTGATGGTCTTGACATGGTCTTCATAATAGTCACACACACCTGTTATGAGTTTTAATAAGATATACTATTATATATAGGAGGATATTCAACTCTAGAAACTACATAAAACTAAGAGTTAATATGGAAGACTGACAAAGCTGCCATCAGCTGAAAATGAATCCTAATTGTTGTCAGTTTAACACAGATTCAAGCCAGCACTGACCAAGAGAGAGCACATGATGAAATGAGGAATTAGAATCACTGTGCACTAAAGAGTAGCAATGTATTCTCCTTGAAGGCACCACTTAAATATAGCAATATATTTTGTTGATGGCTGTGTTTCTTTTTTACTTGATTATAAAAATCAATTATAAAGCTCAGTTTCATAAAGTGCTTAGAGATAAGTTATGCTCTGTCATTGCAGTGCAAGTCATTAACAGCATTAACTATCCTTACCACTCCAAAGCTATATTATTTTACATCAGTTATAGACAAAGAGCAAAACAGGGCATCAGGATAAACTAACACTTTAGACTCTAATACTAGTAGAGAAAGTTTTATGAAGACCTTTAGACTCAAGGACTTATTAGGCATCATTTTAAGGCGGACATCCTTTAGAATTCCTACAGACTGATGTCCTTCAGTTTGTAGAATGCTTCTGTGAAATGAATTTCTACCCTCTTTTCCTTCACCTCCATGAATGAGAAAAAGGAATAAAATTTGGAAGATAACATCTCAAAGAATTATACATTTTATATACTTTTTATATTCTGAGATTCCATATTATAAAAATACTACTTTTATAAGAAAGATTTAAAGAAAGGCAGCAAAAATTTCACTTCCTCTGAACTTTTTTTTTTGTTTTTTTTTTTTTATTTTGTACATTCCATGAGATTATAAATCCTACAGGATATTTTGTACTTCAAGAACTGTCATTTAAGAAATCACAGCATGTATTTTTGTTTCAATGTAATTTATCTTAGAACATATCTGAAACTTAACTTTGTGTCTTTGTTGATCTTTAATGATAATTTTTAATCTTCAACAATCTGTCATTTTATTGAAGTGGAAAACAGAATTCTCTGCAGTGATAAACTCTTGATATGGAAAAAGGATAATTTTTCAAAATTCCTAGGAACCTCCATCAAGCTTTACAAGTGCTATTCTCATGGATACTTTTATTAACAATAAACTGCTTCACTGGAAAACACTTTATTATTTTCACCACAGTATAAGGAAAGGCTTACACTGACCAAAAGCTCTACATCCAGTTTAAAGTATTACATAGCCACATTTGCAGCTCAGTATTTATATTAATAAAAAAAGAGTATGGATTATCTCAGAATAGAACAAATTCCTTTTACTTTTATGAACTAATATCAATAAGTGCAGTACTGGAAGAATTGATTCCTTCCACAATTGACTGCAATTTCAGTCTGTGCCATGGCCTATTTCACCTTTATTGCACAATATAATCTGACCCCAGCTGAATTTCTTCGTCACTATTGGATTTACTGACTCCATTCTTTTTGTCAGGGTTTGCCATGTGTCCATTCTGTCTTGGAGAGTTTTGTGTTGTGGTTTACTTATTATATATTTTTTTCACTCTGTGCTTTGTCTTACCTGCTTGTGTTTTTGTCACAATTTTCCTCACCCCTTGGCACATGCTCCTCTCCTGACAGCCTGACAGTCTTCCAACTTCACATTATGCTGTGCATCCTGGCAAGCCATAAGAGCTCCCACTATTCCATTTAAAAATGCTAGTGATTGCTTTTGTGATATTCAAATTGCTTATTCACAACCCAGGTTTTTACCCACAGCATACAGTTCACTATCCAGCTCTCTTGTGAAAACTATGCAGATAAAAGTTGTAGTGAAAAGGAGAATAAGAATCTCAAAAGAATACAGCGTAACTCAAACTTTTAAAAACCCTATCAATTTGTGATAGAGAAAATATCAGTGATTTTTTTTTTTTTTTGGTGTAGCATACAAGAAACTGCCAACCACTTATCTTAAAACTAGTTCTAAAATCATGAATGTAACTTAATAGCTGAGCCGTTTCACATTTTGCAAAGTCTGAGTACTTGTATAATATATGCTGCATATAAAATAACATTTTAATATATGCTGCATATAAAATAACATTTTAAACTAAGTCTAATTTGGCGATACTAAAACCAACTTCAGTTGTGTACAATGCAATCAACGAAAAACTGACTGTATTCCCCACAGTGTTTGCACAATAAAGATCTTGTGAACAGCATCAGCTTTTCATCTGTCCACTGCTGCTTCTTTTCCATGCCTTCACCCAGTACTCTGTTCAAAATTTTTGTTTCCATGAACCCTCTGATGCTCTTAACACGGAGTGGGTCAGCCTGCTATCTATCAACTGGCATTTCAGTTTACAGACTAAATACATGCTTATGATTTTACACAGTATTTACATAGTGGGTGTTTGCTCCTGACCTCTCCTGAGTCCTGGCACATGGCAACTATGTCGCCTTTGTAACACACCTAGAGCTATGCTTGGGTTTGGTATTTCTTGAACTATCAACTGGCATTGCAGAACTCTATGGAAGCTTAAATTGACTTTTTTAAACATGAATGGGATAATTAGTGATTATACTCTTCAAATTTATTTATTAATATATTAACATAAATTATTAAATGTACCTCTTTATTTACAATTAAATCACAGTATCACAGAACTGCAGGGGCTGGAAGGGACCTCTAGAGGTAATCTAGTCCAACCCCTCTGCCAAAGCGGGCTCCGTGCAGCAGACTGCACAGGTAGGCAACCAGGCAGGTCTTGAATGCCTTCAGAGGAGACTTCACAACCCCCATGGGATGCTTGTTCCAGTGTTTCATCACCATTACTGTGAAGATATGGTTATGATTATTGGTATTGTAATACCTGAGACTCCCTTGTGATGGAGAAACTCTATAACTCTTATTAAAAGTCTATAATCTAAGGAGATATCATCCAGATTTTTTTTTCTGTTAAAATCTTTGAGAAGGCTGTTTCAGTTGAATAGAACTGTAGTACCTCACATTGGGAAAAAGAATAGAATCCTGTGTCTATTATGTCACCTTCTGCATCTAGTGGCCTACTGACAAAGAAAAAAAAAAAAAAAAAAAGTCAAGCACACCTAGATTAACTTCTAAAACACTAATTTTAAAATAGTAGTATGGTTTCATGACAAACAATTTTTTACACCTTTACTTTTTGATCAGTATATTTAACTAGTCTGCAATTCAAGTTCTCAGCCAAGCATATAAATATACATTAAAAAAAAAAAGAAAAGAAAAGAAAAGGAAAGCTGCGTTAGTGAAATTTAATTGGGGAAAATTTATTCCCACCTTTCTGGAATAGACTTCTGATGAATCACTATCCATTCTGGGTCTCTTATAGAACCAGTTCAGTTTATTAATGACCTTAGTTATTATTGCTATTGAAAATTTTAAGGTTACTAGTCAACTTGTTTCAGTATCTCATAGTTCTGTTACACTTGAACATCTGTATTTTAATATATTAAGGGAAGCAAAAGTATCATGTCACTTATAGCATCTTCTCAGTGGTGTTCTGCTGAACTTGCTCCCTAATTTTTTGACACAGTGGTCCATTAATGCAGCCTCATAGAATTAACAAGCTGTGAAAAATTAAAAGAAGCGATCAGATATAAATATTTTTTACTTCTGCTCCTGCCATCTAATCTGTGATTCATGATTTACAGCCGCTACTAGCAATTAATTAATTTGTTGTTGTTGTTGTTGTTGTTGTTCTTTTTCCCATGACCAGAAAGCACTGTCTTGGGCTCCTATGATCTCACAGCAGATTCTGCATTCTCTAAATGGAATAGTGAATATTCAGACTGCTCAAAGATCAGGCCTCTTTTAAGTCTTATGTTGGGTACCTAAAATCTAGAGCATCCAAAAATGATGACTGCCTCTGAAAAGTTTGCCTTCAATTGCCCTCATATATGAGGGAAAGATTACAACTGTAAGTACTGTGAAGCCTTGGTCAAGTCTGTAAGGTGTTTTGATCATGTGTAAAACAGTAAAACACCTATAGTCAACATTATAGTTCTAAGAACAGCTCTTTTTTTTTTTTTTTCTTTTTCTTTCATTCTAATAGTCTATCTTTTATTTCCTCAAATATTTCCCAGAATTAGTTGTTTATTTAAAAGATATTTTTCTTCCAGTCCTTCACCTTTATTCTTAGGGAGTTTATAATATTAATATAGTTTCTCTCTCATGTTTTTCTCATCTCTTATTTTACTAGTAACAAATTTGCTTTGCGAATGAAGCTTTAATGTCTTCTAAGATGTGTCATTTACAGAAGAGTGCTCTGGTTGCAGCGTATCCACTTCTGCTTTAATTAGAGCTGCTCTTCTGGGTTCCTTTTATCTTTTAAAATATATCTCGCCATTCTCTCTTTCTCCCTTGCATTTCCTTGTTCTGCTTTCAAATTTTCATGGGAGTTGAAGGGCTTGCCCACTTTTAATGCTATTTGGCTTCAGAGAGCTTGCCTTCTGGATCACAGAAAACAAGTACTGGTAACAAATGCACATGCACACTAAGTTCAGCAATTTGTTTTCCCATAGAACAAAAGAATAAAGAAATGCAAAAGGAATACAGGAAAGGTTCTAAACTCTCTCTACCCAGAGAGTTTATATTTTGAATTATATTGTTTACTTGGTAATCCACTCATATCTACACTTACCTAAATTTTATCATATTTCTTTAACCCTAGTTAATAGTCTTGTACTATAGCATTAATGAGTTCCTCCACATTTTTCAGTGTGTTTTGAAGATAGTGTTTATGCTTATCTCCCAAGTGTCTGTTGATCAGGATCTTCATTTACTTAAGGACATCCAGAGTCACACTTCTTTTCCATTTCTTTCATGTTCAAGTTGAAGCATATGCTGCCTGCCATCCTCATTATCATCACAAAGAATGAGAGCTGGAGGGCTAGCAAAAGTGTGCAGCATGCTCTTGAAAGATAAGAGTCCTGAAAAACTTGCAACCCATGCATATGTAGGCTTCCCCCCCCCCCCCCCCCTTTTTTTTTTCTTTTTTTTATATTTCACAGTATTGGCTTTAGCGGTTGTATTTTATAACCGATCAGTGAATGATAAGCATATATATATGCATATATGGATATAGAAAATGAGAATTTTTATGCTATCATCTTCACTTTTTTAAAAATCAAAGGTCTCCAAGAGAGGAGGAGAGCAAGTGATTTCGAGGTTCCAGTTCTTCTTAATTTGAGTTCTTGGCTATCTGGGAGAAAAACTTTATCACGCACATTTCAACAATTGGTAGCATGTCTTAAGGTATTGATTTCACTTTGCAAATGGGAAGTGGCTGACTAAAGGAAGGTTTGAGCAGTGGAAAACATAACAGCTATAATCATTCATGCAACAACATTAATCAGAGGCTCATGCTCAGTTAAAACACATTCTTTTTTTGCAGAAGAATAGGAAAGTTTTAACATCCACAGAACTGAAGGTTTTTACTTATTTGTAAATCTTTGATACATGATTAATCTCCATCTCCCTTCTTTTTAAAACACTGGTATAACTCTAAATTACTGGATTAAACGTGACAAATCTGGACAGTTGTGCGTGATCTTTTGTCCACGACTTCAAAATGTTTTGTTAAAGTCATGAATTCATGATTTCAACTTTTTATAAACATACAGTGGAGGTTATTTAGGAATAAACTGTTCCTGGGGAAAAAAGGAATGGAAGTAGACTTTGCTTCACACAAAGGGTAATGAATTGGGGATGTGGTGTTGTACTTAGAATTATTCAGTCATTAACAAAAGAACACAGCAAAGTCATGCATCTCAGAAATATGAAGGGCACTTGGAAGGAAAATGAAAATCTAAACAATGTGGGAGGCATAGTTTTTCTTGGGCCTTACAAAAAGGAATTTATATTCCAACATTCTTTCTCACTTTTTATCCTCTGGAATTCCGGAGAGAATTCTGCAACATACCAGTATTTCACAGCATTAATTTAATAACATTTACGATTACATTTAACCAATCTTTGGCCATATATATATATATTTAAAATGTTAACACATTTTATAAAATAATTCCATCAATTTGGATAACAGTTTCACAGATTCAACATCATAGCAGTTTGTTTCTGATAAGACACAAAGGAAGATTGTTGCTTTCTATACGCACTCTGTTTACAAGTAGGTAGCCATCTGAATTAAGGTGGATTCTGTCCCTAAATTTCAGTTTTATTTAAAAGATTGTCATGCTATTTATTACATGTGAATTGGGTACGAGCATATGTCTTCTTGAGCTTCATTTTGAATATTATAGTGGCTTGCAGAGATCTGAAAAATCAGTCCATAAAATATTGGATTTTATAAAATTGTCTCATCAGTGCTCTAGGTTCCCAGTGGAACTTGGGATAATTTATTAAAAAAAAGAAAAAATACACCTGTATCTTTTTGATGATTAAATGAAAGTTAGGACTTCAAATACGTATTGTTTTTGAAGTGTTAGCAAGTAGATTGGAAGAGAGTAGGAATTTGCGAATTTTACATAAAGGTATTGCATATACTTTCTAAAATATTTGAAAACTAGGAAATTTTTTTCAGCAAAAGCTGTTTTATATCATTCAAGACACAGAACAACTACTTAGTGCAGGCGCTATATTGTAGATTATTACTGGTCACAAAATTTCACTAACATTAGGCCAGGTCCAAGGTGCAAATGAAGAAAACATACATCCCTTCTGTCTTTCATATATTGTGGTCAGACAAAGAGCAAGAGCAAATTAAAATTAATGACATTAATATAACCTGCACAAGTAAGAATAAATGATTATTTCAGTTGTGATGTATATATGTATTAGTAAACCAGACTTTGATTTGCAAGTATATTTCTTTAAAAGTGCTGGAGGACAGGATGAGTGCAGATGGCTCTGTATGAAATGTCCAGTCTTCATTAGTCATATGTGATACAACCACTCAATGACAAACACTTTTATGGCAGCAGAATATTAATAGCCAAATTCCTTTATGATTTTTTTAATTAAATTAGCATTTTTAACTTTGCTTCTAATGATTCAGGAATACCATCTCAAATGAAAACCTCTGTAGTGGAATGGAGGGTAAAAGGAGATCAGTTGCTACCACCGATACTGGCTGGTTTTATGAGTTTGCTGGAGATTGCCACACGATCAGCATAAGTCAGCTTAAAAATGTCATCACCTCACATACACAGGCAATGTATTCCAGTGTTGTGAATCCAAGAAAAAGTATGCATTTCAAATATCCATTTTACTATTTGGATTGAAATATGGAGATTGGAAACAGCTGTGCATCTTCCTCTGTTTTTAGAGTAATAAAAATATCAAACAAGAAATGTCAAAATTTGGAAAGCAATGTGGTGCACAAATTAATGTGCTTCTCTCCTTATAAAGTGATATTTTAATAAACTGAAGATGATTTACATAAATCTTAGATTCTTTGATGTCATAGATAAGTGTTATAAAGAAGATGGATGTTTCATTTTCATGAACAAAAACAATTAGCTGTTAGGTCATCCACATAAAATATATACATATAAAATAAAAGAAAAAGCATGTGTTAGAAAGTTTATCACAAAATGGCAGAATAATAGTTGCAGTTTCAATGAATTCTTTCTTCTTGTATTTTCTCAAACCACTTTTTCTCATTTTGTGCCTACTTCCTGTATATTCTAAGTCATGTCCCTAGTCAAGACATAATTAATTTACTAGCGCAACAACGCCTATGAGAAAGCTAGTGCCTCATCAGAAGGTTAATTTAAGGACTAGGGTCCGCATTTTCCCTTTTAGCAGACCTTCTAAAGAACTTGGTCAGATCTCCTATTTGTCTGATTTCTATGTAATGACACACATAATAGAACAGTTTGCAGAATTATTGAGTCATACTTTTCGTCTATTTTGAGGGCCACTTGCCTGAAGGTCATTGTTTGCTTGCAGGGTTTTTGATCTTCATGCTGAGAGGGAAATCGAACCTGCTGCTACCCAAGTTGAAAATTTAAGCCCCTGGTTTGTGCTATACACTGCTATGGCCTTGGATAAACTACAGCATAATCTTTGTTCTGAGCGATTTTCTAAGATGAAGACCTGCAAGGGCAAAAGAAAGGGTCATTCATCTACACATCCTGAGAGACTGGGGTCTTCAGCTCAGTGTTTAACTGCCAAGGCTGAAACTTCTGAAAGTAAGACATAAAGTTGTACCCCCAGGCTGTATATTTTGACTCTATTTTACTGCGTTAGGATCAGATGGTAACTTGAAGATTTAAAATTTAAATAATTTGAGACCTAATTAGTTATTCATTATGATTAATTTATTAGGGACAAATGAAAGAAAGGAATAGGGAGAAGAGATTTTTCTAGGAGTGCCTTCCAATTCACAAGCTTTACTAAATAAAAGTATAAATCTGTTTCTACATTTCACAGTGTCCCTCTAGGGGACAGGTGCTTACATAAAGTGCTCACATCAGAGGTGCTGTATACTCCTGAATGCATTTCCCTTCTCTCACAAATACCACTGGAGTGTGAACATCTTCTTTTTTATCACCCTTTCTTTCCCCCTTTTGTCTGCCAGTTTCTACATTCACATCTGTTTTTATCCTTCCTCTTCCCGACTACTTGATTGTTTATGTTTCTTTAAAAGCCCAGGAACTGAAATATGAAGGCAAAGTATCCTGCTTATGAATGTGTAGTGTTCTCAAATAACCAGTATTGCATTTGTGAATAGAGCAATGGGAGACTTTGTCTTGTGTATGGACACGCTAGACCTGTTAAATGTATTATATGGTTATAACTCACAAATCTGAGGGATAAGCAGAAGCTAATTAGCTCATCATATGTTACAAAACTCAATTTTATTTCCTCTAATGTAAATCTTTACAAAATGCCATATGACAGGCAGGCTTACTGGCAATGGGGCTTCAATCCATTGATCTCTTGCTAAAGGTTGTGAAATCAAAACTAATGGAAGCATAAAAGGGCACAAAGGGAAACAGGTTTTTATTTCATGGATAGCTGAATGCAGTGGTAAGTTTCAACGATTTCTGACTTACGCGAGATTTGGAAGGGCAAACTCAAGGGCAAAAAACAAACAAACAAACAAAAAACACCAAAAAAGGGCAGAAAACAATGTGCTACAGCAAATGTCAAAGTCCTGATGTAGCAGAAAAATTGATCTAAAAATCACACAGAAAATATACAAGAAAAGTGTCTGTCAGAACTTTTGTACAGGGCATTGGCCTTCAGCTTGCAGCTTGCAACCATGGGCATTGTTGGATTCATCTCTTGAGTAGCAAGAGACTACAATCTTGCAAATGGTTTTCATGAGCAGCAGTTCTAATACGAGCTGTCCCAACAGCTCATCAGAGACTGAGATATTACTGAAACAAGGATTCAGCTGTCCTCCTTCCACTGAGAAGACAGTTATCTGTGTGCTTCTTGGGAGAACAGCTCAGAGTATTTTTGGCCAGTAAAGAGAGCAGTTGTGTTTTCTGTCCACTTAATAAATGTGGGTGAGATTGGGCAAAGAATCACCTTCAGTTTGGTGAAAGAGTAAGATCAAGGGTGTATCCCTATTGTCTTTGCCATCTAAAAGATGTCATATGGGGTGATAGGAGATTTCTTCTACTAGATCTGACCTCAGTGTTGACCAACAAAGTTATTTTTATATTACTAAGCTGGAAACACCTCATTTTACAGAAGCATGCTTATCATCCACACAGTGCCTGCTTCTCACTGAATGAGCTAAACAGTTACCTTGGATGAGAAACTGACGACTACATCTTATCCTACCGAACTCTACACTTCATTTGAAGTGAGAGGCAAGTGTCAGATCCAACCTGTCATCCACCCCACTGCGGTGAGAGTCTTGACAGCACTGGCAGAATGAGAGGTGACTGCAGTTTTGTGCTGTGCAGGCTGACTTGGTAGCAGACTGTGGCACATGAAAAAGTTTATCAGCTGCAAGATAGGCATCATGCAGACAGTCTTCTGAAGGTGCAGACTGTATGCCCAAGATACAACCGGAAGGGTGCTGCTATTTGCTTCTGCCAAACTGTGAAATAATGTGAGCGCTATAGCTGCTGTTCACAGCACAGAAGGCATTCCCAGCATATTCTGAAATTAGAAAGTTGAGCCACACTTAAACATCAGGTTTGACTGGGCTGTAACATCCTGTTATGTTAGCTCTGCCAAAGTGCATGCTTTTTTTGTTCTTCTGAGGAACTGTAGGTGCAGCCATTTTGAAATAACAATATAATTTCCTGGTAATGGTGATTCAATTCCAATTCAATTGTTAAAGAACCATGGTTCCAAGGAGTATCTCTAGCAAACAAAACTGTATCTGTCATGCTAACTTCCAGAAAATTGATAACATTTATTAAATAATATGTTTTAAAAATCTAAAAGTAGTAGATTTTATGGCTTGGATAAAATTGGAACTACCAATTTGTCAAGCTCATTAGAAAAGCAGAAAACAAAACCCAAATCCTTGAAGTGTAAACCTAAATCCTTGAAGTACTTCATTGAATGTGAGGCTTTGGCAATCTTAATTGAAATATATTAATTTGAATTTTGGTTCCTGAATCTGTTGTGCTACCTGAGATCCCTGATGGAGTGAAGAATGCCACAGAGATTGAATAAATTAAGAATACCTCAGACACGCAGAGGGCACAGCTGACATAAACTGTTAATAATGAAAGTATGGACCAACAAAGGAAGCACACTGATGTAGTGTGTCTGAAAGCGTATTGATTCTCCAGTACATTAATCCTTTACACTGAAGAATTACTGTCAAAGAATGAGTCACAAGACAAAATGCAAGACGTATTTATCACTGTTCTCATTTAAGATATTTTTTAAAAAGTGATTCATGTATTTTTTTTTTGATTTATTGTATTTTAACACATTTAAGTCCAAAATATGATCTTTCTCAGAAAATATGTATCAACTGTGCATATTTACTGTGATATTAAGTGTAAAACATCTAGTTAAAATGTTTATTTCTATGTATGCATATATATAAATACATATAGATAAAAGACAGAAAAGCAATAAACCCCCATCTAATTATTAGATGATGCAGATAAATTACAACTTCTTTTTAGAATATAGGCAATCAAAGAGTTGCCTAGAAAAGCAATTAACCCTGTCTAACATAAACTATGTTTTAAACCAGAAAAAAAAAAAATATTGAGAAAGGCTACACAGGCCTTCTGAGTTTATATCTTTCAGTTTTGCTGTTTTACTTACAAAATTAACTTAAAAAAAAAAAAAAAAAAAAAGGATTATTGTGAGGATTTACTGTTGGCTGCCCTTTGCAAAGATTTAATGAAAACTGCTAAGAGTCACAAGTTACATCATTGCCATTCAGCCATGGAAGAAAGCTCTTTGTTGAATTACATTTAATGGAAATAACAGAAATGTAATTTGGCAGAAAAAAGAAAAGTCATTATTTAAACAAACAAACAAACAAACAGAAAAAAAATAAAACCACCTGCAAATGCAAAAGGTGTTGGGATATGAAAAAATTCCCTTGAGATTTTTAAATATTCAAGCTCACTCCTCAAAGTCTTTCAGACTGCATTTCAGACATCCTTCCTGATTAACAACATTGACCAAACACACTACTTCCTATTTTGATTTCAGCGATGGTAGTTCTTCACACGATTCAGAAAGCCAAAACTAGAAGATGTTCTAGTATTTCTGACATGTTTTGAGGGGCCTAGATAATAAGCAGATTGAAGGATTGAGTGTGCAATGTGCCCTCACAGCCCAGAAAGCCAACCACACCTTGGGCTGCATCAAAAGAAATGTGAACAGCAGGTCAAAGGAGGTTGATCCTGCCCTTCTACTCTGCAGAGGTGAGATCTCACCTGAACTACTGTATCCAGATGTGGAGTCCTAAGTACAGAAGAGACTCCAACAGAAGGACCTGTTGGAGTGCATCCAGAGGAGGACCACAAAAATGATACAAGGCATGGAACACCTCTCCTACAGGGACAGGTTAAGAGACAGGTTCAGTCTGGAGAAGAGACCTGGTAGTGGCCTTTCAGTATCTAAAGGGGAGCTACAGAAAAGAAGGGGGCAGACTCTTAAGCAGGTAGTGACAGAACAAGGGGAAATGGTTTCAAGCTCAGAGAGAGTAAATTTATGTTAGATATAAGGAAAGAGTATTTGGTCAGACATTGGAGCAGGTTGACCAGAGATGTGGTGGATGCCCCGTCGCCGAAGACTTTCAAGGAGAGGCTGGATCAGGTCCTGGGAACTTGATCTACCTGTAGGTGTCCCTGTTCATTGCAAGGGAGTTGAACTAGATGATCTTTAAAGGTCCCTGTCAACCCTAGGGATTCTATGATTCCAGATATTCAGTTTCTAAATTCTATGTATCTCATAAACTTTTCAAATACCTTGAAATCTTGCTTAGAATTAAAAATTAGAATGAAATATATAAAGAACATTGCAGCCTGAAAAAAAAATCGGAAAAGTGTAAAAGCTTTATCTACCTTTGTCAGGTAAAAAAATTTCGCTCTGGTCCATTATCCAGTGGTCCTGATTTTGACCTACAAACTCTGCTCAAAGACACCCCCAGGATAGCATTAGATTTTGGACATTTCTGGAGTCCAAAGTAAGATATTTAGTCTGTAATTTCTTCCTTTTTTTTTGTCTGATTGAAATATTTTAACTGAGCTGTGTGGAAATACAAAATGTGTCTCAACTAATCTCATTGTTCTCATAGTAGAAGGGTAGAATTCTTCCTGGCTATGAACAGAGAGGAAGATGTTTAACTTCTGCGTTGCAGCAGTGAGATGGTGATAGGCTTACTCACCCTCCCTTGTCAGCCCAAGCATTTTCTTCTACTTAAGTGGAAATACGTTAATGTCTCCTGAAGCCAAGTTCCACTTTGGCTGACACAAGGAGGGATGAGATTGCCTTTCATCACTTTTGTGACCAAGTTTAAGGTTTTATGAAAGAGATGACAAAGATCCCCAAAGTTGTACATTTGACTTTTTTAGACTTTACATATAGCATCTTCAGATACTGGTATTTCTCCTTGTGACTTTTTCTTGTCTGAAAATACATACTCAGCCTTTTAACCTCCTAAGCTTTACAGTCTTCAGCCACCTGCTCTGACTCTGAGGATGAGTCAAAGTAGTTACTCACACTGTCTGACAGTCTGCCATAGGACAGTGTCAAGATTATATATGAGTAAAGGTTCCAATTCCATAAACAATGTACAATAGTACTAGATATTTATGGTTATGATGTACATTAATTGATGTGGGCTGCAGAAATCGTGTAAGTTAGTTATAAGTTTTTAAAAATAATTTTTCACTGCAAATCAGAAAAGTGTTTCATACTGATGGTATATATTTTTGTATTTTGTGGCGATGGGAATGTCTGAATAAGCTGCTGCTTATTCAGTCTCTATTTAATGCTGTTCAGAAATACAGTTCCTAGGTACACTGCATTCTTGGAATCTCACAAGTCCCTCTTTATCTGTACTACATAAAATTAATTGGTTAAGCAAGGTAATCATACCCTAGCCACCTTATACGTATACAGTTTTCTTCATCATGTTTGGATGAATAATTTTTTATGTAGCTAGTCACACATTTTTGTAACTCTATATTTGACTGCATAGGGACTATTTTTAGTTGCTGGCTGGGTTTTACACTTGAGTTTACACTTTTTTTATGGGCTCACTGTAGTTATTTTCATATTTTGGTGCTCTATCCAGCAGTACTGGATCTATATATTAAATATTATACCATATTGTGCTCTGTCTTGGCTGAAGAAATATAAAGGATTATGACCCATAACCGATGATGAAAATGAACTATTGAAATATTCAAGGTCAGGCTGGATGGGGCTCTGAGCAACCTAATGTAAATGTAGATGCTCCTGTTCGTTACAGCGGAGTTGAACCAAATGACCATTAAAGCTCCCTTCCAAATAAAAAGATTTTACGATTCTGTGATTGTAGCTCCTTGTGTCAGCCTAACACATTATATTTTTGTCAGTCTACTGTAAACTGTACATTTTAACCTGAAGGATATTGTAAGAAACTGTATGAGTACTGAAAGCTTTGTTGAAATTCAAAAATAATATATTAACCGACTTCTCTTGGTCAAATAGGAGGATATCAATGCACTAAAAGGAGATTAAATTGGTTAAATGGGACCTTCCCCTCGTAAATCTGTGTTTGCTTTGACCAGTGACTGAATTGTCTTTCAGATGTTTCTCAGAAACTCCCAGAATTATCTTCTTAATAAGTACAATTTACATAGTTTCAGTTATTTGATGATCTTAAAATGGTGGCTGCATTGAGAGCAGGATTTTTGATTAAGAAGGCATCATAAAGACACACACTGCTTAGCATAGGCTATTTTTAATGTCTTGAAACAAATTCTGCAGTGTGATTCTTTAACTGAAGCAAGCATGTAGTTTCCTGCTGAGTCCTACAGATATCCTCAGTCTCCAGCCCAGCTCAGCTATCACCCTTCTCATAATATCTCCATCTTATTTTTATCTCTGTGTCAAACAAGATCGTGATAATGGCTCTCTGGGATGTTATCCAGAGTCTGTGCCTAGAAGCAGAAAATAAGGTACATGTGATATGCTTTGTTACGTGGCTTATCATGGTTTCATGGCTGAACAGGAGGGGCTGACTAGCCAGTTGAACAAAAATGAAGTCAGTGCTGTTTTAAAACAGTATCACATATTCTATGGCAATATCTAATACTGCCAGATATTCTTGATCTGCCTGAGGTGTTCTCAACACAGAGTGACTGATGTGGGAAAAGCTAACAGACCCAATTGTGGTGTGGAATTCTCAGAAATTCAGCGATTGAGTCATCATCAACACTGAAAAATGTACTGATTCCAAAAAGGATATTATTATTCTCAATTTTGCCCCTGGGAGATGAAGTTCTATAATACCCAGATAGTATTTTGGTTTTATATTTATGAGAAATAAAATCCAAACTGCATCCGGAAGTATCAGGCAGCAATTTGCAAATATTATAATACCTTTTTTATTTACAGATGCTGTAGGTAATAGGTACTTCAGGTTTAGCAAAGTGCATGATTGCTTTTTAAACGGAGCATTTCTTCATAATAATGCATTGTAAATAAATCATTATACTGTAAAGCGTCACCACTCTCTCTAAAGTCCATAAAAGCACTTGCTCTTATTTGGTTTTTAAAAACTAGCTATTAATATTTACATTTGTGACTGTGCACAAATACATAAAATCATTGTAAAAGCCAAAGGTTTAAGTGCCTGCCCTTCCACTCACCAGGTCAGAGAGAACTTTTAGATCTGTCTCAGAGGATTTCTTGCTATTACAAATATGAAAGTGGGATGTTAAAATGAAAAAGAAGCAAATTTAATAATAATAATAATAAATACTTGCAAGGGACAGTGCTCAGCTTGATGGCTCCAGAGAGTGGAAGGAGATTATGTTAAAGCATAAATGGAGTTTTAACATTTTTAAATCCAGAAGGTCTAATCTAATCTAATCCTTTTCAATCCAATTTTTTTAATGCAGCCTAGACATCAGATTAAAGCTTGCACTTTTCTTTTCTAGGCCATTGCAAACAGAATCAGCATCTGTGCTATCTTTCCAATATTCAATGTTTCAAAATAGATTTAAAATGAATCAATTGTAAAGGAAATAAAGGAAAAGCTATACATTGGATGCTAGATAACGTATTTTTACTTCAAAGTGGAACAAATTATAATTTTTGCTGGTAAATATTTTTATTTCTGTTAAAATAACTAACAAAAATAGCAACAAAAACTGAAAAAGTCTGTATTCCTGAACTCAGATAAATCTATCAATTCAATATCTGCACAGAAAAATTTTTTCTGTATACTAATACATTTTTTCCTAAATGATTTCACGCCAATAGCTACATCAATAGACTGAATTTCATTTGCTGAGTCTTCCAAGAATGATACTAAAGAAACATACTAACAGATAGAAAGCTTTGCTTAGCCTCCTTTTTTCTGATTGATACATGTTACTGTATAATTACACATTTTGAATTTTAAGTGAATATAAAGTTATTTCACAGTGCTAAACAAAATTCTCTAGTTTACATTGTCCTATAGTGAATATAACCATAGTTTGTCTACCGTACCAGTCACATGGTGAAATACTCATTGCTGAGGCAACAAATTTATCTTCCTTTAACATGGTATTTTCTCTAGAGAAAATTCACGACATTTCAAGAACTTGTCAGTTCTTATATGTTAAGGATAAAATTAAACATGGCCAGAAAGGTGATCACAATGTATGTATATTAGAATATAATTTCGAAAGAACTCAGGGATGTTAATGACAAAAATCACATGTGGTTTGTCTCCAGCAGGAAGTCAACACAGAATTTACTGAATATTTGAATATTGTTAATGTTAAAGTTTTCCCCCTGCTCTGAGATTTATGTATCCCCTAAAATTTCTAGTGGCAGAAGTGAATCATTTATAAATGCTGTGAGTGTAAACATGATTTTTATTTCTTTTTTAAACAAGTCCAGTGGGTCTTCTAGAGATAATCCTTAGACTCCTTGCACAGTTCAAATCCAGACCTTGTCTGAATTCCACTGAGTAGGGTCTACAAATTTGCTGAAAACAAGAAGGAATAACTCTAAGCTGTTTCTAATCTTTGTGGTATCATTTTTATTTTATTGCCACTATCTCAGATTAGTATTGTTTAAAGGAAGCTCAATATGCTATGGCATATAGAGTCATGGAAATGGCTTGTGTTGTTCTGAATTAGTGAATAAAAAAAAAGAATGGGCACTAATGTGAACTCCAGGTGTAGTTAAAGAAGTATGAATAAACACAATCAGAAAGTGCCTGCATGATCTGAATGTATACACTACATAGTAGCACTAAGATTAATGTTGTTGACAAAATAAATAAAATAATAATTGCAAGCACAGTTTGGCATATTGTAAAACAGTTTATTTTACAGACCAAAAATTTAGATTATTTAGAATGGCATGTTGGTGTCAAGAACCTTGCTTTATGTCAAAATTTAGGACAAGTAATTAAAGAACACTATGGGTCACTACAAACTACTGCATCTATTGACAGAACCTTCAGTGTCTAATTCCGCAGAAAGTCTGGAACAGTCTTGATAACTACACAAAGTAGCCTTTACCTGAAGTGTTTGGAAGTATTTAGAAGTGCACATATGACAATTAATCAGGATGTCTCATGTTCTGCATCCTTTTTTCATACATAAAAAGGACTACTGATGAACAAAATTTAGCCTGTGTTTATACCCTTGAGAGAAAATCTTTCATATCACTTACAAAGTCTCAAAATTTATCCTCAAATTCTCTACAAAGATGATATTTTCACCTGATGACATCAGGTAGCTTTAGGTTTGTTTCATAAACTTCTATTTTCTGTTACGTCCATGTGAAAGATGCAAACTTTTATAGACAGAAGTTATGTAAAATCTATCAATTACCGAAATTCTTAGTACTGACTGACATTCTAATAATGATATTGCTAGGCACATGAGAGCATTTATAGCAAATAGTAATTTTAGACCTTCCTATATTTCCTAAGCAAGACCTTTCTCTAACATAATATGTAATATTCAAGTACTATATGATAATTAATAATTAATATAATAATTGATAACTATTGTGTAATATATAGCATATAGATTGTATTTATAAATTATAATATATGTAGCATATTGTATAACATATATCACATGTTATATATTATACATACGTGTGAAATATCCAATATCCAATATACCATATCATAAGGTTCCCATTTCTCATCACAAATATATGCATACTGGCTAAATTAAAACTTGGAATGGAAGAAAGGAATTTGTGCACCACGACCTGCTTTAACTGGATGAAGATCTGAGTAGACAGGGAAAAAAGAGACTGTAATGCATTTGAATTGGTCCTCTGGCTGGGGGAAATCAAATGACCAAGGATTTGGACTTCACCTGAGAGCAGAAATCCATCCTACAGGATAGACAAAGTTCCTAAAAAGAAGATTGTGGTAATGCTATCATAGAAGTACGGTTTATAACTAGTGAGGCTTGTCAAAAGCTAGCTCAAATACAGTCTTCTCTTTCTGAGCTTATGCAATATGGTGTTTGTACAGGCATACTTTTAAAAACAGTGCAAATAAACTCTACACCATTGTACTTATTACACAAGAAAACAAACTGGTCAGAGATGGAATAATCGAATCATAGAATGGGTTAGGCTGGAAAAGGCCCTAAAGAAGTTTAGCTCAAACTCCCCTGCAGTGGCAGGGCTGCCACCCACGAGGTCAGGCTACCAGGGCCTTACCTAGTCTGTCCTTGAGCACTTCTGGGAATGTGGTCATCAGTTCCAGTGCCTCAGCACCTCCTGAGTAAAGGATTTCCAGATAACAACTAATTTAAGTCTCCCCTCTTTCAGTTTAAAACTTTTCCTCTTGTGCTACTGCTTTCAGATTGTGTAAAAAGTCAGTCTTCCACCTCTCCTCCCAAGGTTTCCTCAAGTACTGGAAGAACATGTACAGGTCTGTCCAGAACCTTCTATTCTGCATGCTAAGCAAGCCCAGCTATGTCAGCCTGTCCACGTAGGAGGGGTGCTCCAGCCCAGTGTTCATTCTCGTGGCCCTCCTCTGGACCCTCTCCAACATCTCCACATCTTCTTTGTGCTGAGTCCTCAGGCCTAGATGCAGTACTGCATGTTGAGCTGCACAAGGGCAGAGTAGATGGAGACAATCATCTCCCTGCCCTGCTGACCACCTCTCTTTTGATGCAGCCCAGGATACAGTTGACATTCTGGGCTGCAAGTGCACACTGCTGGCTCAAGTCCAGCTTTTTATCTACCAGAACTCCCAAGTCATTCTTAGCAGGACTGCTCTCCGTGAGTTCTCCTGGTTTGTACTCATCTCTGGGATTGCTCCAACCAAAATTTAGCATCTTGCATGTGGTCTAGTTGAACCTCATTAGGTTCACATGGGCTTGCTTTTCAAGCCTGTCCAGATCCCTTTGGATGCCAATCCCTTCCTTCTGTTGTGTCAGCTGCACCATTCATCTTGATGTCATCATCAAACTTGCCCAGGGTGCACTCAATCTCACTGTCTATGTTTTTGAATAAGATGATGAAGGGCACTTGTTCCAACACAGACTTCTGGGAGATGTTATTCATAACTGGCCTCCACTTAGACAAAGGACTATTTATCATAACACTTTGTCTGCAGTCATCCAAACAATTCCTTATCCACAACATAGTCCATATTTGCCCAATTTAGAGATAGGGATGAGCAGTGGGTCCATGTCAAAGGCCTTGCAGAAGACCAGGTAGATTACATCAGTTGCTCTACCTTGCTCTACTGATGCCATGACTCCACGGAAAGACATTGTATTGATTTTGTCATAAACAATCTGCTGATGGTAAATAAGTGCAGGCTGTCTCAAATCACCTCCTCATCTTGCATGTATCTTGACATATTTTCCATGAGTATCTGCTTCATGATCTTCCCAGGCATAAAGTTGATGCTCACCAGCCTGTAGTGCTCTGGGTCTTCCTTTCTCCCTTTATTGAAAATGGGAATGATGCTTCCCTTTTTCCAGTCAACAAGGACTTCGCCTGCTAGTCACAACTTTTCAAATATTTTGGAGAGTGGCTAGGCAATTCCATGAGCCTATTCCTTCAGGATCCTGGGATGCTGTCCATTTGTATAAACTTGTACACATTTAGTTTCACGAGGAAGTCTTGGACTCGCTCTTCTCTTACAGTGGGAGTAGTCTTGCCCAACTTCTTCCTAGAGGTTCAGGGATGTAATAGACCTGGGAAGCTTGACAGCCAGTGAAAACTCAGGAAAAGAACTTCTCCATGTCTGTTGTTGACAGTTCATTCTTCTCATTTATCAGAGTTTATCAAACTCCCCTTTGCCTCTATTCTCTGGCCACTGTACCTATACAATCTCTTCTTATTTTTCATATCTCTTGCCAAGTTCAGTTCCATCCGTGCCTTGGTTTTCCTGATCCCATCTCTGCGTATCCGCATGGTATCACCATATTCTTCTCTGTCTGCATTTCTTTTCTTCCAATTATGGTACATTTCATTCAGTTTGACCCACAGATCCTTGGTAATTCCTTTATGGACCCGCGTAAGACCCTTCCAACTGCCTTGCCCTTACCTTGCACATCATCCAAGAATGTCTTCTTTTTAGTCTGGAGGCTTTGTGGCATAAGGAGAAATACAAATTGAGTTTCTTTCATACAAACAAGCTATCAAGGTTTCATTCCAGACTAAAAAATGCACAAAATTTTCTGGATAACGTCCTCTGTTGCATACTAATGTAGCCGAAGCATGATTGAAACCTAAGCAATTATATAATTAATGAAAAACAAAATTTATTTAAGAATGTAGGGAGAACAAGAAAGTTTCATTTTGCCACTTTGTGACAGCATTATTTCTCTATCCCTCCACTCATTCTGACTTTCTGTTGACATTGGTGGTGCTTATCTTTACCAGCCTCCCACACATATTGATTAGCTCTCAAGATGATGCCCCCTTGACTTGCTGCTTTATCTAGATCCATAACACTTGTACATTTTTAGTTACTTCTGTTTGTACACATGGGCCAAATTTATCCTTGGTTTATGGCCAAAACATTACATCAGGTATAAATTTGTCTCTCTCAATCTGCCTCACTGCTTCTGAATTCAAATTCCCAAACACAGTTGACGACTGGCTCCTAATGATATAAAGAGTATTTACAGCATAGGGTTTGACCCTGCACACAGAAAGAAAAAACAGGATCCTAATGGAAAATACAGCTTCTTCATAAGCACAAGCATATGATTTTATGTCTTTGTCAAATTCCTTCTTTTTGCCTTCACCTCTAAGTTTTATTCAGCTGACAGGCATAAGAGTATTAAAAGACTCTTGGGCTTATAAACATATTTCTGTGTAGCTTGCTAAAAAATTTTGTTATGCCTATAGTTATTTATGCATATGTGTTAGAACTATAAGCAAAAGTAGAATAAAACTTGTGAGAATCTTTCTATATGGATCTTTTGAAATTTGGTTGTGTCCATCCTATGCCACAAAGTCAATCCTAAGACATTTGTAATTCAGTATGCAAATAAAAAACTCATATTTTTTATTATTTTTCCATACTTTTATTTCATTTTATTTATTGTCAAGATTAAAAAATTATTAAAATAAATCCAAATGATACTCCATGTTTTTAAAGCAAAATTATCAAACATTTAAAATAAGTTCATTTTCTATGATTTTTTTTTAAGAAAAAAAAAAGAACACAATAGAAACATATATTTCTTATTTTTTTAAATATCTAAATTTTTTCTTCTGTAGGTTTGTTTCACTACAACTATGTACCATTTTTTTCTCACATTGAAGATTTCCTCCTGCCCTCTCCTGCTGTAAAGTCTTTCACTTCTCTGTGATGTGCATCTAGTTACAGCTGTAACTGTTCTCCTATCACATTTCTTTCACAAACATGACATTTATGAAACTTGTCGGAGATCAATTTAAAGCAGATTAAACACTTCTTTGTACAGTAGCCTACAAATTTCTTGAGCTTACTGTGTCAGAGGTTGAGGAGGTGAAGATTAATAGCAAATTTAGAAAGAATTTAGACAAATTTGTCATAACAGATCCTTAAAAAGATAACAAAAAGCTAATCAGAGATTATAATTTCTATAATTTCAGGGCACTGGGGAGTTATTAGGGGAATGGAATGGTGGGGCTCACATGCACGATTGAAGTGACCACCACTTTGTTATCAGACTGAATATTGTGTTAGAAGAGGGACTACCACTCTGATCTAGCAGGATGTTTTTCTTTATGAGCATGATACTCCAAGATCTTTTCTGTTTGCATAAAGCACCTCTCCTTTAGCACATCTACTCTCAGTAGATAGCATGTCACTACTGTGACATGCCTCAGGCTTCCTGTCTAGACCAACTTTGCAGTGTTAGTCTGAGAGAAGCCTGAAATTATTTTGTTTGAGGCTGATCACCTGACAGCTTCTGGAAGCAGTAGAGATGCATGGGGACAAATGAGAGCTAAACACAACAGGAGCCACAACAGGAAGGACATGGGTTGTTTGGATGTGTTCTGAGCAATTGATCTCAGACTGCCTTCACCTGCATACTAATGATCTTCTCAAGGCCTCAGCCCCTGTGAATGTAGTAATTCTTTGAATACTAAAAAGTTTCATGTCAGACAAATCCAAGGATTTTCACTGCCTAATTCTGTCTGCTTACATAAATATTTATCATTTTAGTGACAATTTCTTTTGTAGCTGATAAAGCCGTGTTCCTTATTCTTTGCTCAGAAATTCCTGCAGTAAAGATACCAAGTACATAGCCGTTGTTGTGTATAATTACAGTACTGTGTGCATACCTCTAAAACTGATTTGAAGCTTTCTTTGTGACCCCATGATCTTAAGCTGTCTGTATGCCACTAAGACCCTCAGCGTGAGTTTGAGGAGGAGGATGTCCCTGGGGGACTGCCACAGCAGCTGAGAACTTTGTCATGTTTCAGCGACACTTTAGCAGTGCCCTGCTTCTCCTGGGATCGATACGGAAACCTCTGTGACAGCTTTACACCGAGGTGAGTCTTCTGTGAGTACCCAGCAAGTGTCACATCCAAGTAACACACATCTCTTGGGTCATAATGTAGTATAAGTGATAGAATAACATTTCATTTAAAACCACAATTCTTATTCTTCATATGCAGAAAATGCAATAGTTCCTTTTAACAGAAGAAAAACAATTTGATAGCTCTCACTCTCTCAGAATGGAAAAATACTGTTCAATTTGAAGTCATCTGAAACACAAGCAACAGTTTTCAAATGAGATATAATTAAAATGTTTTCTTACCTAGTTATGCCTTCAATGTTTCATAGATTTTTCCTGACCTTTTCTTATCTGTAGGTAAGGCTAACAGAAATGAAGAAATTTATAATGAAGATTTTATTGTGGTTGAATATCTTTCCTCTTCCTTTTTATACAGGAGTTTTCCTCATGTGTTTAAAGCGAGAAAAACAAAACCCAGTCAAACAAAAACCTTCCAAACAGAACACAAGATACTTTGTTTAGCTTATTATATTAGAAAAGAAATTTTAAAAGTTGTTAATCACTTCTCCAAAGCACTAGCAGATATAGTACATTCAATTAATTCAGTTGTTTTATGCAGTTTCTTCGTTTTTGAAAGGTAAATACATAGAAACAGTGACTCAATCATTAGTGTTACAAATTCAGTAGGAGTTCTGTTTCAATTAGATTGTACACCATAACACTGAAAAAAGCTTTCTAATGCCAGTATTTTTAAAATTGCGGAGCCTTTCTCCTCTCATTACCATATTGTTTACTGTGACGGAACTGTACCTTCTAGTTTCTTTTTCCTGAAGTAATCTATAGCAAATTTTATATCAGCAAAGTATTACACATTTTATTTATATAGTTACACTAAGGTTTGCATATGTTTTCAACTTCTTAATGTTAAGTTTGAAAACTAGGTCACAAATGTGTGAAAATTTTGACTTTAATTTACATAATTCATATTACAGTAACTGAGAAATATTTTCTCTGACCAGCAGATATAGCAGGCAGAAAATAGAAATCACCTTTTAAAGACATCTCTAATACTAATGTGCACTAATCTAATTAAAATTTTGTTCATTTCTGGTGTAATAATCCATGATTGTTCCTTACTTTCTTTCCGTAGGAGATTTATTTTCATCAGAAAACATCTTACTGGCAGATTCTTCATATTTATCTTGTATTTTCTCTTTTAAAAATACTGCTTTGCTCTGCTGCTGTAAAACTTTGTTTTCCTGTACCGTATACTTTCAGTGACATTTCAGATCTTTTTTATCCATAGCTGGGGAATCTGACTTCCATATTCTTAAAAACTCTTGATTCCCAGAGCAGTTTTGAGTCTAACAGTGATAAAAAAATATAGATGAGCAACAGAACTTACTGAAAGCAGGACACACTGTAATATATTATGTACTCCAGATGCTATTGGTAGTGAAACAATTGTACCAGTATGAAGGGAATATGTTTGACTTTCTATATTCAAGTAAAGTTTAGCTGTTATTTTCCAAACAGCTGTGATTTTAATCTATTTTTGAAGTAAATTAACATAGATATGAAATGACTGTAATAGTAATGAGATGAGAAATAACAATATCTGAAAGTTTGAATATTTGCAGACTTCTTTCTTTTTATAGCGGGGACTCAGGAAGATAGATATATATATAGTCATAGTTCTTCTTATTGTGTATTGTGTCTTTGGTAAATACTTGGCATTTATCTCATGCTCCACAAGCAAAGTCCCATTGTCAGCAGCTGACTACCATTTTAACATAAAGAACCAGAGAAAAGGGATGAAGAGTCTCGTCATCCAGCCTCCTTTGCCCATGTCTTGTCCTTGGGAAATACAGCACAGACATTTCCTCTTGTCTCTCATTTTACTGAGCTTTAAGTGGACCCATTGCAGTGCTATTGCTTAAACTGTAAGTATGGAAAGAAAATCCTCCAATTTGTGTTCCTTTGCTCACAAGCAAGGATATTTTCTTTACTACTGAAGGAAAATACCAATGTGATTAAAATTTGGTGAGCTTCATACTATCGGCCTAGCTTTCCATTTAATGGAGAATAAAATATTTGTACTACAGAAAAAGTTCATGGAAGTATAATCATGATAATCAATAGAAATTTGATGTGAAGCATACAGCTCAGATATTAAACATTTCCCTGTGCTGCTGTCCAGCTTGGTAGCTTCTGAGACTGATCATTAAATCATATGGCAGTGCAGCTTGACATTATTTGTTGCTGATTGCTGTTCCTTTAACAAATGTACTATTTGTTTATGAAACCAGGTTACATTTTTGAAAGGACATACAGGTTTATTACTGTACAGTCCTTCTTCTACAAAAATTGAACGAATGCTTATTTTGAATGAAATACTCTGGAATAATACAATGGAATAGTCAACATACAAAGGAGGAATTTTCTTAAAGTGCCTCTGAAATGAGACACGGAGGTTAACATCACCAATCCTGTTAGGAGTCCTGAATGCCTGAGGAGCAAAAAGCCTTGGCTAGAATTCATATTCAAGCTCCTGTGATGGGAAATTTTACATTTAGAACTGATGGTACAAGAAACCCCAGGAATAATCATTATTGGATATTGACTAAACACTTAAGATCTGCAATCTGCAGAAGCAAAAACTGCAAGATAGAAGCAGCAGAACTACGTGTGAAACAGTGAAAACCTCAGAAAATTACAGGTTGCAGTGTGTTTCAGGAAAACATAGATTGAAAGCTTGAAGCCCCAACTTACACAGAAACACAGAGAGAGAAGGAAGGAAGGAAATTTGCTGAGAGCTTATGATTCTCTTCACCCAAAGTGTAGAGTGAAATTAAAAAGAAATCTTCAGACTCTGAATATTTTAAATTGTCAATAAATTTAAGCCTCCCTCTGGTAGAAGTGACATCTTCATGTTAATTCTAACAGTTGTCTTAAATATGAAATATTGAAAATAATCTGTCCACAGTAGGAAGAAAAAAATATTATGACCCTTGAAGTTCATTGTTCTATGCTTGTACCAAAGCGCTGGCATCTCCTGCTGGCAGATTGACAGCAGTGTAAACTGAGATCTACTAATTAACACAGCTGTTGAATTCTCTCAGAAATTATTTCACACCTGCCCCATCTTTTTCTACCTAAGTGTGAATTACAGTAATGTCTAAAGAATTAACTGAGTGGATATTCCATGCTATTGGATTTGGAATAAATAAGTTACAAATCATCTTATAAGGTTATGTGTTTGTGAGGCATATCTAAGGAAATGCTACTAGGTCTAAGTGCTAAATCTTGGACAGTGTTACAGGTGTTCTGGGCACTTGAGTCCTGCTGAGTTCCTACAGCATGGCTGTAGACAAGAATAAAGGCCCTGGCTGGGGCTATTGTGGGACATGGAGTGGATGAGAGTTTTGGGGGGCCGGTTGTGTCAGAGAAGGTTCAGTATTCCCTCAGGACATTCATGAGAGGATAAGTTAAAACTGTCCAGAACATCATCAGTAATTTAGTCTCCCAAGGGGGATTTTTGTCTCCATTTAGACTGCCCATGGCCACCCATCTCCACTGTCCTTCAAGTCACAGTACTGTGCTCTTTCCTTCATGCTTTGCTAGTTCTTCTGCATGGTGTACAGTGACCACAAATTGTCTCTTTCTCCAAATTGGGATATACATGCCATAAAACATTCAGAACAATACAACAGTTTTTCTTAATACCTTATCTGTACGAACTTTCTCAGCAGCAGTACAGGAATTAGCAGGGTAAACACTGTTTTCCTTACATTCCCCATGGGGATCCTGCAACAGTGAGATGCTAAGCAGTTTCCTGAGGCTGTGGTTTCACAAAGTGGATGTCTAGTGTACCTGGCACCAGATGTACCTGAAGGAGAGGATAGGTTTCTCAGGGACAAACTTGTTTTGCTGGCACACTTATCAAATAACTATCTTGTCCCCACAGGCAGCATTTGTAACCACTCTTTCTGTCCCATTTTCTCTCCCAAAAAGAATTGCCACCTTTAGAAGATTGTCAGACCTCTACCAAATGACTGAGAAGATATTCATTTTGTTTTCTTGCTTGGTTTCGCAGCTTCCTTCTTAATCCAGCAAACCACTGCAGGTATAGCTGGACAGACTTGGGGTGATGGAGGATACAGGAATGGAAGTTTTGCATTTGCCATGAAGTTGCATGGAAGAAATGACAGAGTGGCATTTATAATCAAATTAGAAATGAGGGGAGATGAGGGGTTTCGTAATGGAGAAGTGGTGGTCCTCTTTCCTGTCTTCAGTAAGTATACGTAGGGCAAATCAATTGATCCTGCAGAATCTACTGAGAAGCAGAAAACCCTGAAGGCCTGTATTTTTCCTGCTGCCTGAGAGGTGATAAGTGGAGGAAAAATAAAAAATAAGAGACAAGATCTTTATGTTTAAGAAAGTTTATAGTCAAGATGTTAAATACAGAATGAATAAAAATAATTAAACTTTTGTCATGGTTTTGTGATTTTTTGATTATTGGTATTCTACATCATAACATCATGTAGTGCACTGAGAGTTAAAGACTTAATGGTCCCATTCCAGAGACTGCTGATATTTCTGAGTTCCTGGTTCTGAGAACTACATACTCCAGTGGAATTTGTGTTTCTATTTTCTGTTCAGAGGGAAAGATAAAAACTATTTGCAGATCATGAAACCGTAGCCAGCAGGGAGAAGGGGGTGATTGTCCCCCTCTACTTGGCTCTTGTGAGGCCCCATCTGCAGAACTGAGTCCAGGCCTGGGGTCCCCAGTACAGGAAGGATGTGGAGCTCTTGGAGCGGGTCCAGAGGAGGGCTACTAAGATGATCAGAGGGCTGGAGCACCTCTCCTATGAGGAAAGTTTGAGGGGACTGGGATTGAGGGGACTAGCTTGAAGAAGAGAAGGCTCTGGGGAACCCTCACTGTGGCCTTTCTGTACTTGAAGGGAGTGTATAGGCAGGAGGGGGAACGGCTGTTTACGAGGGTGGCTAATGATAGGACAAGGGGCAATGATTTTAAACTGAGACAGGAGGTTTAGGTTCAACATTAGGAGGAAGTTTTATACTCAGAGGGTGGTGACTCACTGAAACAGGTTTCCCAAGGATGTGGATGCCCCATCCCTGGAGGCACTCAAGGCCAGGTTGGATGTGACTCTGGGCAGCCTGGTCTAGTGGTTGGCAACTCTGCACATAGCAGGGGGGTTGAAACTAGATGGTCACTGTGGTTCTTTTCCACCCAGGGCACTGTATGATTCTATGATTCCTACTCATCTCTGCAGGAATTGGTAGGTGTCTCACATTTAGCATTAGAGTAAGGTCTTCAGTTTTTGGAAACTCTCATTTTATTTGATTTATTAGCTTCAGTTCCAATTATACTGTATTATATTGTGTTATTCTGCATTCCAATACCTTATTCAGTAAATTAATTTTCCTCATCAGATCATTGCCACAGTTTTGTTTTTAGGCCATCTTCCTGCCCTTCCCCCTTTCCCTTTTTCCCCTTTCCCAGGGCATGGATCTGTGGATCCCTCCATCCCATTAGTCACAGAACCAGGCTGAACCAACCCATAAACTGTTGACTGTTTTGTGTGCATTACAATACCTGTTCCATGTATCACACTCCCTTAGAAGTGTTAGAATATACTGGTATTATTTTAAGAAACTTATGATTTAACTATGAGGAAGAGTATGCTTCAGAAATATGGGAAACTCTAAAATCTATAGTGACATGTATAGACCAAGTAATATTTCATACTTAATTCTGTTTTCATCCTTTATCACTTTCAGTTGAAAAATATGCAGCTGTAGTTGTTAAAAAAAAAAAAAAAGAATAATAAAGAAATAATACACAAAGCCAAACCAAACCAAACTAACTAAACCAAACCAAACAAAACAAAAAAGAAACCAACATAAAACAGCAGTGAAAAACACCAAATGAAGAGATTTTTCCCCAAGGAAAGGGTTAATGGAAGAAAGGCAAAATGTAGATACTAAAGTAATGCAACTAAATAAATCTGTCACTCAAAGGAAAGACAAGTAACAGACTTCATTGTAACAAAAATGCATCATTGAGCTGACTGAAAAGCTCTGTTTAAGCATTGCAAACTTCTTGTAATTAATGATTTCTATCAAAACATTTGATATTTCCTTGGAAAAACTTCATAGACAGGAGCAGGTAAATAGGTAAACACCTAGTTTCTAACAGCATTAAAGGATGAACAATTGAGACTATTTTGTATGTTTCAATAATAGGTCCAGTGTAAATAATTAAAAGTATAAAACTAGTGCAAAGATAGTGTAGTTGTACTGCTAATAAGAAGAGTATTGTGAAGCCATGTCTTTCCAGTGCTACCAGATGGATACTGTCTTCTTGCCTCCCCTACTGATTCTACTGCAGAAGCATGGAGATGAAATGCGCTCGCAAAGCTACATAAGCCAAAAAATCAGGAAGAGAATAGGGAGAAGTTCAAAAGCTGTTGAATTAAACATTTCAGAATTCAGATATTCATGACAAGATAAAAAGAAAAAGGAGGGAGGAAGGCAGTCCAGTAGTTGGACACATCTTTAGCACTTCTTATTGATTATCCATGCTCCAAGTTTTGTCAAACAGGAACATCCACAACACTCTGTACATCCTGTATTTAGATATCATCCTATTTGACCAAATGGTATAACAATACTTTTTGGTGTGAATAAGAAGTACTTAAGGAGACAAACAAAATTTTTGACAGAAAGATGGCAGTTTTGTGAGATAGTCTGAGATGGCAGGGCCTACAATTCATCCTTGGAGAGTTACACTAGTGAGGAAGGAATGTCAGGACAAACAGCATCTTCAAGCGGACAAAATTCCTTAGACTTTAAACCTTACCTGGAGCCTTCAGCTTCATTCTTTACACAAGTACAATATTCTAGCTGTTAATGGTGTTTGCAAAAGGGCCACAACCTATTTGTTTCTTCAAAACCTCTCATTTCCCTGTATTTGCTTTCACTAATGTGTGGTAGATGTGGCACGATAAAAGCACATAGAACCTATAAAACATACTTCCTTTTTAGCTTGCGCATTTGTACTCTATAGAGAATTTAGGTGCTATCACCCACTCACTGGATTCACACGTGAATGCACAGCAGAGATTCGTCATTTGGTTGACAATTAACTGAAAGACCTTACGAACCTGGACACCAAAATTTGTGGCTTTTACAACTTACTCATCATCCACCTTGAAGGAAATGAGAGGACCTATAAATCACTCCAATTAATCACGCCCCTCCCCCTAAAAAATGTAGTCGAAGCACTCCAGAAATAAAGCCATATGGCACAATCATGTCAGATCTGTTTAAATAAGCTGTTCCTAGAAACAGTGGTACTGTAATACCAGATTTCCATATACAGAATCAATATTTGAGTGTTTGAGACCAGATGTTTTATAAGATGCCATTAAGAGCACAGAGCACATTAACAGGTTCAAAACAGACTGTGGAGGGTTGCTCAGATCCTGTGTCTCCACTTGCATTCTTCAGTCTCACAGCACCGACATATACTCTCCTAACTATTTTGATTGGATTCAGCAGACCTAAACAGATTGTGACTACCGTGCCTTGTTTTTTCTTGAAGAGTTTTATACATTTAGGACCAGCAATAGCAAACTAATGAACTGCTTGTTTATTTGAACTACCGCTCCTGTTCGATGTGCTTGTTGGATTACACAATCTTTGAGAGGTCTCATTTTTGCATTGTATTGTTTCTAGGCTGCGATGCAATGATTTTAGCTGTACATTAATGAACATCTGCATGGTCGGTGACATTTCTCTGTCGTTCTACTTCAGAGTGAAAAGCATAGTATCTACTGGCTGGAATACAGTTTGTGCAAGCATAGAAGAAGGCATATGTTTTATCATATTTTTTATCAGTTTGGTGTTTAGCTTCTTTGACAAGAATATACCAGACGTGGAATTAAAATTATTCTGTGTGTTGTAACTCCATTACGTCACATTGTATATGATAATACATATTTTTGCATTAATCAGCATTTTTAAGTATCTATCTGAAAAATGGAATGTTTTATGGTCTACTGAGAATTATATATCTTCCTAAATTGTACTGTTTTGTATGACTAAAATCCAAGTTATGTATATCCCTTCCGTGTGCAAAAGGCTGAATTCTTTGAGATAGAGCAAATGATAATTCTTTGAATATTTTTCTGAGACAAAAGCAAATAGTGTATATCTATATAAAGGAACTCTTTGAAACCTTTAGACTGGTGGGTTGACAAATTACGGAAGTATACCTTTCTGTGTGTTCTTTTTTTTTTTTTTTTTAATTCTCTACTTCCTTCTCTCAAGACAGCTGGTGCCTGCTGCTTCCAGATGAATATCAGTTTTTTTCAAGTGAATTAGCTTCTTCCAGTGTCTTTGATAATACACAATGTGAGTTCTGTATATTATTAACCGTATTTTATAACCTGTAAATAATTTTAAATAAATTATCACTATGCTTACAACAACTTTCCTATGCAAAAAGGCAATGGTTTAAAAGACAGTTTGTACAGGTCGCACTATGGATTTGACTGAACAGTTACTCTTGTTTTGTTTTTGGTGTTTCTGTTTGAATAAATAATTTGAAATGTGAATGCCAAGTCTGAAAATGAAAACTGTTTGTTATTCATGACAAGGAGTAGGCTGATTTTCTTTAGGCTTTAGTTGTAATTTGTGGAGACTACATCATTTACTCATCACAAGATCCTGAGGGAACTGGGTCTGGTTAGTCTTGTGGCAAGGAGGCTGAGTGGAGATGTCATAACTCTCTACAATTACTAACTTATCCTGCAATCAGAAAATTGTAAAATGTCACAGGTTGGTAGGGACTCACTGAGATCATCGAACCAACTCCCAGCTCCACACAGAACCATCCAAAATTCAAACCCTATGTCTGAGAGAATTGTCCAAACATTTCCTGAACTCTGGCAGACTGGGGCTGTGACCAGTGCCCTGGACAGCCAGTTCCAGGGTCTGACTACCCTCTGGGGCAGAATCTCTCCCTAACTCCCATCTGATCCTCCCCACAGCCCATGCTGTTCACTTCAGCCCTGTTGTTACCACTAGAGAGCAATACTCAGTGCTATGCTTCCCTTGAGGAGCTGCAGCTGCTATGAGGGCTTCCCTCAGTCTGCTCTGCTCTGGACTGAAACAACACAGGGGTCTCAGTGGCTCATCATGCACCTTTCCCTCCAGACCTTTCACCATCTCTGTGGTGGACACATTCATTTGGACACATTCTTAAGAGTTTTATATCCTTCTTACATTGTGGTTCCCCAAACTGCACACCTGCCTGAGGTGAGACTGCCTAAAAGAAGTTTGCTGTGCAGTGGCTGTCATCTCTTTTTTTAGTTGCCAAGAGATAGAATGTGAGAAAATGGCCTCAGTTTGTGTGAGGAGCATTTAAAAGATGCGTGGATGTAGCACTCAGGGACATGTTGTAGTGATGGACTTAGTAGTATTTGGTAGTGGCCGAACTTGATGATTTTATGTGTCTTTTCCTATCTAAATGATTCTGTAATTCTAAGATTCAAATGAGAAATTGAATAATATTTCAGCAGTAGTCAGTAGGCACCATTTATTAGAATACTTTTCCTGTAGATTTATCATGATAATCAAATATTTTTATTATTTTATACCATATTATAAACTGCTTGTGAGATCACTTACTATTTATTTCCTTTACAGATCTTTTAGGAGTGTTACTGAAGCAATGAATGAAAGTAAAATTTAATGCTTGTTGGTGTATTTGGCATTCAAAAGTCACAACAATAATGCTGTGAAAGTATTAGAATAAAACAAAATATATAAACAGAAAAAAATCCTTCTTTCAGTGAATGAATTTGTACAAGAATTTGTTTTTAATAGATTTTAAAGTTTAAATGTTCAGAGTTTAGGCTTTGGGAAAAAAATCGCACTGCTAACATAACACATAATACACTACTGCTCAGAGAAAACCAGTTTCAGGTAGGCTTTGCTTTTCAATCCACAGTGAAGAAGCCATGCTTTACTACATTTCACTGCAGATCCTCAACAGAAATTTTGCGGGGATCTTGATACCAGTAAAATTTTAGGGAATTGTTTTTATCCGAACATCACTAGAAATGAGACCCTTTATTGGCTAACTATCAGCTATATGATAGTATGTTATGTATGTAACAGTGTGATTATTATGGCTATTAGAAGAAAACACATTTTCAGCTTGGAAAATGCAGAAAAAACTACAAAATGAACTGTCTTATTTGTCTATATTTTACAATAATAAATCAAATACAAATATTCTAAATAGTTTTATAATGAAAATAAGGTATTTAATTTCAAGTCAGTTATAATTTTAGACTCTACTGTGTAAAACAGTAAATGTAATATATTTCAACTGTGTTCCCATTCTCTTCCAAGACCAATAATTCAAAATTAAATAAAAAAAGTACCAAGAACTCTTCTTTTAAAAAAACTAAGGACTCTCATAAGGCTTCTACAACCACATTCAACCTTGGAAGGGATGATCCAGAAAGACTCTATATTTTAATAAGGAAATAGGATATTTTCACAGAATTATCTATATATCAATCTATATTCTGACAGGCAGTAGGTCTGCAGGCCACCAGCCCAAAAAAAGGAAAAGGGAAAAGGGGGAAAGTAGGGAGATGGGAGCTGTGCCCCAAAAACAGAACAGCAGCAACGATCTGAGGAGGAAAGTTAATTTTACTAAATATGTTGGAATGCAAGATAACACAATAGAATACAAATTAAAAAATGAAAGACTAACTATATGTTTTAATCACAATAAAATCTTCAATATTTTCAAAGTTATTTTCAAATTTAAACTAACAAATTTAAACACTCATAGAAATCTTTATCTGTGAAATATTTGGTAACCTATAGTCCCAAGTAGCTTTAAAATCAATGTTTAAAGATGAGAATTACTCATGATACAGAAACACAAATATGCATATGTATGTATTTACTAAATATATACATGTTTACTGTATATTTCATAGAATAATAGAATAATACAATGGTTTGAGTTGGAAGAGACCTTTAAGATCATCTAGTCCCTGCTACAGATGAGGACACCTCCCACTAGACCAATTTGCTCAAAGCCCCCTCTAGCCTGACCTTCCAAGGAGGGGGCATTCACAGCCTCATTGATCAACACATTCCAGTGTCTCACCACCCTCATACTAAATAATTTCTTACTCATATCTAGTCTAAATCAACCCTCTTCCGCTTTAAAACCGCTTGTCCTGTCACTACCTGCCCTTATTAAAAGTCCATCACCAGCTTTCCTGTAGGCCTCCTTCAGGTACTGGAAGGCTATAAGGTCGCCCTGGAGCTTTCTCTTCTCCCGCCTGAAGAGCTTCTGCTCTCTCAGCGTGTCCCCATATCAAGCAAATGTATATATATATATATATATATTAATTTTAAGATAATTTAAATTTTAGCAGATTCTTATTATATTATTATATGGACACTGAAAAAGAATCGGTAAATTTTTCCTAGTCTAAACAAAATGATACATTTAATTAAGAAGTTGAGACTGTCGTTAATGTGGTATGCTTTGAGCCTAACTAAATATCAACATTTAACTAAAAATCATTGAATAACAGTCCTGTTGGTCTTTTCGACTTTTTTTCACTTATGATTAAATCATTCTGGGTGCTGACAGAGCCAGATCTGCCCTGCAGCCTGAGCCCCAGTTGGTTGCATGTAGGCTGTGGAGCTGTGTCTGGATGGCACAGCAGTTCCAGTGGTTGCAGAGGCCGTCAGGTATGTAGAAGCCTTGCCTCTGTGCTGGGTGGAGGCTGTGACAGTTCCTCTCTGTCCCTCCTTGGCCTTCTATGCCCATCACCGAGCAAAGGCTGTATGTTCAGCCTGCCCTGGGCTGCCAGAGCACTGGTCCCTCTCCAGTACTGAGGACTGGGCAGGGCCGTCACCCTATAGGGCAGAGTCGTTTCCACTGGGGAGAGCGGGAGGGGACACAGGAGTCCCCAGACAGACTGTCAAGTGCCAAAATGGAGAGCATGAACTGGTTTTGCTATTTAAAAAAGTGCTTAGGTTTTTATTATTTTGTGTTCTTTAAAATTGCTGAAATGGTGAAACAAAAGTCCTAATGAAGCAACTGGAATGGACCTTCTTGCTGCACTTCAGTCCTTCTTCCCATCCAAACCAAAGTCTTCTGGTTATCCAAAGAAACATCTGTCTCTGTAACTTCTCTGTCACTGCCTGGAGGCTGCAGGGAGCTCAGGGCCATCTGCTGAACTCCTCCTGCTGTCCCAGCACAGCAGCTCAGAAGGTGCCAGTCCCAGTCCTCTCCTTTTCCTCAGAGCTTGGGAAAGAGGAAGTGAGAGGTCCTGGGGAAGGATGAGGACAGAGAATGGAATGAAAGGGCAGTAGGGTGTGGACACTTGCACGGGGGCTTTCTGGCAGATGGTGACTGCTGAATGCCAAGATCAAAACTGAGAGCCACTGGTGTGCCACTCATAGATGTAGCAGTGTCTCCAGGCAGACATGATGTGGAGGTGCCTGCCCTGCCATGATGGAGGTGGATTCATCTCTATGAGCTCTTCCTCTGGAGGAATGTCCACCTTTGTGGGCTAGACTCTGCTATCAGGTGGATTGACATCCATTGGCTCCAGTTTGCTGCTGCTCCCCTGAAGCCTTGGCTTCTTTGGTGAAGGAGGATCCATCCTCCTCTACTAAGGACAACACAAATGGTGGGAAGGGACTTTCAAAATTGCTCCTGGGACAACAAGAGTGCTAAGACACTAGTTGGTTAACAAGTGGTGTTCTGTTGTCAGGGAGCCCCTATTTATAGTGATTGTCAGGGAGGTGTCTCATGACATCAGAAAGCCATGGCGGTGTGACCCTAAGAATGTCCCATGATGACCAAAATATGGCTGTGCTGGGCGTGGGGAGGTTGCAGACTGAGAGCTGCCCTGTGTGCCACTTTGGGGGTTTTTCAGGGCTCCTTTTTTGAATCAGTTCTTTTTAATGTTTTCACTGATGATGCCAGTGAAGATCAGAAAGTTATATTAAATTTGTGGATGGTGCTAAATTGGAAGGATTGTTGCCTCCCTTGAGGGTAGAGAGCCCTCGCACCAAGGTCTTGACAAATTCTAAGGTGGTCACCGCCTGCATGAAGCAGAGCAAGTTCTGAGTTCTGCAGCTGGGATGGGGTTATGTGTATAGGATGGGGAAGGAGAGACTGCAGAGCAGCCCCACTGAAAGGGACCTGGGGCTTCTGGTTGGTGTCAAGTTGCCCATGAGTCACAGTGTGCCCTGGCAGCCAGAAGTGCCACTCATACCCTGGGGTGCATCAGGCCCATCGCTGCCAGCCAGTCAAGGGAAGAGGTTGTCCCACTGTGCTCTGCCTGCTGCAGCCTCCAGCACTGCTTGTAGGTTTGGGCACCAGAATATAAGAAGGACATAAAACTATGAAAGAGCATCCAGAGGAGGGCTACAAAGATAGAACATTTTAAGGACATAAAGCTGAGAAACGATATAGATCTATGTGTGAGTATTTGCTTTTTCACATATAACATTCTCATTTCAAACATACTTTTTGCTCAGACACGCACACCGACATAGGTATGTTTTTTTAAGGCAAAATAAACTAAAGATGTATGTATTCCTTTTCAAAAATCTTCTATGCTTTAATAATTAATTTTAGCATTATGTGGTAATTTAAACATGACTGCAAGGTATAAATAATGTTTAATTTGCAACACTCTTTTGACCAAAATTTTGTGGAATAAATATTATTGAAGCTTGAGTCTAATTAGATTAACATAAAAGAAGTAATATCTGTGCTTAAAGGAACAAATTCAATAGTTAAGAAAAATCCAAAATACTTCTCAGAGAATTCTATTCTTGAATGAGAGTGGAAAAGGGAGATCTTGATAAGATAATGTATGTTAAAACCCTACAGATATTTTAGTAATCTGTAAAGGTGATCACATGTCAGCTTAAACCCAGTTGATAATGGTCAGACTGTGAATCCAGAGCTCTGTCTGCCCATAGCAAATACTGGTTCAGTGTCATTAGCTCAGCTGAAAATAAAAAGCAAGTAACTTTTAAAACTCTAAAGACTGGTTTGTCCTTCACAGCAAAATAATCACCAAAACAATTAAACTTTGAAGTGTGCTTGCCTTCATAGACAAACCAATTTTATAAACATTATGTGTCTGTACTCTGAAGTCAACATATCAGAATTCTGCTGTTTTTATTGGTAATAATATTTAGATGTGCATTTCTTCACTGTAAGTATAGTTTGCTAACTGAGTTAAAGATAGAGAAACAATTTACTGAGTACTGTCTTTACCACTCAATGTTAAAAAAAAATTATTTCCTTTCTTGACAAAAAGTATAATTTATGTTCATTATTACCGCGCTTTTGTTGGTGGCAAAATCTCCTATGAGCAATACAGACATTTCTTTGTTACTAGTTTACTTTTAAAAGCAAATATTACTTTAGAGCACTGTAGGAGACATCTTGAAATCTTTGACATATCTGATCCAGAAAACAAAACATGTGAAAATGATCTACCATTCATTTTCTCTGAGTTTTAAATTCATAAGTGTTTGACCAATGAATTTCAGGTCATAGAATAATTCAGGTTGGAAAAGAGCTCTGGATGTCATTCTCTAAATATATGTACATATAAGTTGCTTGTGTCCAATTAGAAACAAAAAAACCCAACACTTCAGTATCCACTTCAGAGTTCAACATTTTACTGACTTCAGTAAAAGCTCCAGTTCAGAAGGAAAGTAGAAATTAAGATGATGTAATTCAGCTGCTAATAGTTACCTAAAACATTTGTGGGACAAACCCTTCATCTCTAACCAACAATACAGTCTATCTATTTAGGTCAATAGAGTCAGCTAAAGATGTACTAAGATTTTAATTTCATCTGTGCATTTGAAACGAGTATCTTTTGTACAGATATTTTAAACTTTATATTTTAAATAAAAATAAAGATGTATAAATACAATATAAGGACAAAATACACCTAAATATTTGGGTTTGATTACTCACTTGGTGATTAGCTGCTTGCTAATTACTATCAACTTTCTTTCTAAAACTAATGCCAGAAAAAATGTCTTTTGATCACTTTAAAATGCAATTATAACACAGGAAGACATTTCCCTTACCTCTGATATGACAATTTTTACTTTATTCCTTTCTCTTTTTGAATAATAGCAATAGTAAACTATGGCTTGTAGGTACATTTCATAGCTGGAAAAAGATATAGAGGAAAAAGACAATAGCAAGAGCAGAAGGGAAGACTTAATGAGGTCACTCTCCAGAAGATTTTAAGCATTTTACCTTCCCGTCTGCAGAAACTGCAGAATCTTTAGCTAAAAGATTTTGTTGGTAGTTACTTCCTAAAAGAACAGGACTTGCTAAGAAGAGGACTCCTAAAAAATGAACATTCACCAGGATGTTGATAGTAGGCTGCCTTGAAAAGTAGTGCCTCCCAAAAACTTACAGACCTTGAAATTAAACCCTGAGCTGTGTTGCGGAGTTTTCTCTTCACCAACAATAACCAACAACTTAATCCTCATACCAACTACTAGGAAGGCAAAAAAGAATGAGATTATTCAAGACTGGTCCATGTATATTTGTTAGTTGATTGTTATTTTTTAATACCATAAAGCATACCTAGAAAATCCTCTTGCTTGAACTGGAATAATATATATATACATGCACATACATATATACCTATATATATATATATATATATATGAACGCTAATACCATTCAGGCATGCAGATATCTATATAGAAAATTGTACAAAAGTTCTATATTCAGTGTCCACTGAAAATGTTAGAAACATCTGTCCAGGATGACATAGGAATATATAATTCTAACTTTGGGTAAGGAGTAGACAAGATAAAATTCTGTAGTCGATTTATCCTCACATTTCCAAAATTCTATTACATGAAATCTCAACAACCTGCTCTACTCCTTCAGTACTCTTATTACAAAAAACTTTTTCCTTATGACCAATCTAAATCTTCATTCTTTAATCTGAAACCATTTCCCCTTGTCCTGTCATGGCACACCTTGCTAAAGAGTCCGTCCCCTTTCTTCTTACAGATTCCCTTTACATACTGCAAGGCCTCTCTTAGATCTCCCTGGAGTCTTCTCTTCTTCAGGCTGAACAGCCCTAGCTCTTTCAGCCTGTTCGTGTAGGAGAGGTGCCCCATGCCTTGGATGATTGCTGTGGTCCTCTTCTGGACATGCTCCAACAGATCCACGCCTGTCCTGTATTGAGGACTCCACACCTGGATACAGTACCCAGGTGAGGTCTCACACACACAGAGTAGAGGAGCAGGATCTCTTCCCTTGACCTGCTGGACATGCTCCTTTTAATGCAGCCCAGGGTACAGACTGACAGAATTAGTATGATCTCTCTACTCTCCTTATTTATCTGTCCTTATGGTGTATTTCTTGTGATAATCCATAAGTGCTGGTAATTGGGCAATTTTGACATTTACTGAAAGACTTCTTTGGAGTGCTGAAATGTCTTAGTGCAAAATTTCAGAATTGGGAAGTTTTTTTAATAGTATTTTTCTTTCTTTATATTCTATGTATATATGTAGCCACTTAACCACTTTACTGTGTGTGATGCTACAGTTGTCTTTTATACTGCAAAGTGATAACACTTTGAGGTAGGAAATGCATTTCCATCAACTTGAAGTAGCAGCTGTTCAGCTGCAAGAATTAATTTGGTATGCTGCATTTGTATCCTGGTCTGATCTGTAAATAGTACTGCTGTAGTGTTTTCAGGCACTCAAGATCTTTTTAGAATTGCATGCTAACTGTAAAAAAGCTTGAGCCCACAGAACCATTGTAATTACTTAAGACAGAAAGCTATTTGGCTGATTTTCAAAATACCTTCGTATGTGGCCTTTCGGTGATCATTTGATCTACAGTGAAGAGAAATACTGCTTAAGTGATGAGTTCTGCTTTAGAGAGAAATATTTTAATAGATTCTAGATTGAGGCTCCAGTGCAGTTAATCCAGGGACTAAGCCAAAATTTTGACAGCGATTAAAGATATTTTTCTGGGTTAGATTGTGGACAAAGTCTTCCACCACTTGAACACTGAGTGTCATTTGGGAAAGTTTACAGAGATTGGGAGAAAATTACTGCAGGTGGCATAAGTAGTCAGATATACTACCTTGGAGTGAAACAGGGAGCAAACGAAACTCATGGTGTATATATATTTTTAGATCATCCTCTTAAGGCTCTTTTACATTCCATGTCACATTCTTAGCATAAGGTCAGGATCCATTTGAAATGACCTCTTTTTTACACAATGGGAATTATAGACTGGAGTCCACTGCAATGATTTTTTTTTTTTTTAAATTTGATAAGACTTTTACCAAATTACTTGTATTTCCACGAAGTCATGTTCACTATCATATCAGGGTTCTCTGGTCTCCCTTTGCAGTACACACAAAGATGTCTCTGCAGATCTCAAGCGTTAGTTTTCTTAGAATACCAGCGTTTTCAGTTCTATTTCTGTCTTTCATTCATAGGGATCCATATATTCCTATTTATTGTACAGAGCAATGTTTTGTTTTGAGTTTTTTTTTTTTTCATTATTTTAAGGTGTATTCTGTTGTATCTACTCCTTTTAAAGCAATATTTACTCTGCAAATTTCCCCCTTTTTTTTTACTTACCTGAAAGTTATTTATTTTGCTATTTCTAGGAATAAACTATATTATGAACTGTATTGACAATATTGAAATTCCTATTGACTACAGGACAGTGTAAAAAAAAATAATCTTAGAATTCACTTTGAATTTGAAATCATTAAAAACAAAAAACAAAAAAACCCAACCTCAGAAATCCTATAGCTAAATCTCACTAAATTTTAAGGAGTAATAAAACATTTTATTTGTCAAATGGGAATCTAAATAATTTTGTTATATATTTATCTGCTGTGGGAACTTTCAAAACTGTAAAGAGAAAATAACTTAATTTCAGTGACATATTTTGATGTTTTTAGAACTTCAATTTTATATCCTTTATAGAAACATAATAGACGCTGCTCTTCTCTCAGTATGTTTTGTGTTTGAAGTTCTGTTTGAAGTTCAGACAAAAGTTCGGAAATAAATGTTAGGGCAAAAAGCAAAGGCTTGTAGTCTATTTTAGGAAAAAATAATGACATGTTAAAGTAAAAAATCTTCAGAGTGCTTCTGTTCTAAGAAAAACTCAGTATTTCAAAGATTAATTTTTTTCTATACAGTTACTACTTGAAATACAATCTGCACATAATGTTCAATCAAATAAAATCAAAGAGGTCATTTCTTCATCTTAAGAAAACCCGCAAATTTTTCTCTGTCTTGCTTCTTTAGAGGAACTCCTATTTGGAATACCTCATGTGCTTGAAACCAGTATTATCACATGCTCTCTCTTGCTTTCTATTGCTATATTCTCCTCAAAGAAAATGACTTATGTAAAAACCTCTACCTCCTACAGAAGGTTTTTATCAAAGGAGGCTGGAGTCAGAAAACTTACTTTTGTTTAAGTTTGTCTTCTACTTTAGTTCTTAATTAAGTATGACTTTAACTAAGAAAGAGTAACCTTCCTTTATATTCATGACTTTCTATGCCAATTTTTTATCTGAAAAACAAGATAAGGAAGTGTGCATGCTTGTGCCACTGCAACTTGCATTCCTTTTATCAACTCTTTCCTGTTTGACTTCTATGTTAAAGAAGAATTTTTTATTTCAGGGATACCTTTAGGTGTAAAGAAGTAGATATTCTGGAAAAATAACTTTCAGAAAAAGTGCTACTAAGGCACATGGAAAATAAAGACGATGAGACTGGTGGTAACCAAGATGGTTTCACCAAGGGGAAGTCATGCCTGACAAACCTGGGGGCATTTGTGATGGAGTTATAGTGTCAGTGGATAAAGGATAAGCAACAGACAACATCAGCCTGGACTTGTGCAAAGCATTTGACAGTGTCCTGCATGACATCCTGGTTGCCAAACTGGAAAAAAATTGGATTTGATGGATGGACTTCTCACTGGATAAAGATTTGGCTGGATGGTTGCATTCAGAGAGTTGCGGTCAATGGCTCAGTGTCCAAGTGGAGAATGATGACGAGTGGCATCCCTCAGCAATTAATGTTGGAATCAGTGCTATTTAACATCTTTGTAGGTGACATGGACAGTGGGATTGAACACACCCTCAGCAAGTTTGCAGAAGACACCAAGCTGAGTAGTGCAGTTGACACGCTAGAGGGAACAGGTGCTATCCAGAGGGACATGGACAGGCTTGAGAGGAGGGCCCATGTCAACCACATGAAGTTCAACAAAGCCAAATGTAAGAGGGGCAATCTCAAGCACAGATACAGATTGGGCAGAGAATGGATTTAGAACAGCTTGCCTGAGAAGGTTTTGGGTAAATGAAAGATTCAACATGAGCTGGTTATGTGCAGTTGCTGCCCAGAAGGCCAACCATATCCTGTGTAGCATCAAGAGATATGTCACCAGCAGGTCAAGGGAGGTGATTCTGTCCCTCTGCTCTATAGCAGAGGGGCTGGAACTCATTGATCTTAAAGGTCCTTTCAACCCAAATCATTCTATGATTCTATGATTCTGTGATTCTATCATTCTATCATTCTATCATTCTGTCATTCTATCATTTTATGAAGGAAGGAAGAGAGGAGGAGGAAGGAAGGAAAAGGAAGGAAAAGGAAGGAAAATTAAAAATTAAATTGAACAGATGCAACAGTACTTTCTCTGTTACATCTGGTTTTAGTTTTACAGAAATTTTCAAATTGAGATGGGTGAATAACACGGAAAATTTTATAGCCATAACCACAAAACTGAGTAATCTCTAATAATAAAGCCTTTGCAAAAACCTGTTTTCAGCCACCAAACTTTGAAGAAGATACAAATCCAAAATACAGGCTTTTATTTCAGTAACTGCTACTTAATCTTCTCTTTAGTCCTTCTTTACCCAAGTGCAAGAAATGTCTTACACATATTTCTCTTTGAAGAGATCTTTTATTTACTTAAACTGTATTGATAAGCACATTTTTTTCCCCCTCTACTGAAACTGTCACTTTTTTCCCAATAAATCTCATCATTTAATTCCTATAAATTTCTTTCCTTTTCTTTTTTTTTCTTTATTAAAAATTTGTTGTACTTCACTGCAGACTGAGAAAGAAAACCAGATTCTTTGCATGCACAAATTGCCTCTTTTTCTGCTCTAAACTGATACTAACTACTCCATAATGAGCGGCCAGACATTAGCAGAAAACAGATTTACTTCTTTCTTTTTAGTTAGAATTTGTATCATATTCAGAACATGTGGTGATTATTTCCAAAAGTGAATTAAAAAAAGGCTTGATTTAGTTGGTTCATTCACACTTCTCAGTTATTCACATGCAAAGTTACTGCCTATTTCTTTCCACAAAATTATTCTTAACAATCACTAGAATTCTTGAAAAATGAGAATACAGATTACTTGGAATGGATCAGTTTGTCGTAGGTGCCAAAAAATTTCTGATGTATTTCACAGAGGCCTGGGGGAGATCAGAGCTGACAGTTCCTGTTAAGCTGCCAAAATCAGTGCTCATCTGTCAAAAATATCTCTGTAGATATTTACTATATATTAAGACAACCTGAAAATGATCAGCAAACCAAGTTTAAGATTGAAAACAGTGATTTACAGGCATTATGTTTCTATTATTTCTCAGAAATCATATAAAACTATGTTTATACTTTTCTTCCTGCTTCACAGTTTCCACTTTCCACAGTTTTCCTGGAAAGGTGGTTATTGAACAAGAGAACAAGAATAAAATTTAGCCATGCTTGTCAAAGAAGACATGGTTTAGTTTATATAAAGTCAGTTGAAGGTTAATGAAACTAAATTATTCTGGAGACCAATATATTGCAACGATCAGCAATATGGAAATGTCTATACAAATAATTAGAGAGCATTATGCATAATTCAGGAACATAGATGACATTTGTTTTAGAGGAGACTGCACTATTCTAAGGGTAGATATGATCAAGAAATCTAAAAAGACAAATAGGTATTTTGATAAATGACCAGACTGTCCAACCACCCACAGTGGTTACCCACTGTGAAACATGGTACTACTTATTGTAAAGAGCTTTTTATTCTTGGAATTCATTCTCTTGCTTCAGTGAAATATGTTAACCTCCAGGAATTGTTGCAAAGACAAAATTTATGTCCTCAGTCTGCTGAAAAAGATTATCAAAGTCCTGGAAACCTACTGTGAAAGAACTAAGCATCTCAGCAAATCAGCCTTGGTGCTTGTGCAACATTTACCTCCTGCATACATTTTTATGTGTCTTACACTGACTTCTTCATCAAACATCACAAGTAGTGGCTTTCTGAGTTAAATACCAGGTTTTTAAATTTTGTTCTTTAAACTACATCTAGACCAGCCTATACAAGTCTAAATACCATACTTTTCTTTCATGTCCATAATTTCTGCACAAAAAACAACAACAAAAAAAACCCAGGCAAAGAACAACCAACCAGTCAATCAAAATACAAGGAAGAAAGCAAGCAAACAAACAAACATACAAAAAAAGAAGACACAGAGGTAAAAGAGATAGGGATGCAGTCCCTATGGTACAGTCAGATGAAAGTGCTTTTTGTTATCATATAACCTAAAAACAAGAAATAATGAGAAACAGCAAAATGAGATATACTGCTTACAAAAAGTATACAAGGACTGCTCCAAAAGGAATGCCTCATTTTTTATTATGTTGCCCCACTATATCAGAGGCAGATGTTAGTGTCATGGCAATAATGGTTGAACCTTCCTTCCAGGGTTCCATTTTACACTGCATTTTGTTGCTGTGCAGCAAATGACAGGACAGAGTCAGTCTGACAGAATGACGTCTGACATGGAAGTGCATACAAACCAAAGACATGGAATTGAATTCCTCCATATGGAAAAAATTTACATTCATCAATTATTACTGACTGTTTATGGATACCAAACAGCTGATGTGAGCACAGTGGGGCTGTGGGTGGTGCAATTCAGCAGCGGCAACAGTGACGTGAAAGACACGCCACATTCTGGATCGCCATACACAACTGTCAAACTGCAAAATGAAGAGCATCTCAATCAGTTCATCCATGTGAAATGGTTCATTATGCCCAGGGAACTGTGTACAGAGCTGAACATTGGCTTCAATGCGCTGAAAACAATAGACACAATGTTGGAATATTGCAAAGTTTGCACCAGATGCATCCCATGAATGCTCACACATGGAACAGAGAGGATACTGTATGAATGTTCGTCAGAACCTACTGAATGAATACAAGGCTGAAGATGACAGATTCCTAGATTGCATCATTTTTTATGATGAGACATTATGTAACCACTACGAACTGCAGTCCATGGAGAGGTGATGTGAATTTCCCATTGACAAAATAGTTCAAAACACAGCCCTCAGCAAATAAAGTCATGTGCACTTTCTTTTGGGATAGGAAATGAATGACCCTAGTGGGTCTCCTGGAACCTAGGCAAACCCTCAAATCTGAGTACTACCTAGTAATGCTGATTTAGATGAGGTATCAAACTTCGTTTGGCCAGAGAAAACCTGTTTTTTAGCACCATAAAAAAGCCAAACCTCATACCAGTTTGAAGACTGTGGAAAACATTGTCTGTCTTGCCTAGACTGTCCTCTCACACCCATCGTATACTCCAGATTTGATTCCTTCTGTCTTCCTACTCTTTGGCCCAATGAAAAATGGACTGCATGGGCAACATTCTTCTAGCAACAATGCCTTCATAACAGCTGTGAGACAGTCATAGAATAATAGAATCATAGAATCACAATGGAAAATGATCTGTAAGATCATCTAGTCCAATCATCTCGTTACCATAGCTACCACAGACTAAGCCATATCTCTTAGCTCCTCATCCAGACACCTCTTGAACACTACCAGGGATGGCAACTCCATCACCTCCCTGGGCAGCCATTCCAGTGCCTGACCACTCTGAGAGAAAAAGTTTTTCCTTATGTCTAATCTAAACCTCTTCTGGTACAACTTGCGGCCATTTCCTTGGGTCCTGAGAGTATACCACCTCAGCTGATACAGATTTCTCAGAGTATTTCAACAGGCTCTTATCCACTGCTGATTAAAATAAATAGATAATGGAGATGACTATGTTGAAAAAATAGTGCTTTATAGCTGAAAATTTGTTTTATCAGTGTTCTTCTGCTCTTTCTATCTGTAGTATTTTCCATAGAAATAAACAGGAGGCAGTATTTTCAGAGCGATCTACATACTCCCTATAATTCTCCTGAAGAAAAAGGAAGGAGAGAAAAGAAGTACTTATACAACATCATTTCACACATGAATGCATAGCAGCAATTAGCACGAATGAGTGTGAGGGAATTACTCTCTCCTTAAGTTTTGCCTTTGGTGAACAAATTTGTGTTCACTACAGAGCTCTTCAAATAAATGCAGCAGGTAAGAAGGAAGCTTAGGATGCTAGTCAATCAAGACTACCCTGTAAACTATGATCATTTTCCTACTACTTTCAGACCAAAATAAAGTAAATTTTTAAAGTTCAAATCAGTAGGAAAAAAAGAAATATATGACATTAGAGAATTTTTCCATTTGCTTCTTCAACTGAGCAACATCAACAACATGAAGGAAGGAAGCCACATGGGTTGTATCACTAAATAGAAACATAATAGCAAAACTATAAACATCACATAGACACTGCAGATTTCCCAGTTCACTGATTTTGATGCTGATAGAGACAGACTTCTTTTGAAAGTGCAATGATCTGCATGCCTTTTGATCAATGTCTTGGGACAGTCTAATATTATTTCACTTTAGGGTAACAACTAGTCTTTGCATTTGTTTCTTTGTAGAATACTTGCACATAGGAGAACTGTCAAACAGATTAATATATGGGACGCTAATGAACTGTGAGTGAGACTGCATGAATGTACATGTCTGTATGTCACTAGGTGTGTTTACAAATACCCATGGGAGGAAGATTTTGTTTTTGTCCTAGGTCAACCCAGTCAGTCTTCAAAAGGTTTTTAGAGAATAAATTCCTACCTTTAGAGACTATAGTATTGATGTTATGCTATGCTTTCCAGATTTGAAACTTAAAACAAACTGGTCAAGCGTGTCTGTTGCCTTCTGACTTATACGCGTGCATGTATAAACTATGTGCAAGCTAAAAAATATGTCTACCTGTGCAAAGCCACTCCTTACATCTGGCAGAGGAAGCAAAAACTTTGATTAAAATATGTGGTATGCAAAATTATTTTTCTACAGAATGTGGTACCAAGACAATTGAGTATATATACAGAATGCAAATGCTAATTCATGAACCTGCAACTGGTATTTAATATTTAAACTTTTGTTATAGAAATTAGAGAAGAAAAAAGCATCTTTTGACTTAATTTAGTATAGAATTATATTTGCACCACATTGCATCACCTGGGATGGCCGCATTCTTATTTTTACTATGAGATTGATGTAACATGACAGTGGCAATTCTATGACACCCTTGAATAGTCAAAGTCATGAAAAGTGTAAATTTTGTGGCTTGGTTATGAGACTTCTACTGCTAACTTTGAGAAAGAAATCTGTAACATCAGAGCTCGCAGAAAGAATGGAAAAGTTAAGGCTTACTATTTTAAAGAGAAAGATTTATTATGAAAGTGAGGAGGATTTGTTCATGTTTTCTAAAAGTAAAGAGCTATGGCTTTCTATGGTGGGATGACTACAGCAGTGGACAAAGAAAGAGTGACTGAAGTCCTCTGCCTGGACTTCTGTAATGCTTTTGACAAAAATACCTTTAATATTCTTGCCTTTAAATTGGAAACCAGAGGATTTGATGGGTGGATTTATTCAATAAATAAGGAATTGTCTGGATAGCCACAGCCAAAGAGTTATAGCCAATGGCTTAATATCCAAATGGAAAGACATGGTGTTCCTTGATGGTCCATCCTGGGAAATAATTATGTTTTTGTCTTTATTAATGACATAGACTGTTGCATTGAGTACGTTGACAGCAAGTTTATTTTTGAGGAGAGGTATCAAATTGGAATAGTTAGGCTAAGACTGCCATTCTTGTTCAAAGTTTGAAGATGTAACCTGCAGCAGATTTTCTGGCAACCTATCTTTTCTGCTAGCTGGAAAACCTCTCTTTTGAAATAGGTTTCAGACTCAGTAATTGTAGCTTGTAACTTGTCTGAAAGGAAGAATGACATTTAGCTTTAGTTGAAGCTAAATACTAGATAACAGTGCTTCAAAAGTCCAGAAAATAAATAATTTGTTATAAGAAAATAATGACATCTGAATAGAGGAATAGAGTAGAAAAGAATTCAAAGTATTTAAAGAAAGACAGGACTTGTACATCTTAACATAAATGTAACAAACTTTTTTATTTTGATTTTTTTTTAATCTCTCTAGTCACATTGGAAATAAAGCGATACCCTATTTCCACCTGAAAGTCTAGCAGAGAACTCATCTCTCACAGAAAGACTACAAATGAGCACGTCAATTGTTCTTCGACTTCCTTTGTGCAAATCTTTTTTTTTTTTTTTTAAGAGAATAAAAAAGGTATGGTAGTGAATTTAAAAGAGCAAAACTTTTGGGGAAATTGTAATTTAGACATGAGACAAAAAATTTTTCACCAAATAGAAAAGCATTTTGAAAAATAGGAAGTTAGAATGATCTTCCTTTGCAATACATGAGTTTGTGCTTTTCATAAGCTAGGTAATTGTGAGGGTAGCAATTCTGCTACTGGTGCAGTTTTTCTGTATTTTCTGTCATAAAACTTTGATTTCTTCCTTTACAGATTTTGTATTTATATCTCTAAGCAAAATAAAATCATAGAACTGCTTGAGTTGGAAGGGACTTTTAAGGGTCATATATTCCAAATCCTCTGCAGTGAACAGGGTCACCTGCAACTAGATCAGGTTGCTCAGAGTCTAGTCAAGGCTCATCTGGAATGTTTCCATGGATGGGGTAATGTCCACCGCTCTGTGACACCTGTTCCAGTGCTTCACCACTCTTACTGTAGAAAACCTGTTTCATGTGCCTCACTGTAGTTACAAGTAGGATCTACTCTGTGATATTCCCCAACACAAAGGTGAGGCTGATAGGTCATTAGTCCCCTGGACTGTCTTTTCTACCCTTCTTAAAAATGGACATAATGTTGCCTTTTTTCCAGTCACCAGGGACTTCATTTGATTGCCATGAATTTTCAGATACTATTGAGAGTGGCTTGCTGACTTTTTTTGCCTGTTACCTCAGGAATCTGGAATACAATTCATTGGAAACCATAGACTAAGTGGATGTTCAAGTTCCTCTGGCAGTCACAGACTTACCTACAATTGGAGAGGAAATGCTCACTCAATTCCCACCTTCTAAACCACCATATATATAATATTCAACTAATTTTCATAAATCCATTCCTACAGTATAAATTATCCTTTCATTTTAATGATATGTAGATCATTAATAATCCCATATTCATTAGCAAATAATTCCTTTGGAAAATGTAGTTAAAAATAAAAATACTCTTTTGAAAAATTTCTTGTCTTTGAGATCCGAGTTAGCTTGTACTTATATTTCTTGAAATTGTACAATTTGTTTTTTTCAGGAACAAGAGTTACACATCTAAGAATTCACTCTAAAGAGTAGAACTGAAGGTGAAGTGTTTCTTAGAGACATTTCTCTCTTTAAAAGAATAAATAAAAACAAAACTTAATTCAAAGTTGAATGTTGCTTTGTAGGTACAGTGCTAAATTCACTGGTCCTTACAATGCCATCTACATACTGTCCTTGCCTTCTCCTTTACCTCAGATGATGTTGTGTAATGTTTCCTTACATGCTTCCAGAGCTGTGATTCTGCTAGGAAAACTGATAATCTATTTTTTTAATTTTAATGTCACACGTTTCTGCTTGAGGCCTCATATGTGGTTTCGGAAAGCTACATGATTGATTCCAGACTATGAATATTTCTTAGTAAATTCCACAGCGAATGATGTTTTGGATATTTTAGCAACACTCCTCAAAAAAATCTGAAAATTTTCAATATTTGTTCTCAAAAAAATTATTTTGACTTTACAATAAAACAGAACTAAAACATTACTAGTAGTACAAATGAAAGATGGACTTAGTGACTCTTCCTTTAAGGATCTTGTTATAGACCTAAAAATAAAAGTCTTTGAAAGGTAAAAGACACTTAGGTCATAGAAATGCATGCAGAATTAATAAGACATAGTTTGAAAAATGTAAGCTTTTATATTAAAAACATTTTGATACTAGGCTACTATTGACAGGTATAATCTTTCTGAGTCCTGTCTCTGTAGCTTCTAGGTACTTTCTTGTTGTTACATTAGGTTTACTTATAGCTGAATACATTTGCATTTAGAGAAATTTGACACCATATTTTCAAAGTACAAATGAAAAAGGAAACCTTACATTTCCTAGGTGATACATTTCTTGAAGTTGTACAAATCACATATTTTTCCAAACTATTTAAACAGCTTTTGCTAATCTGTGTAATTAGCAGTGATCAAAACAATGTAACGCAATCAGAAAAAAGGATCTTAATGAATAAAATCTCCCACAATTCAAAATTACTTGTCTTAGTACAAATGATAATTATTTCTGTGGTTGTTATGACCATAAATTTCATAATTTCTCTCTGGCTTTCTATCAAAATACACCTTCTCCCCAGACATTCAAAGTTATACTATAATCCCTGTATTTTTACAAGGTAGCAGAGAAAATAATCTCTTAAATCAATTTTATGACCAGAAACTTTATTCAAATTGGAACACTGATGCATTATGTTTGGAAATTTCCTTGTGTTCAATTATTTTTTGTGGCTCCAGAATTACCCTAAAGTTAAAAAAAAAATCATTATGTGGATCTTGTGAAGAAAAGCAGAGAAAATAGAAATGTATAAATATTTTTTGCAATATACAGTGATTCTATTGCTACAGGAAATGCATACATCTGACTGTAAACAGCACTTTTTTTTGCCATAATTATTTCAAAGAAAGATGAAGTTTTACCTATGTGAATCTGACAAATGATAGAGGGTTCTGAAAAGTTATAAGGGACACTGCTGATGTACTTGATGAGTGCTTAACCTTGTTGACTTTCAAGGAGAGCTTGTTCAACCTTCAGCTGTAAAGCATCCATTTAACTTCCTGCTCTTCTGAACCCGAATAATCAACATTACAAATTGAAGGATATGATTTTAGATTTGTCTACATACTTGCAAATAAAATGTTGTTCTATAACTTGCACTAGGTATCACAAAAAATCTATGTTTCTGCTGAGTTGAACTGAGGTGTATCCCCCACTGAACTGTTACCACACTTTTAGAGGAAAATTGAGTTTCTTCTCTGGAATCCAAAGAGAGTTTTTTTCCAGGGTAAAAACTCTCCTCTGCCATTCTCAATGGCATTCCATTTAATGCTTGAATCCATTTTAACTACACTGAGGCATTTCTACAACAAACAAACAAACAAACAAACAAACAAACCAAAAACATTCAAACAAAACTAAAACCAACTCATTGTGGCCTTCCAGTGCTTGAAGGGAGAATTTAAATGGGAGGGGGAACGGTTGTTTATAAGAGTGGATAGTGATAGGACAAGGGGGAATGGTTGTAAAGTGACACAGTGGATGTTTAGTTTAGATATTAGAAGGAAGTTTTTCACTCAGTGTATGGTGATGCAAAGGAACAGGTTTCTCAAGGAGGTATTGGATGCTCCATCCCTGGAGGCATTCAAGGCCCGGCTGAATGTGTCTCTGGGCAGCCGCAGCCTGGTGGCTTTAACTCTAAGATAAGGTCCACGTAGACTTTAAAACATTACAATCTCAGGTATTAAAATGAGCATAAAAAATATTATAGAATCATAAAATATCTTGATCTAGAAGGACCCATGAGGATCGCTGAGTCCAACTCCTGACTGCACACAGGGACACCTGCTCTTCTCTTGCAAACCCATTTTCCCCATTTTCCCCAAGCTGCCCTTGTCCAGATTCCTTCTATTTAAGCATTTTTTTTTTCCTTTTTCTTTTTTGACATCTCTAAGCCTAGTATACTCAATTGCTTAGCTCAATGCAAAATATGTTTTTTGCTGAAAGCCATGTTGTAGTTTACCGTAGTAAGATTTTGTCTCGTTAGCAAAACCATGAAACTGTTTACTCACATTTATTTTGTGATCTACTAAGTCTTTTCTTGCAGATCTGATAAATAGCCAGTAATTTCTCAGTATACCCTTGTGCAAAATACTGTTCATGCCACATACATTGCCTCATTTACCTCTGATTGAATTAACAACAGTCTGTTCTTTAGTTAGTAGTGGAAATTAAAGACCATAGTTTATATTTATATTGTATAGATACTACTCCCTGTATCACCAACCTAGAAGACTAGCATGGCTCTGCCACCTGACCATGGTCCTACGGGGAAAGTCCGGACTTTACCTGGCATTTTTTGTCAATAGGATAATTCAAGTAATATTAAAGGAATAAAAGAGGCCAATATTTTTTATTTCAATTAAGAACACTTCCTGTGTTATAAGGAGTATTTAACTGTTGAAACATACTAGCAAGAGAAGTGATGATTTCTGTCTTCCTGTGTCACAAATCAAGAGTTTTTTACCTGGTAAAAGCAAATTTCCAGAAGAGAGCCAAGAAGTAATTTGCTTTATGTGAAATTTGCTTTATATGAAGATAATTAAACCAAACTCTTCAATTTCAAGTGATACAATTTGATGATTCCAAATAAAATTGATTTTTTTTTTTTGTTGAAGTCTACATCCTTCACTTAATACAAAAAATAAAACATACTTCAATCTAGATCTTATTATTTAGAGGGAGGTTAAGATTAAGATTAGAGTATAATATTTTATTTGTTTTAAGGAAATAGATCTGTTCTCCTTGCTTCTAGCCTAAAGCACCTTTGTAAGAAGGTCTCCATTGGCTTTTCTTCACATATGTAAAGTGTAGAAATATCAGAGAAACGAAGTAGGAGTGTCATTCAAATTTATGCAGCAAATATGCTTTTGTCTATTCTTTTTTAGTTTTTGAGATGCAGCCCTATGTTTACTGCTCTATCAAAACTCAAGCCTGTGACAATAGACTACATTTAACATTAACCACAGTTAACTTGCTGTGTATAGTGCTCGATTTATCTAAAACTCTCAGCCAAAATCTAGGCTTGATCAAACCATTAGCTATGGGTTGATCCCAATAATTAGGAAAAGGTGGCTCCATTTTGAAGGATGAGAATTAAGTGATATAATACAGATTTCATACAGTATTTCACTAGATATAGATCATTGATTTCATCCCACTAAATTCAGAAGTGGTTTTTGATATTGATACTGAGTAGCATTAGGAAGACACATAACCAACACTTAAAGAGTGTAAAACACTTTTGATTATTTATCCAGACTGAAATTAAGGATTGATTTATCAGGAGCAGTGCAAAGGGGAAGGGTCGAGGAAGAAAACTACTAAATTGGAAGGGAAAGATGAAGGGAGGCCCTCAGCCAAATTTTTCTCAAGAAGACTAGATGTAATGACTAGATATATGGTTTACAAATTAAAACCATCTTATACAACATTGTGAATTCAAGTACAAGTATCTTGAAACGATATATTTCATCTTTTTTTTTTTTTTTAATTTTTTTACAAAATTGTTGGTTTTGATTCTGTAGTAACTAGGTGCAGGTTCTCCAGTTCTTCTAACTGGAAAAAGTCTTGGAATCTCACCTGTTCCTGAAGAGAGGCTAGTATCACTTTGCTTTAAAAACAAATAAAATAAAAAAGGAAAAGTTCTTTTGATATGCAAATTTCTGCAGAGTTATGCAGTACCATTTCTAAGTGACCGTATTATAAAGCTTTTTATGATTATCAGTAGTGTTTTAAATATATTTTGCATAATAATTAAATAGTATCTCTCCAACACCAAGAAGTCATAGACCTTTTGTCATCATTAGACAAAATCAGACTGAGTGTGTAAACACAGCCTAGTTTCCTCCATGTTTTTGTATTTGTATGCAGCAATTGTCAGCATGTCGGCAGTGGACGGTGATAAAGTGCATTTTTCTGCTTGGGTGGTTAGCCCTTTCATTTTTACAAGTGACAAAATAAAAATCTGTTGAAGAGTGAACATGCTGCTTTCACTGTGTCATCTTAGCCCTGCAGGTCATTTTATTATAAAAATGTAAAAATCTAGTCAATTTTATTTAATCAGCTGAAAAGGAAAAGTGTTTCCAGGTCATTAATCAAGTGCTCCTTCTCTGTGGGACTTGTCTCTTCAGAAACTGCCATCTGAATCATTAATAAAGCTGAAAAGATTTTGTGCCAGCAGGTTTTTGAGAAACCTAGATGTTATCAATATAACCAGAGTAAAGTAATTTGAGGTCAACAAATAAAGGTTTATATATTCACTGCTTCAAAAGCTGCATCATGTCTATTAAAAACAATTAGTTATTTATTTAAAAAAAAAAAAAAAACACTTAATTGTTGGAAAACATACAACTGTTTAGAAGGTATGTGATTATATATTCCATAATTATATGTTTTCTTTAATGTTACCTAACCATATATTTACAGTAAACTTTTATGTGAATTGATCAAAACATAATGAGACAGTAAGAAGAGATAATTACTACTGTATCTATAATAATAATGATAGCAATTAAACCACAGAGAACTACATTTGAAAAAATGTCAAGCTTGAGACTTAAACCCATATTAACAAAGACACTGAAAGCACTTACTGTGTTGTTAACACATTCAGCTCTGTGCACACCAGGATGCAGCAGTTCATAATACCTGTGACCAAGTATCTGCATACCTTTCATGGTAGGTGAGGAAAGCATACTTTTGCATGCTGTGAACATGTGAAATGAAATGTGTTTCTATTCCACATGATGAGCATATTGAAAACCTTGCAAGATGTTGGAACTGGCAGGGTAAATGGAAAATAGGGAGAGTGCAGGGTAGAATAAGAACAAATACAGAAATTACAGCACTTCAATGGTCTTTCATGTAGGCTTTGGGAAGATGAGCTCCAATTTCCTGTCTTTTCAGTTAGTATCAATTTCTGGAATGTGAATAGTATCAGCAGAAGCAGTTTTGGAATAATGAATAAATAACCAAATGTATAAGGTTTTATTTGATATTGCATATACACTTTGGTACCTGCTTTTTGTCAGCTTGAATTCAGGCTCCCATTTGTTCCACTACCAGAACTGCAGAACTGCCCCAAGACTTCAACTGAAAACTGCTCATTTGGCTTTTCAAAGATCTCAACATGTTCAGTGAAAATAATCATTCTGGCATGAAGTTCTTATTCAGTGTACTAATGTATAAACAGGTTTGCTTGCATTTACAGCAGAAGGCTTTGAATTTAGGAAGATAAGAAACCCATGTTGGATTTACAATTTTTGTTGTCACTTGGTTTACATCGCATTTTCTCTAATACATTTGTTTGCCCCTAATTAGTTGATTAGATAGCATTTCTAAGTTATTTCTTTCTTTTTTTTCACCATAGATGAGAAATTAATGTTGTTTTTTTGAAACTGTTAAAATTTTCACAAGAGGTACAGTCCCCATGCCATTTTTTCTCTAATAATCTAGACATGGCTTTAGAGTCATAGACAATATTATGCCTGAATTAAGGTGTTGCTTGCATGGGTCATTATACTGCACTCCTGAATTTTCATGTCTAGTAATATAATTCAGCACATGTTTTTTCATCTAAATTATGTACATATAACTAGCCACAGTCATCTGCACTCCATATACACTGCAAACACTCCCCCTAGACTTACCTATAGCCTTACAGTAAAACTGCAAGTACATTCTGTATAATGTTGTGTATTTCCTTGCTTGCACTGGCGTTTCCTTCTCCAGACAACAATTACATTGTCTTAATACTGTGAAACTTGGCACACAGGCTTACAACAGGCCACCGAAGAGCCAGAATCTAATTGCATTTACACTATTTCAGTTCACTTAGAGTTACTTGTTCGTAACTGTGTAACGAAGTGAAAAAGGGCCTGTAGGTCAACAGCCTGAGCTGAGGCCAGCACTTCATTTCACACAGTTCATCAGACAGTCATTGGATGGTAATGACATCTTGTCCCAAGCAACTCAGGCTATTCATAACAAGAACTTAGTACCGGAGGACTTCAGAGTCCATTTACCAATCCCCAAGACTGTGTGGCTCATGAGACCAGTGATGTGTTAGGAATTCTCTCACTATCATAAAGTTGTACTTTTTAACTCTCGCTGGGTGTGCCTGCATAGGCACACACATATGTTCTTCTTCTCCTATTTCTGTAGAATACTATCCAAGGAGTAATTCTAGCTTGGGAAAGAGTGCATTTATTCTGTTGTGACAATCTAAGAAGTGGCAGAATGTTGTGATGTTGTGATTCAATGAATTTGGTTTTTTTTTTTTTTTTTTTTTTTGGTATATTATTATTTAAAGCAACTTTTTAGAAATGTTTTACTTTTAATACAGTCTAATCGTTATAATGACCATAAAAAAAAAAAAAGTGACATATAAATAATCTAGTTTTATCACTTGATTTCTTCCAAACTCATTATTACTATGATTAGTCTATATTAAGAATAAATGCCTATGAAATTTTCCTTGAAGATTAACGAGTTCAGGAAAAAAAGCAGTCTTGACTCATGAAGCTCTCCCAGATATTAAATTATCACAGCAGGTATAGAGATGATATAACAGTGATAAAATAGATACAAAGGAAGCTCAGTTCCAGTACAAATCATTTCTTTCTTTTTTTTTTTTTTTACTGTAACAGATTAGTAATTTTTCAGTAGTTGTTATTAATTACTTTTGGTAAGAAAGTATCATCTATTATTCTTTACCAGCGTAAGATGCCATTAATACAAATCTTCCAGGATTTATTTTTATGTACATGTTTACTTTGCATATCAGAAAGCCAGAGACTTTCAGTTGTAGTGTAGATTAAGAAAGGATAAGAATACGTGGAACAACATCTACTTCCAAATACAGAGATTTTCATGCTTTGCAGAGATAAACAAGTGTACTCTTTGGCATGTAAAACTGCCAGCTGACTGGTTTAACCGTAGTAACATTGAAGGAAATAATGAAAATAAGTTTATAAAGATTCTTATTCATAATTATAATCATTATACTTAAAAAAAAAAAAAAAAAAAGGCTAAAGACACTGTATATATCTATAATATGACAGGCTCTTATATGACTATTTTAGTAGGCACCCAGACGCTGTTGTACTAGACAGCTACAAAGCTTACTGCTCCAGAAACTGGCTTATTCAACAAAAATATTTTTGTACATTTTAATTCTGTGTTGTTCTTAATGTCAGTAATATAGATCTCATTCTCATTTGCCAAAATAAAATATCATCTAATATCTTTACTTCATTTATTACAATTATCAGGATTTCCTTGTGACAGTGGATTTCAGATTGAAATTGGTCTTTGTCAGCGGTTTCTGGGCTGGTTCAGCCCAGTTCTGTGACTAGGGGGCAGAGGGGTTTGTGAAAAGAAGAGGAAACAGGGGACTCTAAAACAATTAAAAACAGCGGCAATGATCTGAGGAGAAATAAACTAATTTACTAAATATGGTATTGGAATGCAAAATAACACACTGTAATGTTACATACTATAGTGTAATTAGAATTGAAGCTAATAAATTAAATATAATCAGAGAAAGAGTGTCTGAAATCTACAGGCCTTACACTAATGCTGAGACAAAGCGTGGGTCAGGACAAGCAGCAGAGATGACAGAGAGCCGAAAAAGTGCAGGTCAGATGATCTACAAAAGCTTATATCCCCTCTCTAAATGCAAAATCCTCTGGGGCATGTAGTTCTTCTCTTCCGGACAGGTGCCTGGAACTGGAGCATTAACTCTTTAACTCCTGGTGTACTACATGATGTTATGATATAGAATACCGATAACCAAAAATCATAAAACCATGACAGTCTCCTGTGGTCACTCTAGTCTGATCTCATACAACTGTGAGAAAACATTAATTTTTTTTTTTGCCTTTATTGTTGCCTTAGAATCATATGTTTCCGAAGGCTTGCTTTTTTATATTTTTAATATCTAAATATCTACACTGCATCTACAAAGCAATATACTGTCCGAAGAAGGACAATAAGGCTTGTGAAAGACTCGAAGAATATGCCCTATGAGGAGAGACTGAAGGAGCTGAGGCTATTTAGTCTGGGGAAGGGGAGGCTGAAGGGAGACCTTATTGTTCTCTTCAAATACATTAAAGGTGACTGCAGTGAGAGAGGGATTGATTTCCTCTCACTGGTGACAGGTGACAGGACGAGAGGAAGGAGAAATGGCATAAAATTGTACCGGGGTAAGTTTAGGTTGGATATCAGGAAAAAACTTCTTTACAGAAAGAGTTGTTAAACACTGGAATATGTTCCCCATTGAGGTGGTTGAGTCACCATCCTGGATGTGTTTAAAAACTGTTAGGATGTGGTGCTTAGTGGAGAGTTGTTAAGAGTTAGGGTAGTATGGTTAGGTTGCAGTTGGACTCGATGATCTTGAAGGTCTTTTCCAAACTGAGCAATTCTATGATTCTATAATTGTAGCTTAGTAATTTATTCTTCTAGCAGCTATACTCAAATATTTTACTAACTTTCATTCTGCCAGATGAAATAAGCTATATCATTTTCTTAGGTTTATGATATCATAAACTTAATTGACTGGAATGCTGGAATGGATGGCTCTTCAGGACAACTACACAGGGCATAAGAGGAGGTGGGCTAGCCTTCCCTACATTAGGGAAGCTTTGTTGTAGTGATGAAAGTAAGAATCAGAGGAAGGGACAATGAGATATTGTATAGGGATATTATTTAGAACACTCAACCATGATGAAGAATCATATATAGAAGTTTCATGATCAGCAGTGCTCATGGAGACTTCAACTTCCCTGATGTATGCTGGAAATACATGGTGAAGAACCAAACTAAAAGATTCCTGGAACTTATGGAGAATAATATCCTTATGTAGGTGGTGAGGAAACTTACTAGGGACCCATTTGATGTGCTGTCTCCAGATATGGTGAAGAAGCAACGCTTTATGTCTAGTCACCCCTGCTCACAGAGTACAAAGATAAGGGGAACACTACTTTCTCTTTTCTGGGTACCTGCAGCAGAAGCTTAGTTGATGAGATGATGAAACCTTTATACTTTTATAGCAACAGGCTATGTGCTAAGAAACTGTGAAGATGCCCATCAGTATATTTAATATCATCTAAGTGGTTGATAACAAGAAAAGGAGAAAGAATCTTGAAGGTCAGTTGTCATAGCTACATGTTGTCAGCTTGGGTAGAATCTCAATAATTGTCATCTGGAAGTACGAACACTGGGGACCAAATCCTCATCTGGAGTATTATTCAAAAAAATGGAAAGGCTCCCTTTTAGAGTAGCTAAATATTAAACATCTGACAAATTCATTGTTATTGTTCATTCAGTTTAGATAGGTTAAGACCCCAAAACTATTTGCCTATTTTTTCATAAATATATAAGCTTTTTTCAGCAGACTGTGGTACTTCATAAAGCAACAAAAATATAATAGAATGCATACTTAAGAATAATGTGATAGTTTTTCTTTTGCTAAAAACTTTCCTTTTTACACATAGTAAGGACATGTTCATGAAAATTTTTGATGACTTGCTGAGTTGTTAGTGATTTTAAAGCTTTAGTTCTGAAAAATCCAATCACAAAAAGGAAGAGATGTATTAAAAATTCATTAAGACTTAAAGATATAGGATATACTGGAGACTTGAAGTTTTGAGAATGTAGATTTTTGCGTTTCATCTTCTATTTATCTCACTGGTCCTTCAGTAGCATAATAATAACTAGCAAATCATTAATATGTTTCTTTCTGTATAGCTTTAAAGCCACTTGAGAATGATATAGAGAAGTCATTCTTGTTTTCTTTATTAGACAAACAAAATAAAATAAGAAAAAAGTCTTGCTTTTACAACAGAATACCTTTTGCATGACAATTATTTAAAATTAGAAATCATTTTAGAGGAACTGAGAGAAACAAAATTTTATCTGTGTTGTGATATACCACTCTATAATCTCAGTAGCATCTGATGAAATTGAATTACATCTGCAAAATGTTATTATCAAGCATATGATATGAATTCTGTCTATTTCAGTCCATTTTGTTTACTCTCCTTCAAATCAAGTACTTGATTAGTTATTAATAATATTTATGTGTACTGTGTAGACTTTCTGTTCTATTGTTGTTGTTATTATCATTATTATTATTATTATTATTATTATTGTGATAAGTATATCAATGACTTTGAGTAATCTTTCCCCTTTCTTGTATTTTGTCTCAAGAGTCATATTAATTCTCCTGCATCTTTATTCCTTATTGAAACAAGCTTCTGGAAATTTACCTCAAGCTTTAAATATCTTCTGTAAATAGTTGTGTTAAACATAATAAGGTTATTGTGCAACTCAGGTAATGAGCATTGTATTTAAGTATAGTATTTACCATTACTACTAATTTCATGCGTCATTCTAACATAGAAAACATAGATTCTTAATCCATATTTGAAAACATGAAAGAAAACATTTCATCTTGCAGGAATCAAAGGTGAATGAATCATGAATAGATCCTCTCCCGCAATCAAAAAGACATTAGTTATCATAATTTGCAAACTTTTTTATTCAAAATGGACGTTGTGATAGAATTCTAATGCTGTTTTTCTAAACTAATACAGACAAGACTACAGTGGGATGTGACTTTGTGATCTTGAATATAACTTGCTGTGTTTGAGAGAACAAGGTTCTGTTTTTGATACTATTTTAAGGAAAACAAAATATTTTTGACTTACCAAGGTAAGTGCTTAGAACCTTACCCAATTTATTTTCCAGATATTTTGTTTCCAAGTAAAATCTTATTAGTAACTTTATTTTAAGATATACAAAGTAGTAACATTGTGGCTTCTGTATATGTACCTGGACAACTGTGCCATGTCTTATTCAGAAAGTTATTGAACAGCCTAAGCTTTTACAGAATGTGTACATCCGAGGCTGGGGCATAACAGAGAACATCTCTGACTTCAACATTCTTTAACAACACTGAAAGGCTTGGATAAACAAGAGGAAATAAAGCATACACAGCCTATACTCCCTGCAGTAATGGTAACTTAACAAACCTTCTGAAATTCATTAGATATAATATGGGATAGTCAGGTGATATCTTAATTTAATATTCTTAATTTCTTCTAAGAGTATCATCCCTGTTTCAAACCCCTTTGATCTGTTACATAAAGCACTTTCAGAAGAGTTACACTAACAGTGGTGCATTCCAAGGCTGGTCTGAGAATCTGCAAAATCTGTTTTAAGGAGTAGTGATGAGAATTTGGGAAAATTAGCTCAGTGGCAAACTCTCTTTTCTTACCAGCCACCATAAATTTACATGTTTATTTAATCCCAGCAGTAATGCAGTGAGAGCATACTGTTTGGCATCCCATTAATAGACCAAAACTCCCTCTTGCCTATCTCTGCTTAATCCATATGATATTTTATTGAAGCGTGTGTTTTGCAGTGAACCTCAGCAGAACTGTTTTGCAACTTCCTCTCTTGCTATACAGTAGATACTTGATTATCAAAATCATAGCAATTTTTTTGCTAAATTTGAATCAGGACAATCATCTCAGCTGTTCCATAGATTCAGACAGTGTTTTAAAAAATATTTTGTGATGCTATTGTAGGGCAATTCTTGTGTGGGAATTGAAGTCAGGATGTTTTGTTACTGACTTAATAATGCTGGAAATCTCTACAGTGAGAGTTTTCACATGTATCAGATTAGATTCCCCAGACTGTTTTCAGCCCAGTTCATGAAACCTTGCTGTACAGTGGTCCTGTGTTAACGCTTCAGTATGTACATGATTTCTAGCTACCAGATGCTATAAACTGTACAAAAAGCATCTCATCATTTTAATCATGGACAAAATGCTGTGCTTTGTGATCACTTCTCCGACTGACTTGAAATTTTTTACTGAATAATCACAAGTGTTATCTCTGGTTTTAGTTTGATCAGTTCCCACTGAGAGCCACCTGAGAAGCCTGTTTCATGTAAAAGAAACATACCTTGAAAATGCACATTAGCAGCATACAGAGGAATGATTTATTTGCTCCATCAAATCAGATGTAGAATTTTATCTGTTTTGTTTTTTTTTTGTTGTTGTCATTTCTTTTGTTTTTACACAACCTTGTTATTGTTTTTATTTCTTTTTGATTATCATTAGTTAGAATTTTAATACTGTAGGCTCTTCAGACTGATTATGCTGTGGACACCTTAGGATGTCGATCATCTCCTCAGGCAGTCTGGTGTATACCAGGGAGCAAAGAGGAAATACCTTGATTGTAAAGTTGTTTAGCTTATTTTCAAATAATTGCAAGAAAATAAAGCAGTGAAATGGTATTCTAAAATACAAAACAAGAATCTTATTGTTATACTGATTTACAAAGACACCTTATTGTTTAAGTCTTGTTATTGTGTTTGTTCTTTTTTAGACACATTTGTAATTCTTTCTGCAGCATTTTTCTTATGCTGCAGATACTCATCCCTTTTCTGAAAATGCAAATACCATACTCTCTTCATGCTCTGTTACTAAGTTGAAAAACGTATCTGAATGCAATAATATTTCTGTAAATTGATCTCACTGCAAATATATATAAAATGAACCAATGCAGCTATTATTAGGATATTTTTCATTCCCAGTGGAGTGGATTTAGGATTCAGTTATGAACCAGAGATGCTCTAGTTTTTCCATCTTCCCCAAAGTTTCCTAAAATCCAGTGCTAGTCAAGATTTTTAGATCCTTTCAATGCATACCTTTTCCTAGATTATAGATGAGGCAAATCAGCTTGGGAAGTAGACTGTAATATTAGGAATATAAACTGTGCATATTTTCTTGCTTTTTATGGCTTTATTCTGATTTTTTTCTTCATTACAAAAGGTAGTGTTTAACAAAGATCCATCTTGCTTCAATTATATATACATATATAAAGTATTTGCTTAATAGTTTATCATTTAAGGGAGCCCCCTAGGTTTGCTTAACCTTGAGACAGTCATTGTGAAGAAAGGCGGGATAGCAAGGCATCAAGACGTCCTCTCATCAACCCACACTAATGATATCCCTGGGTTACTATTCTGACTTGCACTGCATTCTGTGTGGCACATATTAAACTATATTTATGATCTTTCAACATGAAACTATGGAAAACAAATGATAAATTTTACATTAAAAGTTAGTTACATATTATTGACAGGAATAATTGAAGTATTTATTAATTTATTTAAAAGTTTAGATCTCTGAATGTTTTAATTATAAAAAAATCAAAATAAATTGAAAAATTAGGTGAAAAATTGGGACACTACAGTTCTTACATTTCCTCTTCACATTAATTTGCTCAATCGCTCATATATTATGCATTTAAACTATTTTTGTACCTATATGTGGAACTATTAACAATGAAAACAAGCTTATTAGAAAGGAACTGGACTACAAATACATGGAGATGTTGACTAAGTGTTACCCCAGAGCAGTGATTTAGAATCATAGAATCACAGAGTTCTGTGAGTTGAAAGGGACTTTCAAAGGTCATCCAGTCCAACTCGCCTGCAATGAACAAGGATAACTATGGCTAAATCAGATTGCTCAGAGTCTGGTCCAGTCTGACCTGATGTTTCCAAGGATAGGACATCTAGCATCCCTTTGGGCAACCAGTTCCAGTGCCACACCACATTTATTGTAAAAATCTTCTCCCTTATATCCAATCTAAATCTCCCCTCCTTTACTTTGAAATGATTTCCCCCTATCCTATCACAACAGACCTTGATAAAGAGTCTTTCCCCTTCTTTCCTATAGTCCCTTATAGAAATTGAAAGGCTGCTCTCAGGTCACCTCTGAGCCTTCACTTCCTCAGGCCAAACAGCCCCAGCTCTCTCAGCCTATTCTCTTAGGATTCCTTGGATTACTTCTGGAGTGCATCTCCTCTGGATGCACTCCAACAGGTCCATGTCTTTCGTGTACTGAGGACTCCAAATCTGGACCTAGCATTCCAGGTGAGATCTCACTAGCACAGAGTAAGGAGTAGAGTAACCTCCTTTAGCCTGCTAGCCATGCTTCTTCTGATGCAGCCCAGAATATGATTGGTTTGGACTGTGAGTGCACATGACTGACTCATATTCAGCTTAACACCCACCAGTACTCCCAAGATATTTTTGGCAGGGCTGTGCTCCATTCTTTTATCCCTCAGCTTTTATTGGTTCTGAAGTGCAGGAACAAGATCTTGCCCTTGGATTTGTTGAACCTCAGGAGGTTTATTTGGGCTCACTGCCGTAGCCTGTCTTGGTCTCACTGGATGGCATCCCGTCCCTTGGGCAAGCTGACAACACCACACAACTTGGTGTCATCAACAAACATGCTAAGGGTGCACTCAGCCCCATGTTGATGCTACTGATAAAGTTATTAAAGGCACTGACACCTGAGGGACAGCACTCATCTCCATCTGGACATTGACCACCACTCTCTGAGCTTGGTACTGCAGCCAGTTCCTTGTCCAATGGAAAGTCCACCTGTCGAATGCGTGTCTTTCCAGTCTGGAGAGAAGGATGTTGTGGGTATCACGTCAAAGACTTTACTGACATCCAGATAGATGACATCATTGACTCTTGCCTTGTCCATTTATGCATTACACCATGATAGAAAATCAGTAGGTTTGCTACACAGGACGTGCCCTTGGTGAAGCCACGCTGATTCTCCTGTATCACCTTCCTCTCTCCCAAGTGCCTTACAATGGCTTCAAGGAGGATCTGCTCCATTATCCTTCTGACACAGAGGTGAGACTGACAGGTCAGTAGTTCCTTAGGTACCCTTTTTACTCTCTTTAAAAATGGAAGGTGACTTTTTTCAGTCATCTGTGACTTGACTGATCTGAAGTGTTTAACAATAGTATTTTCCAGTGAAGGACTAATTTCATCTGTAGTAAGATACAAGTGTCACTAGGAAAATGAGGCAAATAAGACTGTTTTTAAATTAAATTTTGAAAACTTTAAATAGTTTCTTTTTCAAATGAAAATCTCCCAGCTTTCTCAACTTAGATAGTCATTTCACTTAAATCTAGAAACATTCCTTTGCTAGAGCACATACATACGTACACACTTGATTTCCGTCTCATCACATCTCTTTCATGTTGTAGAGGTATTTGAATCTTAAATGTCCATTTGTGGCACAATAATAGGACATTTTGAAGACATAAGTCAGACAGTTTTCACTGTTGTAGCATGGTTAACTTGCTAATTTACATCATATGCTGCTGATCTTTGTGAAGTAAGAGCCAGATCCAAAGCCAAGTAAAATTTGGTGGCAGACTTGCAGCTGATTTAGATATATATTAGATCTGGCCTCAGTAAAATCAAAACTCAAATTAAAGCATGAATACCCGCAGCCACTAATTCTTCTGAACGTGCATGAGAAGAACTCAGTGAATGATAACACAATAGATTATAAGAGGCAAAAGATTTATATGTAGCTTTTTTCATCCCTAAATTAAAGAACTCAAAAGGGAAGCATTCATTACTATGTTCTTTTTGTTTGTTTGTTTTTGTTTTTTAACTATAGAAGAACTGATAAAAACTGATGGAGGTGCAAATAATGATTTCAATAATACAATATTGCTTGAAGGATTTTCCAATGTTAACAAATAATAACAATATAGTATATTTTTTGTAGTAGTAGTAACTGTATCTCTCCATCAATATAACAATAATTGGAAGCATCCTATTCTTTTGTAAAATACAAGAATCTGTAGCAATAGGATACATATGTGAAAATGTGATTGTTAAGGGCAAAAAAAAACAACACAGGTTGCCCAAGTTCATAGACCGTGGGTTCACAGGGAAGGGGGCTTGAGTTAAGGCATGAGGAAAGCCAAAAATCAGAATGCTTTGAGGGTCTCACACCAAGGTCAGATGCACTGAGTGTGTAATAAGTGGGAGGCAAAGCAGCAGCCATTATCTTCCCTCTGACAAGGGAGCAACTCACTGACCTGGCATGCTGACAAATGGAGAGGAAAACTCTGCAGTAAGATGTAAATTCCCCACATAGGTCCCTCATGAATATCTTGTCTCCAGAATTCAAGCCAGTGACCTGGAAAACAAGGTTCCTCCCCAATCAAAATGACAGGCAGAGCTGGTTTCCTGTTAGGAAGACTACTAGGTGTGTAAAAAATTATGATTTCTGAGGAGAAAAAAATGAGATGTCACACAGAGCAAAATATTACTTCCAAATGGTCCTCTGCAGCTCCCTTGAATGGCAGCTGTTAAGAATTCAATTGTGTGTGTGACATACTGCAATGCAGGATGGAAATTCTGTTGGGGAGAAAAATGAATAGAAATTTTCAATTCAAATACTCATTTCAGAATATTTGAATATCTGTCATTCTTTATAGCCTAAAGGTTAATTCTTGAAAAGAATTTCCATTAGTAACACAAATTGTAACCTTGTCAAATCCTCTTATGTAATGCATCAATGCTGAAAGACATACTCTGCAAAACTGTACTATTAAATACATAACCTTGGTTCATGGTGAATTTATACTGTTGCAGTTTCCTTTATTTGTCAGTTATTTGTTTAAAAAAATGTATGGTTTTGTATATGTTCTTGTTTGAGCACACAGAGAACATTTTGTAAACTGTTACTGTACTGGTTTTGTATATCTAAGTTCTGTTGCTAAGACTTTCTTTATTTTGTAAATAGTAACCTAAAATTTTGTATGATATCATTGTCCTTGCAAAAGACAGGTGCTATTTAAGGAATCCTGTTCTTGTATATGAGATGTCTATTTTGTTCAAATATGATATGCCAACTTCATATCATAAATATATATAAAATAATATATTTATATTTATATTTATATTTATATTTATATTTATAAAATAATATAAATATCTCCATATTTATACTTCTGTGTGTTCTGATTTCTTGTAGATGGGAAAAGTACAACTATGATTTTTGTATCTGAATCAGAAGTTGTCTCTGAATTCACTAAAAGTCCCTAAACAAACCTATATGCATATTTTTATGACTGTTACAAAGTTTGATATCAGGAACAGCCCAAATTTGCTCTATAAACTTGTTACATCATGAATATAAAATTTCACTTAATCGCAAACATAAGAGGACAGCAGTCTAAAGCCACTTTGGCTCTCCAATTGACAATTCCAATTAATTACTTTTTTTTTTTTTTCTTACAGTTAAAATTATATTAGATACTCACCTAACTTAAGTTTTTACTGCTGCGGTTGTTTTTTTTTTTTTTTTTCTTTGTTTGTTTGTTTTGTGAATACTTTAGAGAAGGGCGTGAAATGTTCTGCAGAAAAAAAGTTGCTACTTATCATGATAATAAAATCTTTTTTTTTCTGTAAAATATTTTTAAAACACTTGACTACATTTATTTAGAATTTCAAACATAGTCTATATTTTTCTCTGTGCTGTCTCCCTGCATTGCATTCTTAGTTGCACCAGTACTGATCTGATGTTCATGCTGTTTCTGCTGCCTGACACAATCTTAGTGTCAAAAAACACGTTCTGTATTTGTACGTGAAGCTTAGACAGAATGAATATGTTAATAAGCTCCAATGTGAGGTTGCACACTCAATTACTATCAATTGTGCATGCAATTTTTCCAAGCTATTTGTTCTGAAAATAAGTGCTAAATTACGCATTCAATACAGTGTCATGTATGAGTACAAAAGATGAACTTGCTCAAATATTTCCAAATGGAAATATTTGTGTGTGCAAATATGATACAATTCAATTACTCAGTGTACCCATGTTAGCAATTTAAAAGCAGAGAGATAAAAAATTTATCATATTGGAGGTGGGACAGAAGAAGGCAGCTGTGTCTGTGACCTATAGCACATTTATCTATTTCAGTTATTAAACATCAGACATCAGCAGGTCTTTTCAAGTCCCTTATGCTAAGGGATAGGCCTCTGAATAAAAGCAGAAAAGAACTAGAAAAACATTACTTTGACCTGGCTTAGTTAGGAATATGTTGTCAAGAAGATAACTTACAGCTGCTACTCATCCTCCTGCCAAAGGCTGTCTGCACACTCCATCAGCTCTCTTAGGAGAATACTGTGCTCAGAATAAACTACAGAAATGTATAAGAAAAAGCAAATAACTAAATATTAAAAAGGCATACTCACACTTTCAATACAGTAAGAAATAAATGAGGGAGTTATGAGGAAGTCTTTGAAAAGATCAAACACAACAACAGGACAGAGAGAAAAATGTTTCTGTGAAAAGCTACATCAGTTTGTACCTCACTTGAGAGAAGGAAAAGCAGCATTTTGGATCCTCCTGGAGCAATACCATCATGAGCTACTTATCGACACTGCCCAGACTGATATGATTTGACTATAAATTTGCCAAAGATTATAACTTATTCCATCAGAAGAGGGGTGGCCAGAAGGTACAGGGAGGTGATTGTCCCCCTCTATTCTGCTCTTGTGAGGCCCCATCTGGAGTAATTTGTCCAGGTCTGGAGTCCCCTGTACAAGAAAGACAGAGAGTTGTTGGAGAGGGTCCAGAGGAGGGCCACCAAGATGATCAGGGGACTGGAGCACCTCCCCTACAAAGACAGGCTGAGGGAGCTGGGCTTGTTCAGACTGGAGTAAAGAAGGCTGTGGGGTGACCTCTTTGCAGTCTTTCAGTACATAAAGGGAGCCTACAAACAGAAGGGGAGCCAACTCTTTGAAAGGGGGGATAACAGCAGAACAAGGGTAAATTGTTTTAAGTTGAAGGAGGAAAGATTTGGGTTGTATGTCAGGGGGAAGTTCTTTACTGTGAGAATGGTGAGGTGCTGGAACAGGCTGCCCAGAGAGGCTGTGGATGCCCCGTCCCTGGTGGTGTTCAAGGCCAGATTGGATGGGGCCCTGGGCAGCCTGGTCTAGTATTAAATGGGGAGGTTGGTGGCCCTGCCTGTGGCAGAGGGGGGTTGGAGATTTATGATCCTTGAGGTCCCTTCCAACTCTGACCATTCTGTGATTCTGTGATAACTTCTTTTTTTAATGTAGATTCTAGAACAGATTCTCATTGAAGATGTTTGAATATTGTCTGAAATGCAAACGCAAACTAATTGCTGGTCATATACTTGATCTCTTCCTGACAATAGTTTCTGAAGGTCAAGATGGTTTCTCAGCGAGAGTCGAAGTGACATGACTTGTGGTTTTGGCTACGTGTTCACAGTGTTCAGCTTATGAGTACAAGCCATGCATCTACACTGTAACTTTGAAGTCCTACAGCAACAGTTCTCATGATGAAGACTCACTACACAGACAGAATGTCCTCCCCTCAATGAGGAATGATAGGAGTCTAGAACTGACAATGGTTATGTAAAGATCTCTTGAAGACAGGATGGAAAGACAGTAAATTGGATCCTAAAATTTATGAAAATAGGCATAAAGCCAGGTATCACCTAAACACTCCAGTATCTGATATGAACAGAGCCAGTGGCAACTCCAGTTGATACACACATAATTCACTTGAGATTTTCTGGCTAAGGAGAAAAGGTTTGTTCACAATATAGTGAACCTTGAAAGACATAGGACTTAAACAGCTTTCATTTTCTACTGCCATATCGTCATAATACAATACATTCTTCTCTTTAAAAGTAGGGTCGTGAAAGAAAAGGAAAAATGTTATATTTTGGAAGCTGTAAATGTTAATGATTAAATATCAGCCATTTTAAAGTTGCATACATTTATTAAGGTCAGTGGGTGTTTTTAATTATTTGAACAGAAAGAGACTTTCATTTATACACTCAGGGAAATTCTTCCAAAGAGCGTTTGCAGAGGGAGACAAGTCTGATTCGTAACATCTAATTTTAGATTGGAGTTCCAGTTCCAAACCAAGGAGAACGAAATACGATCTTCTTGCTGAGACAAGCATTTATAAAAGTCTGCATGGAGCTGAGCTTTCCAAGAATGCTTTCAATTTACTTACCCTCAATCAAACTACTGCCAACATAGCCCCACCTGAACTTTTGGGAATGAAAATTCTATTCAAAACCAACTGTCAATAAACTCTGTTTTTATCCTATGTTTTGATTTGCAAATGCAGGCTTAGAAAACAAGTTCTGATATGGAATAGTTGAGAACACCACATTTTCAGGAACTTTATAAATGGGACATAATTTGTATGGCAGTAACAAATTGTGAAGCCATATTGAGGAGTGTTATTTTTCTTTTTTCCTTTTAGACAGTGATGCATTTTAAAGGAGAATGAAAATAAATATTCTCAGGCACACAAATGTTGATATATTTTTTTAAAGAAGTCTGTTAACTAGATATTTATTTTAGGTGATAATCTGAAACCATAGGTAAAAAACATTGAACTATGCCTGCAATTAATTTCATATCAATCACCAGTTGGCTTCTGCAGAAAGATGTTGTGAGTTAACTCAGAGAATGCCACCAGGAATAATGTTTCACTGTAATTGAGAACTGAAAGACTTACCCTACAGTCAGGGAGTGAGGCAGTAGCATAAGTTGTCCAGAGAAACTGTGGATGTCTCCCTGGAGGAGTTCAGCACCAAACTGGATGGGAGCCTGGGCAATGTAGTGGGTAGCAACTAGCCCATGGCAGGAGAGTTAGACCTAGATGATTCAATTTAGGCCATTCTATGTTTCTATGAAATAGGGCACAATTCATAAGCATATTGATTGCAAACTCCTTCAAAAATTTCTTTTAAATTTAGAAAATAACATGGAAAACCATCTTGACTCATGTGTTTTAGTAAATAATTAGTAGTTTTAATTGTTCCTTGTCCTGCTCATTTTAATTAAAAGTAGACATGTACTTAGTCTTGTGTTGGTGCTCAGTCGAGTTATAGAGCTCTCACAGTTTCTTGTAGCATCCAAATAGTTTTCAAAATCGTTCTGCTTTATTGTGTTCAACAGACATCTTATATACCATTCACTTACAAGCCAGAAATTTCTGTTCCTCTAATCAGTTAATTGGCCTAGCTTCTCCCAGACAACAGTGATAAAGGATGAAAGGTTTCTTAAGTGTGATAAGATTAACAGTGCATACAAACAGAATCTCCTGTTTACCCTTAGACGTAAACAGATACCGTTTGCTCTCTGTCTTACACTCCAGACTCCCAAGGTTTCACAGTGATAGGGTCTATCAAGGAGTCTGGTAAACTCTTTGGTGACTCGCTCACAGTTACATCTCCCCCCACAGTCTTGGTCATTAAATTTATATACACCATTTTCTAGAAAGACACTGAATGCACAGGCAGAGCATGCAGGTAAGTTTTCTTTGGAATCAACATGTGAAGTGGCTATTGAATTCCATTTACCCCATAGATTCATAACTTTTATTCAGTGAACTCAATACTTTTCTCTCCTTTTATGTTCTTTCATTTGTACAAACACTCACTCCCAAAATTCGGCTACTTAAATGTATTTAATAATACATTTTCATATTATTACTTAATAGTTGGCCATAAGCCAGCAGTGCACTAAAAAAAGTGCGACCAGCAGACTGAGGGAGGTTCTCCTCTTGCTTTACTGCAGATGGCCGTTCTGAGATCATATCTGGAATACTGTGTCCACTTTTGGGTTCCTCAGTTCAACAGACAGGGATCTCCTAGAAAGAGTCCAGCAAAGAATAACAAACATGATTAGGAGTCTGAAGGATCTCCCTTATGAAGGAAGGCTGAGAAACCACGGACTGTTCACCCTTGGGATAAGTCTGAGAGGTGACCTTATAAATGTTTATAATTACCTGAAGAGCATGAGTCCAGTGGATGGAGCCAGACTCTTTCACTGTTCAGAGACAGAACAATGGGCAATAGGAACTTCTATAAGAGCATGAGGAAAATCTTCTTTACTTTGAAGGTGATAGAGCACTGAAACATGCTGGTTGTGGTGTCTCCTTCTCTGGAGATATTAAAAACCCACCTGGAAGCTTTCTTGTGTAACTAACTGTAAGAAACTTGCTTTAGCAGGGCGTTTGGACTAGATTATCTCCAGATGAGCCTTCCAATCTCTGCAATTCTATGACTCTGAGATTCTGTGATTTCTGCTTGCCCAAGTACATCACTGCTTGGTGTCACTGTCTAGATAGACTTATTCCAGAGGGCTGAAGAAATGAAACAAGGTGTCAAAAAATTTAACATGGTAATTTCCATACACAGTGGAACATTTCTTTTTTTTTTTTTTTTTTTTCCTTTGCTTTCTGTCATGACATTCAAATAGCATGGTAAAATTCTTTTTCAAAATTAACTGCCCAGGAGTTCTTTCAGTGGTGCTGTAACTGCCTATGCTTAGTCGTATATAACATAAAATGATTTAATGCAATACTTATAATATTTTAACTACTTCCAAATCAAAAGCAAATTGGTTACTTTGTTTGTTTGTTTGCTTGTTTGTTTGTTTGGTCAAACTGAGAAGTGATTTGGAAGTGATTAAAAATATATGACTATATATGATGCTATAATTATATTTTTATGTATTTGATGCAATATGCCATTGTTGTAGGTCTGAAACATTTATAAATTTTGAGTTCACCAGAAGTTATTTCATCCATAGAAATTCATAATCAAATAAGAAAAGAATAAACTATATAAAACTGAAATATCTAAAATATCTTAACCCACAATATCTCCGATATTTGACTAAATAGAGCAATTGCTCAAGCTTCTGGATCCTCATTTTTTTTTTCTTGATGTTTTTGAAAGACTATGAAAAAGATGAGGAAAATCCTATCAGATGTTTGAAGGTAATGCAAATAGGATTGAATCACTGCATATTTACAGTAGTTAATATGTAGACAGAGCACTTTTATAGAATTAGTTTGGCTGCTGTTCAGACTCTAGCAATATCCATATTAAATTTCCCCTTAAATCTCTTGTACAGATGAATAAGTAGAGGATTAACATATTTCTGTACTCTGTTCTTAGTATTTATCTTGACAGTTGACTTCTCTAAGTAGAAAGTAGAAGAACAGACTCCTCATCTGGATCAAAAAAGAACTGCCATGTAGATAAATAACAGTACATTCAGTCTTAGAGATAAATATACTCACATTTTTCTAAATGTTTTCAAACCACGGCAAAGGTTAAGGAGGAAAATTCACTGTATACAGAAGATTCATACATTTTTTATTTCATGCTTTAGGAAAGGCCAAAGCTTTCTTCACAAACTGGCCAGTTTTCAAAGCAGGTTAGGCTGCACTTTGTTTCTTTTCTCTCTGTTCTCCATGTATTTTTTAATATCACACAGTTAAAAAATTGGCAAAAAAACAAGATTTGCTTTCACAAGATTCTCTTCCAGTCTCATACTGGAAAAGCAAATACTGAGATATTGGAAAATCATTACCTCATTTTCTGTCTTTAATTCATTTCAAAAAGTGCAACGTATATTGATATCTCTCATACAGATAACATGCTGGAGAATTCTGCAACAACCATAATTCTCTATTCTATTTAGTATCTATTTAATATCATAGTAATTTTTTTTAGGAATTAAAAATTTCATGACAGTTGACAAGATATTTCACTAAGAATAATTCAGAAGGTTTATTAATATTTATAAGCATACTTTTCAGAGCTCTACAGCAGACAACAAATGTTAGCTGTTTTCATATGAAGCTCGTATTTTTTGTTGTTGTTTGATAGTTGTTTTGTTTTGCCTTTTCCCCTTAAATTCCTTACTCTTTTTTATTGATAATCTGAAAAGAAATAGAGTAACTTCCTTTAATATTTCAGAGGTTGCCAAATACCACTCACAATTAGAAAAACATCAGGCTGTTTGCAGACCAGCCTTCACCATCACAATGACAAAATAATTGTAGAACTCGTAAGATCAGACAAACTGCATGAGTACAGGACACTCAGCCTTTGACAGGCTGGTGGGCTATTAAGGAAGTAGCCAAGTAGCAGCATGCTGTTCTGACACATTTTTTCTGCCATTGAATACAGAGCGACTTCTCTGAGTGAATGCCAAGGCATGGTGATTAGCATAATTAGAGCATACCTTTGTTGAACTGTTATATCTGTATGAAGTTCCAGTGAACTTGGGTTGGTCACAATTGGTGATATGCCTCATTATTTAAATGTGCAACTTCTGAATTCAAAGGCTGTCGAGATAGAATAAAACTGCACTTTTCTTGCCCTTATTATATATATATATGTATCTTTTTTCTCATTCACTTAGAAGAAAAGTTGCACTTTGTGCTGAATTTGTGTATTGTTACAACAATTGAGCCAGATAACACATTTTTTTCTATGCAAAATTCCCTGAAGTGACAACTGCTTAAACAATAACATACATAAGAAAATCATACTAATTACTATGCTACTGCGTGTCTAACTGAAGGGGCTGAGTACCTTTCAGTGCAGAAACCATTGTGCCTTTGCAAATATACCAATATATTTAAGTTTGATGCAAAATAGGTATAATGCCTGAAGCAGGAGACTTTGAAAGACCTCACTGGAAATTCTAATTAAATAAAAAAGGTATAATCCATTATATAATAATAAAAGTTCTTTTCCTTCCAAAAATCACCTTTCAGCATAGCTAAACAAGTTTTTTTACTGATATCTTTACCTTTCAGAGCTCCTATTATTTTCTGTCTCCCAGCATCCCTGACAGATTCTCCATTGCACCTCCAACAAAAATTAACACAGAATGTTTTTCTTGAGCTAGAGATCTTCAGTTTATAATGCTGTTAAGTAGAATCAAAGTCTATAGTTATAGAAGACTGCAGTAGGGAGTGGATATTGAGTTACCACTTGAGGGACCAGCCTGCTAAGGGAGACTTCAGCTGCAAGCCTGGCAGGATGGTGCCCTGATAAGCTAATTTAGCTTGTTGTACACTGAAATAAACTGGTTATGGTCAGTCTATTGATTGAAGAGCACAACAGCACTGGATTAAACAGTCTTCAGTCTGAGGAAATACAGGTAGGCAAGATTCTCCTTTTTATCGTCTCCAAATTCTTGTGGTTGACAGCAATGTTTATCTTTGTTGCCATCTTCCACTTTGCTCCATATTATCCTTCAGGTCATGTACATAATATTTGCAGGAATTATAATTTTTCTTCTTTTATCAGCACATTTAATACCTACTTTTCTATTCTGTGCTCTACCTTTGCAAAAAGGACAGGTTGAGAGAACTGGGGCTGCTGAGCCTGGAGAAGAGAAGGCACTAAGGTGATCTGAGATCGACCTTTCAATATCTAATGAGGGACTATAAGTAAAAGGCAACAGACTCTTTAGCAGGGTCTGCTGTGATAGGACAATGGGAAAGGGTTTCAAACTAAAGGAGGGGAGACTTAGGCTGGACATAAGGAAGATTTTTACAATAAGAGTGATGAGGCACTGGAACAGATTTTGCTGAGAGATGGTGGATCCCCATCCCTGGAGACAATAAAGGCCAGGTGGGAGCAGTCTCTAAGAAATCTGGTCTAGCTATAGATGTCACTGTTCATTGCAGAAGAGCTGAACTGGTTTACATTTAAAGGTCCTTTCCAAAAGGCCTATTATTCTATGGATCTAAATCAGTTCTTCAGGAGAGAGATTATGTTCTTCAGTGTGTTGTAAAAGTTATGCATCAGTTAATGATGCTGTTTTATAACTTTCTGAACTCATAAACAAACCCATAAATCTGTTATTAATTTTTCAAAAATTTTCAGTTTAAATTTTCCTTTTTTTATGGACCCACAAGAATTCACTTTCATTTTTTATGTTTTTTTTTTTACTGATAATTTGTAAAATTGCTCGTTTTTTTTTTTTTTTTCAAAATCATAATTAAAAGCATTAATTTATAGCAACAAATTGTCAATTGTTTGTACCTATGTTGCTTGAAAAATAATGTCTCCTATTGATTTCTGTGGAAGCTACAATAGATACAGAGAATACAATAACACTTTTGATAGAGCAAATTCTCAGAAGAAAAACACTTCTTTCATTATGGTGGTTCATGATGTCAGAGATGGATGTTAGTGGTATAGCAACACAGGTTGAATTTTCCTGCCTATATCCCAGTTTGTTGCTGTGCAACACATAGCAGCAGAGGGACAGTCTGACAGAAAGGCATCTGAGATGGAAGTGTGTATGGAGCAAAAGTACAGAATTGAATTCCTCCATGAGGAAAATACGGCACCCACTGACATTCATTAACACTTGCTGAATGTTTATACAGACCAACCAGTGAACATGAGCATGGTGAAGCAGTGGCCAGTGTACAGCACTGGTGATAGCAACACTGCATCTCTGCTGGTGCAGCTTTTCATAAGCGCAGCATGTAGACTATTGTTCACTACTGGTGAAAATGCTTAACTAATGGTGGTGAATATGTAAAACTACAGTACCTGAGAATTTGCTCTATGAAATAGCCTCATATTGCTCTTTATATCTGCTGTAGTTTTCATGTAAATAACTACGAGGCTTTGCTTTCAGAGCAACCTAAATAATATGTGCAAGAACAAAAATGGTTTGTTCTAAGCATCTTCCTGTTTTGTAGAAAATAAATTCTCCTTTCTGGACTGTGTTCTTAGAAAAAGACATATTTCTATATAAGATAATACAATTCAAAAATAATTCTTAAGTGAAGGGGATCCAAAAATATTTTTAACGATCATAAATTTTGCTAAGTTAATGCCTGGGAAGACAAAAGAAAATAAAAAGATGACATATTTTGTCCCTTTTCTAATTTTCATAAGGTCATGCTGATATTCACAGTATGTTTGGAATACATTCTTCAAGTAAGATGAATTTAAAATACATGGTAATTGTAAGATTTCCAACCTGAAAGCTGTGCACAGCTCACGTACTGCTCTGAGGGACCAAGATCAACCTGGAGAAAATCAGTTCAATATGCCAAATTTAATCTTCTTTGTTAGAATACTTTAGTCTTTCCATCTAACTTCACCATCCCAAAACATTACTGAGCATGCTGATGCCATCAGGAAAATGATGCAACTAATTGGTGCCTTTACTTCTGAAGAGTTTTCAGACAAGTTAGTTTTGCTTTTACATAATAAACATTGTTATAGCCTTCATCTGTACACCAATGCAAAGATCACATAAACATTTCTACAGAGAATTATTCATGGCATTCTCCATTCTCCAGGGCTGGCCAGGACACTGTGTAAGTTGAGGGATGCTTAATAATGTTTGAAAAGGGCTGTTTCTCTGGGAGAAGACATACACTTTTATTAGCTATGTGAAGAGTCTTTTGAACCAGACATCAACTTCACATTTGGCATGAACACAAGCTTAGTCTAAACACCCATAAACAACCTATTTATTTATCCTCATTAGACTTATAAATTGTATGCTTGTACAACATTTAAGTATTCAAGGTCCAAACTGGAGGTCAGATCGAACAGAATAAATTATTCCTAAATCTTTTTGGTATAAGACTAACAGCTTGTAATAAGACATTATTGTAAACAGACACCTTTTTCAGCAATTTGTCAAATACTTGAATAGGCAACTGGAAAAAAAAAATCATGTGTAAGAATTTTTAATTTTATTTATTTATATATTTCAAGGCTGGAGTGTATGAAATGCCTGATGTACTGGGGAGTGATTTTGAAGTGGAGGACCTGGTGCTGTGCCACTACTTGCACTTGGAGACCAGCTGTGCCAGTTGCTGTATTGGAAAAAATGCCCGCTGTGAATCTTGTCTGCATGTCTTACTTAATTTCCTGAATTATCATATTCTCCTAATCAGCTTCTGAGTAAAGGGCTAAAATTGAGGATCCAGGTGAGCTGCAAGGATTTGATGTCTAGAATGATATAGTTTATTTGGTTATTTTATTGTTGTGCAATCTACTGGTACATTTATTTCATGTATCTTGTCTCAGCCACTGAACACTTCTTTTGATTCCACTTCATCTAATTGATCTAAATGATATTTCACAAGCTCAAGAGACTTAAGCAGTTTTATAAGAATCAGATGAGGGCACATCTACCAGGGATATGCAAAATAAATAAATTTCTCAGCTTCAGCGAGCAGTGACTGTTGAATTGTTCAATCTGAACAATACATTTGCTGCTTTTGTCAGTATATGTACTGTCCTTGAATGGTTGTTATGATTTTTCACATATATATAACTGGTTTGATACAAAAGCTTTGAAAAATAGAACTTGATTTGGCAGTGCAAAATGTGATGTTCACAGATTTTTTTGAGCACTGAATCAAAGCTGGGTTAAGAAGACCTATAGGCTTTTACTTTTTAATATGTTACATGTGCTATAGTATATATATAGCTATATGTATAGCATATAACTGTATGTGCAAAGAGATTTAAGATTAATGTTGTAAGGTAGCTGACAAAATCCTGTAAATCTGTCCCTAACTATTTGGCTCAGTTTATGTGAAAAACTACGGGATGAAGAAATTGTTTGTCAAATCGTGACATTTTCTATGCTTGAGAATTCCATGCTATACAATGTTTTTATGGAAAAATGATAAAGTGATATATGAAATTATAATGATTATGAACAAAATCCTTGTTTATTGCACATCTCATAAGTGATAGAGAGAATCCACAAATATAAGGAATACTCTCTTTAATTGGGGTTTGGATTGTATCTTTCTAATCAATAAATGGATCAAAATATGAGATGAGCATGAATGCTTGGCAATTTAATTACTCCAGTCTGAATAGTATAATAATACAAAAAACTGATACTACTTCCTGACTCTACAAATGCTTTAAAGTACTTCTGGTAATAGGCTGTAGTAGTATACAGAAAACAATGTGAATAGTCTCTGATGTTATCTCAGATCTTTTAGAGGCACCCCTGCTGCTAAAAGAATGCTATTTAAAGGATGACATCCACTGCCTGTCAGCACTAAGTGTCTACAAATTCTCCAGAACAGTTAGACATGAATTGATACACAAATGCTTATTTATGACTGCTAGAAATAAGTTTGACTGTGAGAATTTAGGTACAGTATATATGCATTCAGTGCATGTATTCTAAATCCCACATTTCTCTGAAGTTGGATTATTTAATAAATTTCGTTTAACAGAGGCACAGTACTCAGCTTTATGCAATCTTGTCTTGCAGTATTGCTTGTGCAAGGAATTGAGAAAGAAAGGGGTGCACACCTTATAAAACAAAAAATTCTCACAAGTGCTGAAGGAGACAATTTAGCACCAGCTTACTCTACACTTTGCTTTATTTTCTGTTCTCATTGATGCACCGTGAATGAAAAAGAACGTTGAGATAGTAATATTTTTACAGACCCTCTACTGGAGTAGTAAATTTCATCAGGAGAAGGACAACAGATCTGTTTTGTTCAAACTGATAAATTTAATTATGCAGTAGTGTTACACTACACTCATAGAATTTCTTTGGCTATATTTATCACCGTAAGTTGGAAAAGAGGGGCAAGTTATCAGATTCACAAGGAAAATAATGCAGAGCAGCTACACCATAGGATGATCTAAGCTGTTGATATATCGAAACTGCACCTTAAGGTGAGACTTTCTTTTATCCTGAGATTCTCACATAATACAAACATATCATTTCAAAAATAGAAATCAAGTGTACAAAATAGAGATCCAATGTTAGTGTGTTTGCAGCCAGTGTGACACTGAGTGTAGGGGCTTATGTCCTGGAGCACAGAAGCATCCTGATGTCAAGCAAAGGCAAAAGTAAAATTTTGTACAGGGTCTGTACCTCTGCTGCCCATGCTTCTGAGCAGGCTGGGCAATGGCAGGACAGAAAGCAGCTTTGCAGAACCTGCTCTTGGAATCCCAGTGGGTGAACTGAATGTGCATCAGGTCTATATCTTTGCAGAAAAGAATGTTAAGTACAATTTGGCTTTACTGGCAAGAGCAGAACAGGAGAGTTGAGAGAATTTTTCACCTCTCTTCTGTACTTGTGAGATCACATCTACTGTACTCCCTTCAGCTTTTCCACTTCCAGTATAATAAAGACACTGCAATACTTGAGTCCAGTGAAAGGCTGTGAAGGTAATTAAGTAGTTGGAGTGATATACGGGTATCTGGATTTGTCAAAACAACTAGGTTAAGAATCTTGCCTTTTTAATAATTTGATGTTACTTTATAGAGAAAATGGAGTCAGACTCTTCTCTTAGATGTACAATGAGAAGTACAAGAATAATCACAAGAAAATAATCACAAGTTTCAGTAATACAATTTCTGTTTAAAAGTCAGGAAATGGGTTTTCTGGGTGTTCAAATATTTGGAGACTGCTCAGAGAAGCCCTGGAATCTTGATACTCAGAGATACTAACAACTCAGGTGAATAAATATTAATGATTTGGTTTGAAATCCTTGATTTGAGGAGGGTTTTGAACTAGATGCCCCTTACCGGTCCCTTCCAAAATATATTGCTGTTTTCCTGTAAGTGTGAATGAACACTAGCTTGTAGAGCCAGACTAGTCATCCACCAGTGATGCTGTGCAATTTCACTCTGAAAACTTGTACTGAATCTGTGTATGTTACATTACATGATCATTTGCTATTTGAATTGCTGAAAATGAGTGGGGCTGTGTTTCCTCTTCTCTTCCTGAATTGGTGTAGGCATCCTTCAAATGAAATGTAGAGTTGCATCCTGTTCCCAGTGGACAACTGAAAGCTCATCTCAGTATAGGTAGGATCATACTTCTCCATTTTTCCTCTTTACGTGAACAAATTAACTCCTACAGAGCTACTTCAGGATATTCTCTTTCAGTACGGCGAATAGTGCCACGAATCTCAGCTTGACAGTGACTATGCTCAAAATATCCAAGTCCAATACAGAAAGCTCATGATATTCTGCTCCAGCAAATATGTGGCCAAACAGAAGAGGCAGTACGATGCTGATGATTATAAAGTAACACAGGCCTACTACCTTACCTACTGTGGCCCCTGAAATGAAGTAATTATTCACAGTAGAACTCAAGAATCACATGCCATCTGTAATCCTTCTTGTATTTACTATGCAAAGTATTTTGTCCAGAGATGCCCAGCTTTCCTCCTTCTGCATCTTTTAATTGGCTTGGGTGAAAAGCCTAAAGCAATTTTCTTATTTTCAGTACAGAGACAATTGTCAAGGAAAATAGGACAGCTCTACTGAAAAACACGGCCACTAAAGAGAATATATTTTAGCCCTATGGAAAGTAGTTAAGGAGAGAAGCAAACTTCAGTGGATTAACTCTGTGAGATTTGTTCAGTATATGTTTCACTTAACCACCCATAGCATAGAAGCCCTTGCATAGCATTAAAGATTAACCCAGATGAAATTACCTGCTCACTGGAATTTTAGCAGCCTGCATGTAAGCATGGTTTCTTTTGAGCTGTACCAGGGACACATGTGCATTTTGCTTTTTTAAAAAAAATCTTGTTATCTTCCTTGGCCAATATATGCCTGTAATGAAGGAAGAACAGAGATTAGATAGCAACTGTTTACATACTCACTAGTTTGAAGAGCTGATGATGAATTTAAATATAATTTTCTTATAAGCTCTGCTAGTATTAGGCAGAACAACAGGCTACTGGAACAATCAAGGTCCTTTTCTTTCACTAAAACTTCAAATTTTAAATTTTCAATTCGTTCAGTTTTTGTAATAGTCATTTTATGAGAAAACTTGCAGTCTGCAAAACAATCCAGCTTTTAAGCGTTAATAGTGTGTTGGGCTAAAATCAGCCTGAGTATTATTCCATTTAAAGTTTGATTTAATCTGCTTTGGTAATTGTTTCATGGCCTGTATGCCAGTATGATAAAATATTATTAAGTAATACTATCCAAGGAAAAAAAAAAAGAATTTTTGGGGAGTGTAATTTATAATCATTCTAGGGAGCAGAATAGAAAAGGGGAAATGTGTTTAATGAAAATGTTTACATATAAAACCACTTATCTTTTCTGTGTTTTCCATACATATCCTTGACATTTTGGTTAATTATGAGAGATGCTTTTATTTAAATCATTGTGTTACCCTCTTAGCCCAACTTGTCTTATTCCATCTCCTTCTCCAGTGTATCCAGAAATGAAGTCAAAATGCCAAGGTGCAAAATCTCTACAATTTCCATGGCAACAGAGGTATGATTTAGTGAATACAGCATTTTATTTTCTAGGGAAGATTAAGTGAATGAGAGAAAAAACTTCCTTACTGAAATATTATTTCACTTTGTTTCAAGGTATGAAGTACAATATGAAGCTTCAGATTATGATATGATAGTGTGAGATCTTGTTGGACAAAGCAAGGAAACAAGAGGATTGTTTGGTACCCAAATAGAAATTCTTGGAGAGACAAATATGCCTAAGGAAGATCAGTGACTTAGCAGCCTATGTTTTTGTCTCTAGTGAAGCAATTGGACCCTTGTCCCTACAAGAGGATATGGTAGAAGGTATGCCATCTTGTATGGCATTTAAACCTATGATTTTATAAATATATGGATTGATGCACTTTAAAGTGAACGAGAGTTTTTGAAAACTGACACGTAAGTCTTTCTGTGGTAAATCCTTCCTGTAAGTATTCAGTGAAGGGCTGTATTTAAAGCTAAAATATTTTTAACATCATGCAATAGAGTTTTCCCAATATCTTGCAGCTGGGGAAAACACATGAACCTTGCAGGTCAATAAACTGAGACCATTATTGACCAAGTGGATGGGAAGTGAATTCCAAAGATGAGGCTATTTTAAGCTAATTAAAGGTCCCATCTACTGTAAGCAAAAGTAGGAACATCTGCTACTACTCAAATTACAGGTTGGGTAATTACTTTCTGCCTAATTGAGCTCCTGATTAATTTTAACTGAATTTAAGTATTTGTCATGCCTTTTCATGTTTTGTTGCTGCTGACAGTACAGTGGAGTGGACAATGGTAAGAGAACGGTAGGCTTATGTTGCTATATGAGCTATACATGGGTTACTGTTTTGCGGAGCATTTGGAAATTATGATAATGAATTTGTGCTTGCTTTTAATAGCTAGTAGATGAAAGTGGAGCCTTAAGCACTTTAATTGAGAGAGACCTCTGTACTATAAAAGGTCAACAGCAGCTCTAGAGATAAGCAAGATCTCTACGGAATTAATCTCTTCTGCCCCACTGCACTGCCTCCTCAAATCCCTCCCACTCTCCCCAGTCTGTTTGTATTACTTTTACTGTTTGTATTTATATATACAACTTTGTTTGCTTTAAAAGGCAGGGATATTTACAAGATCATCTGCCAAAACAAAACATAAAATAAATTTGACAATGCATCCGTATTTGTTTTCCACTTGTTTAGTATTCCAGTTTTAGATCTGCATTGACTCCTGGAGAACTGGTTCATGACATGAGTTTTATAAAAATGCATGTAAGTATGTATTTATTTACATATTCATACAGATAAATGAATATATTTTAGAAGGAAAAAGGTGAAACCACTTCATGGTGTGATAAACACATATTGGATTATGTGGGAAATGTGGTACAGTGACAAAATGCAAGTGATTTTGTGAGATCACTATACCCTTGATACTATCTTTAAGGGAACTTCTGTTGAGCTAAACAAAGTGAGTATCAGGTTTCACCAACTGCTCCTTACAATAGATTGTGGCTAGATCTGACAAGGCCCCTGGGAAGGAGTGCTGCCCTCTGTCACCGTATGGGCTAGAAAGGGTTTTATACCTGTTACAATATCCTGAGCAGGGGGATTCATTGCTAAATCTAGGCATGATCGTTCCTAATCCCATGAAGCTCCTGATTTGTGAAGGATACTCTGAATAAGCATGTTATTCAAATTGTCAGATGTAAGTTTTTTCTTTGCATTAGTTTTTTGTTTTCCAATATTTGAACTCCTTCAGTGAGGATATATTATTGACAATAATATAAAGAATTGCTTAACATCTATTGTCATTCATAAATATCTGTTGAACCTAATTTTTTACTGACATTTTAGGCTGAGTTGCTGTCTTGGTTTTATGATTCTTTGTTATCGGTATTCCACATCATAACATCATGTAGTGCACTGGGAGTTAGAGTTAATGGTCCCACTCCAGAGACTGCTGATATTTTTGGGTTCCTGGTTCTCAGAAGAAAAGAAGAACTACATACTGCAAGGGACTTCGTGTTTTTTTTTTGCTCCAAGTGGAAGATAAAAACTAATCACAGATCATGAGACACTTCTCTCTTTTTCCTTTCTGCTCATCCCAGCTAGATGTCTCACCTTCAGAATTAGAGTAAGGCCTTTGTTTTTTTGGACACACTCTTTCTCATTTTATTTATTAGCTTCAATTGTATTATATTGTATTATGCCATGTTATCTTGCATTCCAATATCATTTTTTAGTAAATTAACTTTCCTCCGCAGATTGTTGCCACTGTTTTATTTTAGGCCCATCTCCCTTTTTTCCCTTTCCCCTTTCCTGGTGCATGGATACGTGGATACCTCCATCCCATTATTCACGGAAGCTGACTGAACCAGCCCATGAACCACTGACAGTTATGTATCACTCAGTAGATATGTCATTCATTCCCACGAAAAAAAACCCTCAAAATATATGGTTTCTTAAAAACAAACTTTCAAAGTTGTTGATAATGTTAGTATGATGCTGAGGTCCACTAGTTTTGACCAAAAAATTTCTCCTTAAAACAATTGCAATCTTGATTTCTTTTCCAAAATAATCTGGTTTTTCCCCATAATATACTGTAGAATTTCATTTAATGTAATGAGCAGTTTTCAAGACACTGATGCTCTGTGACTTTGATATGTCTGAAGAAAATTGTTTATAATACACTCTTTTCTCTACATAGCAGTAGGCACCACTGCCTTTTCACTTCTACCCTTGTATCTAGAATAACATGCAGTTAAGCCATTATTCTATAAAGGTTTCATTTCATGCAAGTATTTGAACTGCAAGTTCATTCATATATATTGCCATAGCAGTACAAATGACAAAGAAGTTCAGATGTGAATTTATAAAGAATCCAATGGGATATTCAGCTGATTTCAACACATGTACTAACACTGCTCAACATTAAATCTCCATCCCAGCCCAGGGGACATCTCTATATGGCTTTTCAGTCTCCATAGTCCATCTCCCAGTTCCTCAGTTCATAAAGTACTTGAAAATCTACATCTGAAGATAAGAAAGCAAAATCTAGTTACTTCTCTCTTATTTTGATAGAGATGAACTCCAATTGGCACATGTCTGCCTGAGTTGCCTTTAGAGCAACTAAAGAATTGGAACTCTTAGCAAAGAGAGTAGCTGAAGAATTTCAGTTTAAATGACCGAGAACATGAAAATATTCAGATCATCTTGCCCTTCAAATAATACTTGATAACTGTTCTCTTTGCTTCCATTTTGAACACCTAGGAATGCTTTGAATTTCTGGAGAAGGAACGGAAAAAAAAAAAGCCCAATGATCTGTATGGAAAGCATTATGTTCAGTGAGATGAGCCTCAAATATAGATAATCTTCTCTAGGCATTCAGGAAATAATAAACCAATCACCTTATCAAGCAGTCAAAAAAACCCAAACACACCAAACACTACATGAAAAAAGAATGTTGCTGATTAAGCTATTTTTAGTCTTGATTTGTACTTGCTTATACATTATCCTATAGTTTGAAAAAAAAAAAATCGTTGCTGTACTATCTCAGTATGTGTTTTTAGAGGACAATAAAAATGTGTTCATTACAATCTTTCGCTTTCATATGATAATGCTCCAGCTGAGACTAACTGACCTAATGAGAAGTCCTAGTCTGATTTCAGTGGGAAATGACAATTTGCCTAAAACTTTACCTCCAAAAGTATCATGCAGATGCCAAAAGCTGGGACATGAAGCAGAATCAAGAAAATAACATGATGGATTCCAGTAGTTTTCTTCACTGGAATTTCAAATGTTTTTTGAAACATTTTTTGAAACATAACTGAGTAAAAAGAGCCAATCCATCAATCAAGTAATGAAAGAATTTGTTTTCATAATGCCCATGCATTTTGCCTGTGGTGTGTGGAGCCCTACAGTGCTGTGCTGTGCAACTGTATGTGTGTATCAAAGCAGGTACACAGCACTCTAGGAGCCCAGGGCTATTCTTGCACTAGAGAATCAAAACTGGGACTTCAGTTTCAGTGTTTTTCACCCCTGATGTTTTGAATCATTATTTTCTGCAGTTAAATAGATGACATTATGAATAATGCCAGCACGGAATGTATGGATGCCTTTGGTTTTCATTTCTTTTTTTTCTCTCTCTCTCTCTCTTTTTTTTTTTTTTTTAACATGCTGCTGGAATATTGTGCATTTGAGTTCTTATTGCTTCATTTTTTTCTTCTGTTATTCTCATTACTCCAGGTTCTCCAGCTCCATCAGATATTACTGATATTATCTTGTGCATTTCCCCCCTGAAAACTAAGCTTAGATATCAAACTATAAGAAGCCCTCTACGTACAGTTTTGGTATGCTGATGAAAAAAAATATTGTCAGAATAATTAAAAAATGAAGTCTATAATTTATTGTACTTTTTTGTTTATCAGAGAAAATTACAGATTTAATACTATTGTAAAACTATGTGTAACTGCTAGATCATAGAATCATAGAACCACAAAGGTGGGAAAAGCTTTCCAAGATCATCCAGTCCTGCTATCCATCTAACATCAACATTTACCCACTAAACCATCTAAACATCTAAATACAACATTTAAATACAACAATTAGATCTCTCTCCATGACGTTTACAAGAAAACAGAAATGAACAACAAAGATTCAAGCACTTAAGGAAAGCAAAGCAAGTGGAGAAATCATATACACAGAATTAAAACTACTGTAAAAGGGCTATGAAGACAAATGGCAGTGAAAGGAGACATTGAGGCTAATTTTTGTACAAGGAATACAATTAGATTTTTTCCATACTCAGAATTTTTATCAGTCTTCTCTTTTCTGTAACTTTGGAAAAAAAAAATAGTGCTCAGAACTAATTCATGAAGTAGACTGTAAACTCCAATTTTCTTTGATTGATTCACAGAATCTCAAACTCCATGGTTCATCAATTTCCAGATTGTTGTACAGTAGTTTCAAGTCTGGTTTTGGTTAAGAAATAATGCTGGTCATAATACTTCCTGGGTTTCTTGTAATCATCCAAGTATCATAAAATGTAAACTTTTAAATTATCCTTAGTAGTTTTGAAAGGGCATTAGACCTATCATGAAGAATTTTTCTTCTTTGAAGTTTTGGCCATAAAGTTGAGCTAAGTTTCCCAAAAGTATGGGAGGATATGTTACAAGTGACTTTCATTTGCGATTTACACATACCAGAAGGAGAATTTCCTTTTTACAGCTGTGTAAGTCCAAATGTTCTACATTTCAGTTTATAAGTGAGGAGATTTTACAAAGGCCATGATTCTGTGCATCAAAGTCTAAACTATTATTACGATATTGTATCTTGGGATCTGCTTTTGTTTTTCTCAGGAGAATGATCTCTGTAGTCTCCCTTCCCTATCTTTCTCTATTCTATTCCTGATGATGTATTGTCTGTAGGAAAATATGTCAGTGTTTTCAGGAGTTTTTCTATTTCCTTTCCTCTGAATGTCTATAATTCCTAGATTTTTTTGAAAGGACACTTATTTGCTAAAGTCACACCTCCAATATTTATTAGCTAGTCAAAATTATTTCTGAGATTAAGCTGAAAAATAAAGTACTTCTTTCATTAAGTAGAGTTTCTGACCTGGCAGCAGGTAGTCATTTTCTCACCCATCTAGTTAATGTCATTCCAGAATAGGACGGAATATGTTTGGGAAATTTCATTCATTTAGACGATGCCTTTAAAAATACTGTGAAGAATTATTCCTGGACAGAAATACAGATGCAAAGTAATGCATGCATGATCCAAAGGAAAGACTTGTAAAGCTCAGACGGTTACATTCTTTCTTTGATAACACCTGTTTGACTAACTAGCCCATGTGTCACCATGAACTAGTCTCAGGATGTGCTGCCACTTTTAGAAAAGCATTTTTGGGGCATTTTTGATGGATAGAAACAATTGGTATTTTGGTGGAAGAATGACTACTAGACATTTTTCATCTGTTTAAGTAAAAGATAGTCTGATCTATTCTGGATTTATATGACCATAAATGAAATCAGATTTTGGTCAATACACAGGCTGTATAATGCATGTGTCTGTATTGCATTTTGCAGTAAAGAAGTTATCCACAAATAACTCTCCTGGGGACCTTTATGTAACTTAAACAATCTTGTAGACAGCCTACTTATGAGTGACCAACATCAGCCTTAAGTGAAATCCTCTGGTCTGGGATAAATTAAACATGCTTTTTATTAACACTCCCTCAGGCAAGAGTCTGGGAACACAAATAAGCTTCTACCATGGCCATGAAGATAAACAGATGCACTTGTCACTATTTCCGCAGGGAAAGAATTTCAGAAGCTGTACAACTTAACTGAAATTTTGCAGATAATCTCATTTAAAGTTCTTTAGTCCAATGTAGTTAAACCACTTTTTCATTCAGAATTTTCACATAACCATGAATAGATATCCACTAAATCAAATGATAGTTTAAAAGTCCAAATACTTATTTTGAATGTTAATAGATAAAAAATCTGCATACAAGCTAACATCTGATTGTCTTCCTTTAAGTCCATTAGAATGAAATGGCAAAACAGAAGTTATACATGATGAAGTTAGCTTTTCTTCTTTTCTTCCTTTCTTCCTACCTTCTTCCCTTCTTCCTTTCCTCCATCCTTCCTTTCCTCCTTCCTTCCTTCCTTTCTCTCTCTCTTCCTTCCTTCCCTCCCTTCCTCCCTTCCCCCCCCTTTGTCTTTCTTTCTTTCTTTCTTTCTTTCTTTCTTTCTTTCTTTCTTTCTTTCTTTCTTTCTTTCTTTCTTTCTTTCTTTCTTTCTTTCTTTCTTTCTTTCTTTCTTTCTTTCTTTCTTTCTTTTTTTTTTCCTTCCTTCCTTCCTTCCTTCCTTCCTTCCTTCCTTCCTTCCTTCCTTCCTTCCTTCCTTCCTTCCTTCCTTCCTTCCTTCCTTCCTTCCTTCCTTCCTTCCTTCCTTCCTTCCTTCCTTCTCTTCCTTCCTTCCTTCCTTCCTTCCTTCCTTCCTTCCTTCCTTCCTTCCTTCCTTCCTTTCCTTCCTTCCTTCCTTCCTTCTCTTCCTTCCTTCCTTCCTTCCTTCCTTCCTTCCTTCCTTCCTTCCTTCCTTCCTTCCTTCCTTCCTTCCTTCCTTCCTTCCTTCCTTTTTCTCTATCTTTCTTTCTTTCTCTCTTTCTTTCTTTCAACAGCACATCTATCTTGACCTTTTGGATTCTAGTGAAGTGGCTTTACACATGGCTGTAACATTTAGCAAGACAATGCCCTAAGTTTAGTTCCTAGTTATCATGTGAAATCTATTATCATATAACTGAATCCATAGCTAATCACAACAGCGATCCTGTTTCTTTTTAAATAAATTACTTTAAACTAACACCCACAACAGTGAACAGCTGGAGATGGTAACTTTCAAAACTGCCAAGACAGTGAGTATCAACTGCTGCCCACATCTTAACCAGCTCACTTTCTTTAGCACAGTTAATTTAGACAAATACAGGGATGAGGGTAAATTTTCTGAATGTGAAGGAAAAAGAACATAGGAAAAAAACTGTCTGAGGAAAAATTCATCCTAGGATAGTTAAAGGATCATCTGTCAATCAGCAACTTCAGTATGATGTCTCTGAGGATTCATCAAGTGCAATTAAGATTGGAATAGCTGGAAAAAATGGGAAGGAAAGGAAAGGGAAAGGGAAAGGGAAAGGGAAAGGGAAAAGGAAAGGGAAAGGGAAAAGGAAAGGGAAAGGGAAAAGGAAAGGGAAAGGGAAAAGGAAAGGGAAAGGGAAAGGGAAAGGGAAAGGGAAAGGGAAAGGGAAAGGGAAAGGGAAAGGGAAAGGGAAAGAGAAAGGGAAAGGGAAAGGGAAAGGGAAAGGGAAAGGGAAAGGGAAAAGAAACCACAAAGACATAAAAACACAGAATATAGATTTCAAGCGAAAGGAGAAAAAAGAATTATGAGCTTAAATGGCGTCTCTGGAAAATAAAAAGTGGAAAAAATAAAGTAATTCTTAATGGCTGAAGAATAATAAAATAAGAGTTATCATAGAGTCTTATGTGAGGGTTATGTAATGTTCTTGGTACACACATCAGATCTTCAGCAGTCAAGGAAATCTTAGACTGGTTCTAAATGCTGGTATTCAAGCGCTCTAAAAATATGGACTGAAGATTGTAGTTAAAATGGGTTTCATGAGATTATAACCTAGCCATATCCCCATTAAGTGCTTTCTGTACTTCTTAAATGAAATAGAAAAGGAACCTGCTAAGATTTTAGATACTACAAAAATAAAAGTGTTATTTATGTTAAGAAAGTATTCTAAAAGTATACCAAATGATTTTGACAAACTGGAAAAATGATGAGATGCATTTCAGAAAAGTATGGAATGTTACACTTAGGTGGGAATAATCAGCTGCAGAAATACAAGATACCAGCAATCTGATAGCAGGTATTCAGAAAAATATCTGAGAGTTGTATAAGTATAAGTAACTATGACACTGTGGAAAAGGTAGAGCCACAGCAGTGTGTGCAGGAGCTCCTCTCCCTTGGCTCTGCATTTCTGAGGGCTCACGTGTCCTTCAGAGGCTGCATTTCAGAAGGATATGGAAGAAACAAAGAAGACCCAGAGGAGAATTAAGAGAATAATCAGCCAAGAAAACATGACCTTTGAGGAAAAATATGATTGGCTTGTGTTCATGAAAATGAGAGATTTAGAGGAAGGGAATGATTGAAGTCTTTAAGGTTATGAAACATCTTTATGTTTATCTTTATAAAGGGAATAATGAATTGTTCATTTCTATAGCAGATAGAAACAGAGGTAATAAGTTTAAATTGCAAAATGGAATGCTCATCTTAGGCAGAGAAAAACTGTTAAAGGAGTAGGATACACTGGAATGGATTTTATGAGGATGTTGAGAAATCCCTTCAACAAAAAAGCAACTACCTGCAGTAACATGGCTTCAGCTGATCCTACTTTGAAGGAAGAGAATTAAATTGGTTTAATTCTTGAAGTGTTTTCTGTTTGTGCCTGTGTCAGATTCTGTGATATATGTTAGCTTTCTCCAAACATCACCGTAACACACTTAACATCACAGTATATTTCTGTAATTTTTAGCACTGCTTAGAAAGCTTTTACATTAGAAAAATATCTTTTAGTAAGAAAGATTCAAATGACAAGATTTAAATGTTTTCAGAATGACTGTGAACATTTTTTGACGTAATGTTGATTTGAGAAAATATTGAAGGATGGAAGTAACAAATTAGGCTTGATTCAATTGTATGCACATGTATATTATTCTCTGCAGTGATGACATGACCTAGATGGGGTGAAGAGTATTTATAGGAAAAAAAATCTTGGCATAGAAGAAAAGTTGAATAAAAATGATGTTCTTAACAGAATTTGTACTGGGAAAATATTTACCAGGAAAGATTTTGAGATTCAAAGGTTTTGTATCATTATCTGCACCTACAATATGTTTGGGGAGACAGGTAATCATATGCATTTTTAATTCAATTTGTTCTTACCAGCATAATGTACTCCTAGAAACAAGTACAAAAGTCTGGAAAAGAATGTCACCGATCATAGTCTAGAAGTAATAGCAGCAAAGTCAACAGAGAAGGTAGAGGCATAGACTGTTTTGTGATGTAAAACAATTGTAAATGTGAGATGAAGCATCATTTTTTTCAAAATTGAGAGGCAAAGGAAGAATATTTTAAAAGGAAAAAGTCACTAAGGGATAATAAATATAAAACTGTCAAATCTTTGAGTCATATTTGGTTTGCTTTCCTTCTTCGGAGTTTGAATGAGACAATAGATAAGTTCATGAGCAGAAACCTACACATGTAAGTTCAATGAGTATTATCAAGATAATAAAAAGCTTATTATAGAAGAGCACCACTTTTTATCAGTTAAACAATTTTTCTATAACTAAGACATTATCTATCAATTAGAAATTTTGGAACAGGAGAAGAAATATAAGGGAAAAATATGTACGTAGAAATTGGTACACTCCTTTCCTTCCTAGCCCTAATTCTAAGGCACTCGTATTTTTAAGTCTTAGCATAGAACTAACTCTTTCTAGATTTCAGCTCACTATGTATGTTTGTAGAAATAGAAAACAACTAGTAAGACTTCCTGCTCCACTGTACAGGCATGATACTTTTTTTTCTCACTGGCTGCTTTCATAAATTATACCATTTAAAGTTGATTTCATATAGAGTGGTAGAAAAATGATGCATTTCATGCATCCCCCCCCTCCTGGCATAAAGGATCATTTTCAGATTAGAGTTAGAATAAGAATTGATGTTGGGTTCTTGTCTATTCTAGACAGAAAACTTAAACAAAGTGACTAATGTATTAATGACATTCAACTCAGCTGGTACAATACCTCTAACAGTTTACAGATGACAGAGTGGCAAAGGCAGGCACTGTGTTGGTTCTATGAGAAACATTTACTACACTTGAAAAAGAATGTCACAACGAGAATCAAATATTATTCAAGTATTCACTGAGGAATATACATGCCCCACTGTCAGCAGTATAGGAAAGTGAATTTAATGACAATATCATTTTAACTCTCAAGAATTTCCTAAGAACTGATGATACAATTTTGAAATTCTTATAGATTTGAAATATTACAGAAAAGAAAGCTGCAACAACAAAACAGACCTGAGGACAAGTTTGAAAACTGCAATTTTATTAGCTTCTTGTTTGGAGAAGGACTGCAAAGAGTCAATCCTAATATAAATTAATTCAGTTTTGGTTTCAGGTATTAATATTTGCAAGTGAACTTAGATAATCTCTGAGAAATATAATCTTTCCCTTTTGTTTTGAACTTGAATATCTCTTTAAATGATAGCCTACATTTTTTCCAGTGTTTTTCCTGCCTCAATCAGTAGCCATTGAACTGTGATCAGCAGAAGAGTTGTGTCATGTTTTGGAGAAAGGTAAGGGTAACAGCAGCTCTCTGGCAGAGACAAGCGTAGACCTTAACAAGTCATGAGAGCATGCAAACTTAACCTGAATTTATCTTCTCTTACTGACTCCCCATTTTTCTTATTTCACTCATGGAATGTTATGTGCTTCTCACTGAATTCTTTACACCAAAATCTCCTCATCTAATCAAAGACCTCACACAGGTTCCAAAGAGAAAAGCACACCACTATTGTTTAATGCCTAACTGGGAAGATTATATGGGCATTAAGGAGATTCAGGGTCATGTAATAATGGGGACACTGCTAGAAAGAAGGGAACCACACCAAAAAGAAAATATTTCATCTGATCCATTACAGAATTGGGCTGTGGTTAATAAAATGAGGAAAACTGTGAGTGATCTTCTAAGCTCTGAATGAGGGAAAAAATACAGCAGTGGAAAAGTACACAGTTCAAGGAGCTGCTGCTGGTATTGATGCAGCTATAAGTTCTTGTTTCCAGGATGAATTGGAACCTGCAAATTACTCAAATAGGTAATACTAAAAGAACCTGTTAAAATAAGATTCCAAGAAAAGTACAAGTGCTTTTAAAAGAATGATAGAAATTTAAGAAATAAGAGAATAGGACAACATAAGGACACCACTGTAAAGACAGCAAAAAATTTGGTGAAGGGTGGCAACCAATGAAAACCAGCAATACTGAAATTTGAAGTAAATAGACAATGCAACGTAGGCCATGATGATAATGGATTAGTGCCATGTGACAAAAAATCACAGAACCAAATGATGCTTAAAAATTATTCGTCTGAATAAGGAAAGCAGAAGCTGAGTAGTGAAATGGTAAGTTTAGCTGTTAAATGTCAAGGGATTCAAAGGAGGTTATAAAGCAACTCCAGGGCGAGGCTTGCATCCATGATGGCTGGGCAACCATCCAAGTAAGACACAGGATATCATTTCAAGTGGATGACAATACACACCATGGTCATTTCATGAAACAGCTGATTAGGAAGTTTGTGAAGAAAAAGGCAACGCTTTTTGTGGTACTTAATATCATGCAGGATCTCATTACAGATCAAAATTCAAAATTAATGTCAATTTGCCTTCTGTAAAAAATAAAATAAAATAAAAAAATCCTTTCTTACCTTCTGAAAGTGTAAGCAAGATAGGCAGCAGAGTCATAAATTTGATACAGTCTCTCCAGAGTTCCAAAATATTTTTGTCAAAGTCTCTCATCAAAGGGTTTTAAGAAAAGTAAGGAATTATAAGGAAAGATGAGTAGGAAAGTCCAAGTCTTGATAATTAAAAAAATAGGAAACAGGACATATGTAGATTGATTCCTCCTACTTATTTCCATGGAAACTACAGGAGATAAAAAGAAACAAGTAATACTATTAATAGAAGAACTACTCAGTTACAAAACATTGTTTTACAGCATTGTCACAACCACTAGGTATGCATTTTCATTGTGATCAAGAAAAGCTTACATGCCATGCAAACCTAGCAGAGGTGATTCATTGCTACTGTTGACACTGCTGAGTGCACCATTCCCCACCTCACTGTGCTCCCATTCACTCTTTAATCTCCAGCAACATTCAGCAAGCATCAGTGAATGTCAGTGAGTGCCATTTTTTCCTGTTAGTGGAATTAAGTGACACATCTTTGCTTCATCTGCACTTCCATGTCAGATGCCATCTTCTAAGACTACCCCTATGCTGCCATCTGTAGCATGGCAGCAAAATGTAACAGGATATTTACAGGAAGATTCAGCCTCTACTGCCATATTACCCATATCTGACTTTGAGGTTGTGAGCCAACATAATAAATTTGGAGACATTACTTTTGGAGGAGCCCTTATATAAGAAAATACTTCTCACACTGGAGAAAACAGCGATCTCCACGAGGATCTGTGGTGGTCAATGCATGAATATTAACTGGAATGAGTAAGAGAATCAAACCTCCCACAGAATATTCATACCACAAAGGACAAATTATGCTTTCTTATTTCCTTTCTTTTCCTGCTCTGTATCTTCTTCAACTCATCTACTCATGTAACCTTGAATTATGATGTAAACAATTTTCATGAGTATAAAGTATAGATCAGGCTGCCACATACAACCTGGTCTTGAACATTTCCACATATAGGACAACCACAAGTTTTCTGGGAAGCCTGTTCTAGTGCTTCATCACCCTCTGAGGAAAGAAATTCCTCATAACATCTAACATAATTCTCTTAGTTTTAAATTAAATTAAATTAAATCTTGCTCTATCACTATAAGACTATGTAAAAAGCAGACTGAATCTTTTGTATAAGATCCTTTTAAGTTCTGAAAGTCCACAGTGATGTCTGTCTGGAGCCTACTTAAAGCTGAACGAGTCCAACTCCCTCAGGCTTTATTTGTAGGAGAGGTGCTACAGCTCACTGTTTGTCTTCATGGTCTTCCCTCGGACTCACTCCAATAGCTCCACACATGAATCTTGTAGTAAGAACTTTCAGTTGTTTCAAATCTTCATCATGTTGAGCTCTAAAAAGGACTATTATCTTTCCAGTATAACCATTGGTTCTTAAGGTAGATTTGAAGCATGGCTTATCTTACTGAATTTACCAAAAGTTAACAAGTATCCTGTAAGGTGATGTTTCCAGCAATATTTTTTTTCTGTGAAATCATAGCTAAATATCTGGTTTATCCTACGCAAAGGCATATTAAATACAGTAACAAATTATGAATCATGTACTCCAAAAGTATAAATAGGTCATTCCTGCAACCATAAGAAAAAATGTAATTTATCCTAATCAGATGGTAATATGAATTGTGTGTTACAGGAAAAAATATTTAGCGTTTATTTCACCGTCTAATGCAATCCTACATAGATTAACCCATTTTTTTCTTTCCAAATTTTTTAGTACTTACATTTTAATTAGATATTCTTATTTGGTGCAATGCATTAATGATTCCATATATTTTGAATTAATTTTATCAATATATTTAAAAGTTCTGTACTACATTTTTTTGTTGGCTCTTATATACAATCCTTAGAATGCTTAAAATAATCAGTATCACAGCAAGCATTTTGAGCAAATTGTTAAAGCAACAGTATTTAACAAGATAAAATGTTATGTCAAATTAAACAACTTTAGGAAATAATGAATCACTTAAAACATTACATGAGGGATTTGCAGTAGTTCAGTGACATCGGTGTTAAAAAGAATCAACTAAATGAGCAGAAACTTTCTGCAATAGCTTATTATGAACTAAACTTAGAAAATAGGCTTTACTTTATTTTCTGTTTTGTTTTAAATTCCTACATCATTCATTTTCTCTTCTATTTATACCCTGGTAGAAGCAAAGACTTAAGCAAAGCCTCCAGAAAGATAGTTAAAGGAATACATAGTCTTGTTTTGAGATAAAAGCATGTTTATGGTGGGCATGCAGGATGATACTGCAGGAAACTGCACCTCAGTAAAAAACTGTAAAAGTGATTATGAATACTTTTACAAGCACTTTTATGAGGCCTGTTGTTTTACATAAGAAATGCTTCTATCTGATCTCACAAATTCCCTTCCATTTGTAAAACTGTTATTTTCTACACTGTAACAAGAGCAGGTGCCCTGTGAGACCTGCACAGTACTGGTATGTGTTTTGGCAGGTACAGTGAGCAGTACTCTATCATGAAAGATTACCTCCTGACTAATGATGATTATTGTAAACAGTTGGGTTCTATTTGACTGCGTGGATGGCAGTCCCACCTAGCTGACAGACCACGCATATGTTTTATCTCACGTTGCCTTTTAAACCATGCATGGACTTAGACAGAGTTGGAAGAAAGTTATGATGAAAGAAAAGATAGATAGTGAGCTATTAAATGTTACTGCACAACTAAAGCATAAATACAGGTCTTTATCATCATCTGAGTTTATCTATCACAGAAAAGACCTTTTTGAAGCTGTATTTAGGAGCTAAAAAATGAACTACCTGACACATAAAGATAACAAGAGGCTTCATCCAGATTCCCATTTTTTGCCGTGTTGAGACTGCACTGAAAGATCCAGCTAAAATCTTAAAGGTGTTGCAAAAGGTTCTGAGTATAATTTTTCAGTATTTTCACCTGCATACAACAGATTCTGTGCAAAAAATTCACATACTTAGCTACACTCAGAATTCTGAAACAAAATTAGCTTTTTGCATTTTCTTCTAAACAATTGAGAATGGGACAACCCATAACTTTTATTTCTACCATTTTTAGGAAATTCTATTTTTACAGTTTCAACCAGACTGATTGCTTAGGCAAAATACTGAGAAGTGGGGAAAAAAAAAAAAAAAAAAATTTCTTCTTCATGTATCATTTGATTACAATAATCCACATCATTTGCATCCTTGAGACAAAGCATTAGAGCAAATGTTATCTATTTATTAGAATCAGTGTTTTTCTACTTCGAACAGAGCATTTTCATTCTTCAGTCCATACTACTCCTTTACATATTTTCTCTATGGACTGCATGATACTCTAGCAATCATCTTTGTGTAAACTACGACAGTCATTATTAGTGACAAAGAACTACAATTTCCAAGAGTTAAGAAATCCTTTGTCTGAGGGACACAAATGGACAAGGCCAGAGGCAACAAGAGAGAGATAAGTCACATATTAATGGCCAGGAAGCAGTCTTTTGTGTGGGCGTATCTCAAGGAAGACGGCCATCTGAGGAGGTGCTGCACTCTTACCGAAGCACCCAGGAATGCCATGCTGGCAGAAGAAGGATAAAAAGGGGACCTACAACCATGAGGTTAGGTTTTCTGGCAACAGATTCCTCATGAAGAAGAAGAGGTTTCCAATATGAGAAGGCTCACAACCTGCCTCTCTTCCTCCTGGACTTGATCTGTGTTCTACCAGCATGCTGAATAAGAACAAAGGTGTCATTAGAATAAATGCCATTAGATTCCTCACTACGGAATTCCTGCATGCTGACAGACTCTCCTACTACCTGAGTCCTGCTGCTTCTTCCCTGACTGGCTCTGTGCATTCTTCCTGCTACCTGCTTGTTGCCCAAGGCCGGTCATGCTGCTGCTGATCACCCCTGCTGCTTTTACCAACGGACCTTCAAAACAGCGTGCAATAGGACTGCTGCTGGATCCTGGTGGTGACGCAATTCTTGCTTCTTTCCTATCTTTTCTATTACCCTTCTTCCCTTCTCTGTCACCCTAATTTGTAATAGTTGCCGTCCTTCCCTTCCTCGTCTCCCTGATCAGTATTTATAGTAAACTGGTCAGACCAACATTTGAACCGTTGTTTCTTAATCTCATGCCGGGTATACATATATTAAAAGAACCTCCTCTCCCTCCTATAAATTGGAACAAGATAATAAATACTTTTCTGAGTATTTGTCATTGTAATTGTTCAAATTAATGTTGCTGTATTTTGTTTGTTTGTTGTTTTTCTACTGAAAAAAATTATTTCAGTACGAGGTTTGTGCAAAAGTAAAAGCTATCTTCATGGTTGATGTTGAATTTTTATCTAATCCGTTATACAGTTATTAGAGTTGATCGTTATCTTGTAATAACCTAGTAGTACTCTAAATTATTAAAAGGAGGTACTTTAATGAAAAGACAAATGAATTTCAAGTAGATTGTTTTGACTAGGCCAGTTATATGAAGTGGGAGAAGTAAATTCTTTGTTGACTGACTTGTTTAAAAGATTTGACTTTATATATGCACGGGGAATTTTTTTTTCTTTTAAACAAATAAGATTAATTTCTATATCTGGAATGTACATAAAAGATGGAAGCTTTCAGGATGAAATAATCCATTAGATTTACACACAGAAAGCAGCAAGTCAATCAGCAAAAATAAGAAAGATGTAGGCACCTGAGCCTGAGTTTCTGGATATATACATAAATAATAATATATCTTTTTCTTGGAAAACTGAGTATTTTAAAAACACCGTTTTGAAAACTCTTGTTTACACTTGTGAGAAATATTTTTTTGCAGTCCAGATATAAGCAGAGGTCAGCAAAAAAAAAAAAGTGTTTAATTATTCACAATCAGGGCATAATAGGAGTTGGAAGGGACCTCAAGAGATCATCAATTCCAAATTCCCCTGGCAAAGCAGGCTTTCTACAGTTAGGAAGAAGCACAGGTAGGCATCCAGGCAGATCTTGAATATCTCCAGAGAAGTAAAATACACAACCCCCCTGGGCAGCCTGCTTCAGTGCTCTGTAACGATCACTGTGCAGGAGTTCCTTTGTGTATTGGTGCTGAACTTCCTATGCTCAAGTTTATGGCTGTTTTCCCTAGTCCTGTCCCTATAGTCTGCTGAAAAGAGGTTGGCCACCTCCCTTTGACTCCCACACTTAAGATATTTATAGACATTAATAAGGTCACCTCTTATTTTCTCAATGCTGAACAGACCCAGGTTGCTCAGCCTTTCCTCATAGAAAAGATGCTTCAGTCCCTTTATCATCTTTGTGGCCCTCCGCTGGACTCTCTCTAGCAGATCCTTCTCTTTTTTTGAATAGGAGAGCCCAGAACTGGACGTGGTACTCCAGGTGAGGCCTGACCAGGGCAGAGTAGAGGGGGAGGATCACCTGCTTTGAACTACTGGCCATGCTCCTTTTAATGCACCCCACGATCCCATTGGCCTTCTTGGCCACTAGGGCACACTGCTGGCTCATGGCCAACCTGCTGTCCACCAGGACACCCAGGTTCTTCTCTGGAGAGCTCCTCTCCAGCAGATCATGTCCCAACCTGATATTTGCAGTTATTCCTTCACAGGCGCAAAATTCTACTCGTGCACAGACAAAAAAACAAAGAATCTCATCTTTGTGTTTTACAGTGATCCTGCCAAGTACATTTCTAGAGGCTAGAGTGAACTATTGCAAATATTTTAATATTCTAACTTTCTCTTTCCTGTCATGGACTTAGAAAGCTGGGTATGTGGAAAATTTAAATTTTCTAACACTTCCTCGAAATGATTCTAAAAGCCTTTTTGGTTTATATATATATATCCAAACTGATTGATGGAAACACTGACCAATTATTGATTTTTTATATTTTTTCCTATGTAGGTCTTTTTAGTGAAGAAAAACAAATGTGGAAAAAAATCTAATGTCACTTCTTGATCTCCAGTAGATGTCACTTCCAGTTTTACACATTAGCACATTCACAGATATTAAATGTTTATTCTTTCCTTCTTGCTTTCTTTCTTTCATGATTTCTTGCTTCCTTCTTTCTCCCTCTTTCTTTTTTTCCTTGTGGATTCAGGAAAGATCTTGGCATAATAATCTTTTTAGGTTATATATGTGTCTCTGTAACTACACTGATTTTGTGGCTCCTTTTATTTCCCACCACTCGGTGGCATTATTATCCTCCTTTCTTTTGAACTCAAGCTAAATTTGAGAGTAAATTTCATTTGCAGTTTCACAAACAAAACAAAACAAAACAAAACAATCAAGAGGCAGAAATCTTGAAAATTTTAAAATCTCATTGCTTTTTTCTGGCAGTACTATGCTATACATGTAGTAGGAGATCAGTACCAAAAAATGAATAAGCTCTTTCCAGTACTTAAACTAGCTACTTGGCTAGTAATACAAATACATGTCCTTCCTGAAGTGAATGTTTTTTTTTTCATATAAATTATTGACTATTGATTCAAAGCTTTTTGCTCTTTGACTTTCACTTTTTTCTTCCATCTATTAGAAGACAAAATAAATAAATAAATAAATAAATAAACAACCCATCTTTCAATTGTTTCATACACGCATGCGTAAATAGAAGAATCTGCCCTGTATTCTAGGTGCTCTTGAACAAATTATGGAAGTAGAGTATTAGGCATTGCTGAAATTATTTTCAACAGAAATAAAGTGTTTCAAATATTTAAGTCTAAAATCTATTTTTACCAAACTGAAAAAAAAGGTCCAACCTGAATCTTACTGAGGTGGGCCTTTTTGCATACACACTTTTGTCTGTCATGTCATTCTCATCTTCCCAGCACCCCACAGAGCTGTGCAAAAGTGTAAATGTACCATCAGTATCACTCAGAGAGAGCTGACCAAAATTCTATGACACCTAACATATGGCTGTTCTTGATCTTTGGGGAGTTTCTTACTAATGGGTCTGAAATTCAGTAATGAGCGCTTGGAATGTTCTTTAAGAAAGTTTTTACACTGGAAAGCTGCATTATATCATGTTCAATATTTTGGAATGTCTTGCACAATTCAAACACAAATATAGTATAATTTTGTTGTAGTTGTCATTTTTTTTATTTTTTTTTAATTTTTTTTTCCTTTTAGGAGAATACAGTGTTTTTCAGAAGCATAAAAAAATGAGCAATTTTCAATAAAAAAAAGGCATTTCCTATAGCTTTTCATGGAAAAGTACTATAATATACGCATAGACTCCTCTCCTTAAAAATTATGAGCTTGTCTCACCTCTGCAAGATCTGATAACATAACACTGTTTAATGCTGAAGTGCATCAGAGAGTGTAAATTTTAAATATTGAGGTTTCTGTTTGATATTTCCAAAGATACTATCCATACGATAACACTATTATGACTTCTTTGGAAGTAGATAAACTTCAGCAGGAAAAAAAAAAAAAAGGACATGAAAATATAATTGATATACCAGGTTAAAATTCTAAGTCGGTTTTGAGGAGATGCAACTAACTTAAAAGTTGTCATTAGATTGATCTCCTCACTATTTAAGTCACCTTTAATATTAAGAGTAATGCAGAAGCAAATAGGTCTCACTTTCTCTTGGATGAAATTATATCAACCCACTGAACAGTAAACTTTACAAACATCTGCTATAGCGATGATTTCATATATCACAGCGCTGATAGTAACCATGATACATAGTCATTCATAATTTTCTTGCCTGTATTTATTTATTTATTTATTTTTATAGAGAGCATAATCGGTTTTGATAATCCCACCAATTAATTTGAAAATATGCATGCTTTTTAAAGTGCAACCACTGTCTGGAAGCAGCAGTAATGACTAGAAACGGTAAATCAGCTCCTCAAATAATAATAATTATTATTCTTTATTTTGACATTGTAAGCACCTAAATGGGGAAAAGCTAGAACTTTGCTTTGAAACACAGTTTGAATAATATTGTTTCAAATGAATATAGACATGTAAAGAGGCTTATCTGTACAGGTGGTTTATGTACAGGAAGCAGAATTATACACAGTTTGACGAAAGGTCACAAAGGAATAAATGCAATTCTGTTTGAACTTGACAATAATTTATTAGAGTTTTGATTATTTTAAGCAACAAAATGGTACACTAAATCTTCAGAATTCTCTTTTGTTTACATTCATTTCACCATCTCAACTAAGTCCGAGAATAAGATTTCCATATTAAAAAAAATTAATGTTGAAACATAGCTAGTTAACCCATTGCGCAACGATTTGAGGTGAAATCACAAGTACTGACAAATTATTGTGTTCTTTGTACCTCTCTTTCTCTTTTTAAACTAAATCCCTGTAAGAAAATCTATGCATGCTTTGGTCCATGCTGAAAGTCTTGTAATTTATGTTCTAGTGGCATATTGAAAATAATCCAATGGGAAGAAATGAAAGTACTGTACTTGCCCTGGTACTGAGGTCAGGCTGACAGGCCTATAGTTCCCCAAATCCTCCTTACAGCCCTTCTTGTAGACGGGAGTCACATCGACAAGCCGCCAGTCCTCTGGGACCCCTCCAGACAACCAGGAGCACTAGTAGATGGTCGAGAGTGTCTCAGCAATCACCCCCGCCAGCTCCCTCAGCACCCTAGGATGGAGACCATCTGGTCCCATGGACTTGTGACAGTCCAGATGGAGGAGGATCTCTCTAACCATCTCCACCTGGATCACCAGGGGTGTATTCTGCATAGCATCCCAGACTTCCAGATCAAGGCATAAAGTGCCCTGAGGATAACTGATCTGCCTATCAAAGGCAGATGTAAAGAAGATGTTGAGGACCTCAGCCTTCTCTTTATCCTCGGTAGTCACATTCCCACTGCATCAAGTAAAAGATGGAAATTCTCCTTGGTTCTTCTCTTACCATTGATATATTTGTAAAAGGATATCTTATTCTCCTTTACTGCAGTGGCCAATCTAAGATCGAGTTGTGCTTTTGCCTTCCTAACTTCCTCCCTGCATACCTAAGCAACTTCCTTGTAGTCTTCCCAGGTAGCCTGTCCCTTCTTCCAGAGTCTCAACAATAGTTACTGGTTCATCCACACCAGTCTTCTTCCCCTACGGCTCACCTTCAGGAACTGCCTATTCTTGTGCCTTTAAGATTTCCATCTGGAGTGTCAGGCTTTCTGGACCCCTCTACCCTTAAAGAGTGACTCCCAAGGGACCCTGCAACAAGCGTCCTTGAAGGAGATCGTGAGGGAGATCACACAGCATGTAAGGGACAACCTAAAGATCAGGTCGAGCCAGCATGGGCTCATGAAAGACAGGTTCTGCTTGACCAACCTAAACTTCTGTGAGTGACCCACCTGGTGAATGAGAGAAAGGCTGTTGACATAGTCTACCCAGACTTCATCAAAGCCTCTGACACTGTCTCCCACACTATTCTCCTGGGAAAGCTAGCAGCATGTGGCTTGGACAGATATACTCTTTGCTGGGTAAAGAACCAGCTGCACCAGGGAAGATTCAGGTTGGATATTAGGAAGTACTTCTTGGAGAGAGGGGTCAAGCATTGAAATTGGTTGCTCAGGGAGGTGGTGAAGTCACTGATAATGGAAGTGTTCAAGAAATGTTTAGATGTTGTCCTGAGGGACATGATTTAGGGGAAATAAGTGAACAGTTGAACTGGGTGATCTTAGAGATGTTTTCCAACTTTGGTGATTGTATGATTCTATGATAATATTATTATAATATTATTGTATGGGAACTGCTGAATCACTGCCTGAACCTTTATTGACCACCTGAGGCAAACAATGAGTCAGCCCTGGGAGTACAGGTGAAGGCAATTCACCTGTGCTACCATGAAGGGGTGGAGTCTACTCCACCTCACCTAGTCCCCATTTAAGAGCTGACTGTCACTGGGGAAGGATCTCTTTTTAGAGATTGCTCCTCTTGGAGTCTTCTCAGCAAGCCCAGGACAAGGGTAAGCCTTCCATCCATTCTTCTTTACCGTGATAACCTATTTAGTCTAACTTTCTTGTATATTTCTTAATTATAACATCCATATATTCATTCATTGATTTTACATATTATTATCTGTTTTCTTTTCCTTTTCCTTTTTTTTTTTTTTTTTTTTTTTCTCTGAGATACCCTCCCAGCCAAATATGTGGTGTACATTCACAAAGACTGCACTGGAAATGTACATCAGTACATTTGCAGCAATGTATGGCAGAGGGGAAAGAAGACCCTTTATAAATGAACTGATTAATAAACTTCAAGACTTTGAGATACATTTAAGCCCTCTTCAAGCTTGTGTTTTTCCCATAGCAAAAGTAGCTGAAAAACTGAACAGAATGGAGAATAAACAAGAAGATATAATAGACAAACTGTCAACCGTGCCTAATGCTGATGGATCCATGGTGGTAACAGACGCATCCAGTGGAGACCAGAATTCCCAAAACAGCCTACTGAAGGGGCTGATCAACTTGGTTTCCTCCAGCCGGTGTCATCCAATGTCTCAGCTATCAAATGAAGACATTCACTTTCTTGAGCAAGTGATAACAGTAAGACTATGTTGCGTTTTGCCTTGTGGCGTTACCTACGTAACCATGGAGAAGATATGAAGAAGTGGCATAAACAACCTACTCCTGTGCTTCAAGCACGGGTAAAAGAATTACAAGACAAATCAGCCACCAAGGTGAACTTCTCCAAAAAGGTGTTTGCTCCAGTTGCTGCAGACAAAGGAGGTAACAAAGAGAGGGGTGCTGCCCCCAGCTGTGGGGGAAGGGATAATAGAGTATATTGGACTGTGTGGATTAGATGGCCTAGCACATCAGCACCACAGAAATATAAGGCCCTGGTGGACACTGATGCACAGTGCACTTTAATGCCTTTGAGTCACCAAGGGGCAGAATCAATTTATATTCATGGGGTGACTGGGGGTTCCCAAGAGCTGACTATGCTGGAGGCCGAAATCAGCCTCACTGGTAAAGACTGGCAAAAGCACCCTATTGTGACTGGCCCAGCTCCATGTATACTTGGTATTGATTACCTCAGAAGGGGATACTTTAAGGATCCCAGAGGGTATCGATGGGCCTTTGGATTAGCTGCTGTAGACTCAGAAGGTGTTAAGCAGTTGTCTGTTTTGCCTGACCTATCAGAAGATCCATCTGCTGTGGGGTTGCTACGAATGAAAAAGCAACAGGTACCAATTGCTACAAAAATGGTGCACAGATGGCAGTACCGCATCAACAGGGGTTCCTTGCTCCCCATTCAGAAGTTGATTCGTCAACTAGAGAGTCAGGGAGTGATCAACAAAACTCACTCGCCTTTTAACAGCCCCATATGGCCACTGTGTAAAGCCAGTGGAGAATGGAGGCTGACAGTAGACTACCGTGGCCTGAATGAAGTCACACCCCCACTGAGTTTTGCTGTGCCGGACATGTTAGAACTCCAATATGAACTGGAGTCAAAAGCAGCCAAGTGGTATGCCACCATTGACATTGCTAATGGTTTTTTCTCCATTCCTTTGGCCACAGAATGTAGGCCACAGTTTGCTTTCACCTGGAGGGGCATTCAGTATACCTGGAATTGTTTGCCCCAGGGTTGGAAAAATAGCCCAACCATTTGCCATGGGTCGATCCAAGCTGCACTGGAACAGGGTGGTGCTCCTGAGCACTTACAGTACATTAATGATGTTATTGTGTGGGGTAACACAGTGAAGGAAGTTTTTGAGAAAGGAGAGCAAATAACCCAGATCCTTCTGCGTGCTAGTTTCGCTATTAAGGGAAGCAGAGTGGAAGGACCTGCCTAGGAAATTCAGTTCCTGGGTATAAAGTGAAAAGATGGACGTCGTCACATCCCGATAGATGTGATCGACAAAATCACTGCCATGTCTCCACCCACTAATAAGAAAGAGACACATTTTTTTCTGAGCATAGTGGGTTTTTGGAGAATGCATGTTCCAAACTACATTGTAAGCCCCCTTTATCAGGTGACACGGAAGAAGAATGATTTTATGTGGGATATGAGCAGCAGCAGGCTTTTGAGCAGATTAAACAAGAGATAGCTGTGCTGTGCCCTGAGGCCAGTACGGATGGGACGGGATGTAAAGAACATCTTCTGCACTGCTGCTGAAGAGAAAGGTCCCACTTGGAGCTTGTGGCAAAGAGCCTCAGGAGAGACCCGAGGCTGACCCCTGGGATTTTGGAGTAGGGCGTACAGAGGGTCTGAAGAGTGCTACACTCCAACTGAAAAGGAGATCTTAGCCACATATGAGGGGGTTTGGGCTGCTTCCGAAGTACTAAAACACAGCTCTTTCTGACACCTCAACTGCCAGCGTTGAACTGGATGTTCAAGGGAAGGGTTCCCTCCACCCATCATGCGACTGATGCCACTTGGAGTAAGTGAATTGTGTTGATTACGCAATGAGTGCGGATGGGGAACCTCAGCTGTCCAGGAAACCTAGAGGTGATCAGGGACTGGCCTGAAGGTAAAAAGTTTGGAACATCGCCAGCAGAAGTATCACATGCGAAAGAGGCGGCACCATACAATGCCTGTTCACAGATGGATTGTATTGTATTGTGGGGAAGCATCGCAGATGGAAATCTGCTGTGCGGAGCCCCACACGACCAATTGCAGAGGCCACTGAAGGGAAAGGAGAATCAAGCCAATTTGCAGAGGTAAAGGCTGTCCAGTTGGCCTTAGATGTCGCTGAATGAGAGAGGTGGCCAATGCTTTATCTTTACACTGACTCATGGATGGTAGCACATGCCTTGTGGGAGTGGTTACAGCAGTGGGAACATAACAACTGGCAAAGAAGGGATAAACCTATTTGGGCTGCTGAACTGTGGAAAGATATTGCTGCCCAAATAAAGAATATGGTTGTAAAGGTGCGCCATGTAGATGCTCATGTGCCCAAAAGTCAGGCTACTGAAGAACAGCAAAATAACCATGAGGAAGATTGAGCTGCCAAAATTAAGGTGGCTCAAATAAACTTGGACTGGCAACACGAGTAAATTATTTCTAGCTCGGTGGGCCCATGAGACCCCTGGTCATCAAGGAAGAGATGCAACATTCAAATGGGCTAGAGACCGAGGGGTGGACTTAACTATGGATGCTATTGCACAGGTTATTTATGACTGTGACACATGTGTCACAATTAAGCAAGCCAGAAGGATGAAACCTCTCTGAGGGGGAAGGGCAATGGCAAAAATATAAATATGGGGAGGCGTGGCAGGGTGATTATATCACCTTGCCACGATCTCACAGTGGTAAGCGTTATGTGCTTACTATGGTAGAGGCCACCACTGGGTGGTTTGAAACATAGCAGTACCCCATACTACCACCCGTAACACCATATTAGGTCTCGAGAAACAAGTCCTCTGGTGACATGGCACTCCAGAAAGAATTGAGTCAGATAATGGGACTCATTTCAAAAATTCTCTTGTAAACACTTGGGCCAAAGCTCATGGCATTGAGTGGATTTGTCACATCCCTTATCATGCACTAGCCTCTGGTAAAATTGAACGCTACAATGGGTTGTTAAAAGCCATGTTGAATGCAATGGGTGGTGGAACATTTAAGCATTGGAAGAAGCATTTGGCAAAAGCCACCTGGTTGGTCAATACTAGAGGATCATGATTGTCCTGCCTACTCCTTACATACTGTCAAGGGAGATAAGGTTCCTGTACCTGTAAAGAACATGTTGAGAAAAGCGGTTTGGGTCTTTCCAGCTTCTGGGAAGGGCAAACCTCTTCGTGGAACTGTTTTTGCCCAGGGATCTGAGTCCACTTGGTGGGTGATGCAGAAAAACAGGGATGTTGAATGTGTACCACAAGGGAATTTGATGTTGGGGGAGTGCAGTCAGTAATTCCATGTGTATATATATATACAGGTTTGTGTGTGTATGTGTTTAATGTTCGGTAATTATGTTTTGTTTGTATATATTAAGCAGGATGTAGTGATGTAGAATAAGGGGTGGAATGTCATGGTTTTATAACTTTTGGTAATCAGTATTCCACATCATAACATCATGTGGGGCACTGGGAGTTTAACTGTTAACACTCAAGTTCTGTGTACCTGCCTGGAAGAGAAGAACAACTACATTCCCCAGGGGACTTTGTGGTCGCAGAGAGGAGATAAAACTCCTGGCAAGGTCACCTGATGCTCTCTTCTTCGTCTGTTCATCTTCGTCTCCCTGCTGGTCAGTTGGGCTGCACATCTCACCTCAGCATTGTGATGAGACTTATCCACCTTTCGGACATTCTCTCTCTAGTTATATTTGATTTATTAGCTTCAATTCTAATTATATTGTATTATAGAGTGTTATCTTGCATTCCGATACTGTATTCAGTAAATTAGTTTGTTTCTCCTCAGATCGTTGCTGCTGCTTTTGATTATTTTGGGGTTCCCTGTTCCTTTTTTCCAGAGGCATGGATTTTGCAAAATTCCTCCGCCCTTCCAGTCATGGAACTGGGCCAAACCAGCCTGTAAACCATTGACAATCACCTTGTGCTAATACCTGAGACTTTTTTCCACCTTCACTTGAGAAATTCACCTCCTTAAACTAATCAGTGACATATTCATGGATTGTTGGTGCAGGGTCTGTTTGTAACTGTGGATAGCATCTTGACAACTTTCCTGGGCATCTTCCAGAACTTGATGAAAATATGATGCTGACCTTTGGACAACTTGAGTTACTACCTATTTTCTATAAGAAAGCAGAGTGACCATACCGGAGTGCTATTAATTAAATGAATTATACTTTTTACAGTCTATTTTTTTTCACTCATGGAGTCTTAATGTGTGAGAACACAGAGGTAGACTGAACTCGTGTTACAACATGGACCATACACATCCTTTACGAATATATTGACTCTAAGGCATGCAAGAGCATACTGGAAGAAGAGAACCCATGGATAACATCCACTGGAGTATGCTGCCATTCACAGTGTAAGAAACCAGGAAAGTAAAACATTGGGAAAAATCTTTCAGCAAAATGCTTACCTGAAGTTCATCCAATTGCTTGCCGTTAAGTCTGCATATCTGTCCAGAAAAGGAGTTTCTGATTATTCTGAAATATCAAGAAGATAGCAGCTTTGTTGTTAGGTAAAAGAGTAATGTACTGGAAATGTGCTCCAGAATACAGGGTTTGGTCTCTAGAAAGCTTATGGGGAAAAAGCAGCAGTGGATGTGAGCACAGTGAGATGGTGCATGGTGCATTGAAGCAGTGGCACAGTGACAGTGGGTCACTTCCACTGGTGCAGATTGTTATGAGCATGGCATGCGGGCTCCTGTTATTTGGTGAAAATGCACAGCTAATGTGGTGACAGTGTTGAAGAACTGTGTTTTGTAGCTGAGAATTTTCTCTATAAATAGTATTATTGTTCTCTTTGTATCTGTTGTAGTTTCTAAGGAAATTAATTAGGAAGCATTGCTTTCAAAGCAACCTATGTATATGCATTTTTAGCTGCAATCTTTTGTATTTCTCAAGTAGGCAAGGTGTGTCTTGTCCCTGACAGGTCCAGATGGTCTCCTGGTAGCAGAAATGATTCACCCAATAGAAGCAAGAAGAGAGTGGGTATGAGTTATTATATACTAAAAAGCTATTGAGCTGAGAAACTTCTTTTGGCTTGTGTCAGTGAGGAAGGAAAACTTTTCTGAGAAAATTACACCAATTGCAATTCACCTGAACTCTTTTGCTTTTTCTCCTTTGCTGTTTCCCTCTTGTTGCCCATTTATTTATTTTTAACTTTCTTTCCTCTCTTTCCTTCTACTCTGTGTTCTGCAACTCTGTCACTGTAACAAAACTGTTTTGTTTCTCTGGGCACTGATTTTTTGGCTCCATGTCTGGGTACATCTTTGATGTTACGGTTGCTCTCTATGTCAACCAATCAGCTATCACACAGAGCTATGATAAATACGAGGTTTCATGATATGCTTCTGAAAAATAGACTGAAGGCAATTGCTCGCACAAGCACTATACTTTGTTTAGGAATTGCCAAAATGTTGTGAATTTGCTTTAAATTTTTAATAAATAGGTAGTTGTAGTAGTCTCTGAGGATGTGTATAAAAACATGTTGCTGAGTTATATTTTTATTGTAAGTTTCTTTTGGTTCATTCAAAGAGCAGACATCCTTCCTCCTGGAATACTTTAAGCACAGTGGGACTTCACAGAATGGTTATCATGATTATCATGACCATGATAGATAGGTGCAGAGTCTTCCACGCAATGACTCAAAGACAGCTGGGGAAAGAAAATACAACATGGTGTTCATCAGTATCTATAATGAGATCATCTTTCCATAGAGTCATTCCTCCTGGTAAAAAATCATCTTACATGACTAAGTGTGAATGTTGTTTATTGCACAGATTGCCTCAGGACTAACACAAGAACTTCACTTTGCCTCAGTGGTGTTGGAAAACAGTGTCTTTCTTCAGTCTACCAAACAGTTTCTCATTTGATCTGAATTTGCTGGTTGACTCAGAAATGGGACTATTTGACAGTCTGATGCTCTAGTGGTGGTTTTCTTCAGTGATTTGCTAAAAACTTTCAGAATGTTCTTAGCTTTTTTTTACCTTTTAAAATGGTTAACTTCTGCATGGAAGAGAGCATTCAAATCTTTACTCAACACTTCTGTTGAATCCAAGTGTAAGGTGTCCATCTCCCTCTTCACACCAGACGTGGGGCTGCTCCCCAAACTTCTGCTCCTCCAGTAACTGCATGGTGTCTGGGAACTCTTCCTTGCACTCGCAGCATCATGGATGGTTTTAGCTAAATCATGTTTAAACTGGTTCACCCAAGATCAGCTCACTGCCTTTGCTCATAGCATGAAAATGAGCATCCAGCGGTGAAGGGAAGCATGCTGCTGCTTCCAACCAGGGAAGCGCTTATGAAACCACAATCTCACCATCAGATTTAATTGTTTCAGAGTGAATAATTTGGCCATACAAATGTTGTAATAGACTGCCAATCAACTTAAAGAATTAATCAAGTAATGCTGAAGAAACTATCTAAATATAATATATTAGTATTAAGCAATTTTTGAGTAGGAAGATGTATAAAGTAAGAAGGCAATTGAGTAAAACTCTTTCCATCTTACAAAGAAAAAAGATGTAAAAATGAAAATGACCTGTAGACAACAATAAGTGATCCCTAACTCCTAAATGCATTTTTATTAATTACATTTTGTATTTATGCATGCTATAAAGTTAAAACAAAATTACAATTCTGCTTTAGCTCTTTTAATAATTTTATATCCACAAATCCTTGCAATAATCTAAGTTAGATGATGATTAAAATGATTAATTGGAAACATACAGTTTAGTATGTATGATTAAAACTGAAACTTTAAAATCCATTCTTTCTGCATGGCTGTGGGTTACTGCTTACCAGTGTTTTGTGGGTTATACACTTGAAGGGATCTAACTATGTGTGAACAGAAGGGGGTGGTGTTACCTCAGCTTGTACTGAGATTCTGTACTTTCAAAGAAAGGAACAACAAATTACCCCTAACTTCATTAACTCCACTGAGAAGAGAATAAAATACCTAGGAAAAAGAAATGAACTGATATTGTTTACACTAAATGATATTTCCAGCATATTTTATTGTCATATTATAAATATATATTGTGGGGTTAGCTGATTTACAAAAGACACAGACATGTTAAATGGATGAAGATAGTTAGAATATAGCTCCACAGCATCACTACACCAACACAACAGTGTTTCATTTGCTACTCTTGAAAAAACATTTTCTGAATTGCACAATGCTGTAACACACATAATTTGGGATTGAGAAGACCCTCTTTCTACCTTGTTGAAATGAGTCAGGTGGAAAGTGAGAAAAGATGAGGCAAAGTCCCACAACTGTGGAGAGAGAAAACAGTTGGGTACCCTGTGGATATATCCATGGTATTGTCAAGCTGCATCTTTTCCAGGATAAGCATACTGAAGCATGTCCAGTGCTATGCCATTGAGACTAGCAGCATGGTGGAAGCTGCTGTGAAGGAAGACCAAGCCACAAAGGCATTCTGATAATCACTGCGTGCTTGTGTGTGTGTGTGAGAGAGAGAGACAGAGAGAGAGAAACCTAATTCTTTGGCAAAGTAGCAATTTGGTTACGATGACTGGTTATACAGTAAAAATGCCATACTATAGCTTGTTGACACAACAATGCTTAAGCAGACAAAACTTATTGCATAAATGAATAGAATAACTATAGATAGATTTGAAAATCATGGACAGGGGTGCATGGGATAAATATGTTCTGCTACAAAAAAACCCTGCTATTTCATGTCAGATGAGGAGAACACATTTAAGAATGGCATGAAAAAGATCTACTGCATTCAAACAACTTTGTACAGAGTCTAGCTGGAATTGTTAATCTGAGGAATAATATCTTGGAGGCTGACTCAAAAAGTATACACCACACTGCCATATCTTATAGTAGTGGACAAATAAACTCTCGTCTAAAAACTTCCTCTGATGAGAAAATACAGCCTTCTAAAGCAATTATTTCTCAGAAAGATTTGCTTGTAATTTTCTGTCTGTTTCTGAACTGTTGATAATTTTGATTCACAAGAACGTCAAGCATTTAAAAGGTTGTATTTCTTTCTAAAGGTAAAGCTAAGTGTTTCTAACATCATCCAAAGTGGTCTAAGGAGGAGAGAGAGTTTTGAAAACATGCATTTATGACACTTTGAAACTGTGATAACCACTTAGAGACTTCGTAGTATATCATCACTGACCTTTTTTGTGAGCACTCATAATTGCAGAGAGATTAATTAATTAAGTCTTGCTAAAATGTTTTGGAGATGTGAGATTCCATATACTGTAGGTATTATAGGAAAACTTATATTTTGCCTGCTTAACTCTGGGACAGTCTGCTTAATGGAATATGCACACAGAGTAGAATACTGCAAACTCCAAAATCATGGTAACAATACAAGATCTTGAGGTAGGAAGGGAAATGGAAAATCAATGATGCATTTATTGATAGAAATCTTCAACTATGCAATCATGTTTTTTAGATATACCACTTTAGTAGCTACTGGTTTTTTTATTTTCTTTTCCCACTGGCAAGGAGGAAAGTGCCTAGAGGAAAGTCCATAGTTGTTGAAAAAAAAAAAAACAAACAAAAGTTTAAAGGATGTGGTTTGTAAGCCCATATGGACTCATCTTGTTTATCAAAAAAAAAAAAAAACCTCAGCTTTTCTTAGTATTGCATTGTAATATGGCAAAACGTTATCTTATTAGCCAAATCACAGTATTGGATTAGGAATGTATCTTATTCTAGAAGTCAAATTAAGCGTGTGCTTAAAATTAAGCACATGTGTAAATCCCATTGAAATCAATAGGATTTATGCCCATATTTAAGTGCTTTGCTGAACTGGGGCCAGTAAAGAAATATGACTAATCTCATGAATAAAGGAAATAGGAGTTACTCCAAGTTACTTAATCACAAACAGTCTGTTTACGGGGAAATATCTGTGCTTTTTATGTCTTCACTGTCTTACACTTCAAAAAATAAATATACGTCAGAGTTAAATTTAACTTTCTGTAACACGATGATACTTTAATTTGCACAGTAACACCTTCAAGTCTGTTCTTTTGATTGTTTGAGCTACTGACACTTCCCAGTTCCCAGTAAATCTGTTCTCAGCTTGGCAATCACTTTTAACTTCGTTGTCTTTCTGCCTTCTTCCTTCTCACCCCCCAGTAAACCTGTTCTATTTTGAGCTTGGCAAAATTAGTGCTGAATAATCAATACAAAGGAAAAGGTAATTTGAGAATTTTACGGACGAGTTCCTAACTGATTTGAATCCTTACATCTCAACAGCAGTGACTGAAGAAACATGAGTTGTGTGCTGGTTGAGGTTTGACCTTAGTTTTGTTGATTTTTTTTTCCTCTTTGTAGACTGTCTAGAGAAGAATTAAAGCCATTTTCATAAATTTACTATTAAAGAACTGTTTTGTACTCTTTAAAAAAAACTTTTAGTTTTTCTTTTTTTTTCTGCCACGAGGATTGCAAAAATACACATAAAATTGATAATCTGCAAGTGAGTAGTTGTGATTTGGCCTTATTAGCGTGATTTTTTTTTTATGGGTTTGTGTGCATTTCTCAAAAAATTAATGATGAAGCAGCACAGAAAGCAAATACAAGGAGAGCATTCTCAGTTAAGAAATAATTTTGTTGATGATAGTGGCTGTAGGTTTTTTCTAGATGTACTAAAAAAACCTACAATCCTTCAACTTAGAAAATTCAGGTAATATAAATCATTATGGAACAATGAAGTCAATTATTAGATTTATTTTGTGTGTACAACCCCCCCTCAGAACTCAATAAGGTAAGGAAAAAGAAGAGATCACAAAAAAGCGAGGGCATTGCCAAGGAATACAAAACAAGGTAGTAAAAAGAAAAATCTTATCTAAAAGGAAAGAATGACTGTTATCTAAAAGAAAAGAAAAGACTGAGGCAAAATGTATAACAACTAAAATCCATCTTTGATCTTAATCTCTTTAACTGCTCTGTAGCTACAAATTTTGTGCATACAACAATTTAACAAAGAGATTTATAGGAGCTGATAATTTAAGTTGCCTATTTTCAATTTAAAATGTGTTTCATTTCTAAGATGTGACAAAGGAAAATTTAATTCTATGCTTTCTTCTAAATGATGCTGCTCCCTTTCTCTTACAGTACAAGCCTACCTGAGTACAGAAGACTTGATTACTGCTTTTCAGCATGATTCTCCATAGTTGTTTATGACCTTTAAGTAAAATGATTAATACAATAGACTATCACAGCAATTTATGTTCTTTTATTTACGGAGTTAATTAAAAATCTAATTTATGTTGGGATGCTAACTATCCCTTTTATTTTACACTCTGCCTGTATTTGTTGCCATACTCTGGGATGCTATGGATGTAATTGGACATAATTTCCGAAGCTTTTATGTTTACTAGCCCTTCTTGGAGAAGTCCTAGAGAAAGAATCAAGAGGTCATCAAGCAGGAGCAACATACTGACTCTAGTAAGCACCTTTTTCTCTGGTGTCCTTTTCGTGTATGAATTTGCCTGAATTAATTGCAGTCCTGCTCATGGCACAAAAATTAACCAGCTGCTAGCACTTCTATTACAAGCCTACAGTTTCAATAATCTATAAATTAGTGTAAAATTTTCTCTGAACTGATATGTGCAGAATTACCTATGTAAAGCATTGTCCTTCTTAGTAACTCTGAATAGAAAATAGGTTCACAATCTTCTGCAGCAAATAAAGGATTTTGTGGTGTCCATTTTTATCATAAGCAGAAATATCTTGCTTTGAGAACATCAGAATGACAGAATAAGAGAATGCTCTGCCATAAATTCAGCTTATTATTACGAAAAAGATGGTGCACCAGAAAGAATGCTATTCCAAGAATCTCCTGAATTTTCTTGTTGACTAGGAAATCACAGTAGGATATATTCCAGAAGTTATGGAATTGATTAACTAAGATAAGATGGAGGGGAGAAATATAAAAATCTGACTTTTTGAAACTTCTTAACTACATCAATAGAAAGACTTACTTATAACTTACTTATAATGGTCTCATAACCATTCTTCTAATCATTTCTTAAAAAAAGAGAGAGGGAGAGAGAGAGAGGTGGGGAAGTCTTGCAGCTGTTTTTTAAATGACATCAGGAATGTCTGTAGTAGGTCAAGTTAGCTGCTGAACTGACTCCTGAGATGCAGATTAGTTTAAATGCTCCTAAAATGTTCAGGAAGACAAGCTGGCACTTAAATCAGTGTGCTGTATTCTCAACTGGTGATGCAGGAGCCTTTGAGACTTATTTTCTCTTACCATGTCTGTTGGAATAAATGATCGCAAAGATTAAGTGGGAGCTTGTGGCTCCCATTTATGAGTGATACTGTTTTTGCAGCATGTATAGCCCAAATTGATGGTAAATATGGATGGAATTGATCTTGATGAAAACAATTATATATATATATATATATATATATTTTTTTTTCCAACAAAACACTAACATCAGCTTATGTTTCCTTTCAGTCTTTCCAACTTGGTACACAGGATCCACAGATCCTAAAGTAGTGGTTCTTTCATGAATCCTACAGAAATTAAAACTATGCTATGGGTTCAGTTTTGCTCTTGCGTTAAACGAATAACTCTGTCAACAAGCAGAGATTCAGAGAGCTCTCTCCATGACTGATTGTCTAGTGCCTGCCCTATGTGCTGAACACAAGCTGCAGGATCTCCCCCAATGAAGACTGATTTGTGTCTTTTTTGTTTTAACCAGCTATCTACTTCCTTTGTGAAAGTGTTAACACTGAGCTTGTCATAATTGACTGAAATTGGCAAATGCTTTCCAATATACATGAATTCGCACATGCATACTGGGCTGATTTGCTAAAACTGACAGTTTTTCACGCAAAGGTTCTGGCAATAGAATAGATCTGTTCCAAGCCTCGTAAAGATGTGAGTTTAAGTCACTAATGATCGGAATGAAAATGAGAGATTAGTGTAATAGTATCTTACATGTGAAATAAGAGTAGATTTATCCTCTTGTTTGTGCTTTCAAATGCTTTTACTATCTCCTTCATATGTGCATTTTTGCATATTTGAACAAAGCAGTAATGCAATATGAGTTTGCTTGTAGTAACTGCTTACCCCTCTGAGAAAATAAATTAATTAATTTCCTTTTCCAAGACATCAGATATTCATTCCAGAATTCAGGTTGATTCTTTACAGTCTTCACTGGTTTCTTCTGCAGGGTCAGATTCTTCCCCGGGCATGCCAAAGAATCCTATGTTAATGGATAGATTAGATACTGAAAATGTTTATTTTGACAGGGTCATGACAAGATTTTGGTTATATTCTTGTATTTTGGAAATACTCACAGCCAAAGACCTCAGCACCAGGTTCATATTATTAGTTCATAAATTCCAAACATACACATACACCCTGCAATATGTTACACTGTTGTCTTTTCAGGGCATGCCTGTTTATTATAAACCTGAATTGGGATACTGCACAATGCCATGTCACATTTCTTCCATCTAATCTAATCCAGCGCTAGAAATAGTCCTCCTATTTCTCTCACTATAAGGGAAATATACAGATTCCTCATCATTTACCATACAGAGGTGAATAAACCGTGTTGAATTTATTCAACCTGTTAATGAACACATGTAAATTCTTAACCCTCATAATTTAAGATTTTCCCTTCACACTTGAGAGGATGAAATCCATTCAATTGCAAATTTAAACAATACAAAATACTAAAGACTCCAGTATTTCCTAGCTGACAGAAATTCAGGACTCAATCATAACGCATGAAACGAGTATACAAAAGTAGAAATAAATATGTTACAGTCCATAAATGATCTTTCACAAGTGAAATTCACACACACACAATTATCAAAATTGAATTTGATTGGTGCAGTTTGCAGTTTTTTAAACAACTGTAGGATAATCTGGTACAGTATATACACCAGCAATCTTTTTTTTTCTATTTGTCTTAAACAGAGTGCAGCCTTTTTATTGTTGTGTTGCTGGAAAGATTATCCATCATTCTTTTTTCTAGGACAACGATGTAGAACAACGAACGTCTTGAGTATGAATAGCCTGGGAATGTAAATATTTGTCACTGTTGAAGACCGTCAGACCACAACACAGACTTTAACAATCTGAAAAATTATTCATTTAAATGATCTCACCAATTGGTTGTAGATCCAAGTTACAAGTTAGCTTTCAGCTGGAATTTTTACTCAAAACTAGTCAAGTCCTCTTATGTTTTTGTAAGATAAAGTTCTTATTACTGCAAAAACATGGAAGTGTACATATATACGTTAAGATGGCCCAGTATATTCTACCTTGTTAATAAAAAGTACTAAATTCCTTCCTGTACTTCTGTCTGTGCACTAAGTAATTTCTCACTTAGCTGATTGAGACTACATATACAATTAAGCACTGTTTAAGAACACATCTTTTTATTAGGAAGGTAACATTCTCAGTTTTTTCAACAAGCTAATGAAGCATGTGTTTCTCAAAATAAACAATCCTAGCAAGAAAAAGCAATACTATCGCTGAGGTCATTTTCTTCACAAATATTTCTGAAATTTGTGGCACTTGTTAGCAAACAAGGCACTCAAGGTCTGCTTTTCTTCCACCCCCACCAAGTGTGACTGGTGAGTGTGACTGGGAATATGATGGAATTGACTTTCTGTGAATTTGCTTGGAAGAAACGTGTCCTTGCAAAAAGCTGTAAATGACATTGTAGATGACAGTGGTGGTTTTGCTCTCTAGCCTCAGAATGAGTTTCAGGTTGAAGCTCAAGAAATTCAGGGCCATGCGTTATTACAGCAACCTGTTGTTAACTTCTGTGGTGTGTGGGAATTTTAGGGGCATAATGACCATATGGTCATTATTTGGCCAAACATTATATAGCAATGGAAGTGAAGCAGTGTTTGTTCTGATCTGGGAAGTATCCATCAACAGACTGCAGACAGAACAGATAGTAAGTCAGAGACTATCAACACAAATGAAAGGAAATCATAGAAGGAGGAAGAACTTAATATTTCATCTTCAAAAAGTGATAAACATTCCCACATGAAAAAAAGACATTTATTTAGATAATGAATAATTATTATATTCAAAACAATGATTCTTTGGGGCAGTTAGGATCACTGGAAATGATTGCATTAAGCTGACTTCCCATTTAAATCATAGGCATGAGGTGAGGTTCAATAAATTATTTTCTGCCAGCCCACCTGACACATTTCAGGAGTATGAGAGAAGAGAAAATGTGATAGCAAGAGTACAGAAATTTTGAAAACTTTTCTATCTTTTTTGAGCCATTAGAACTTGTTCAATTAAATCATGACTTGAATGTAAGAAACAACATTTTACCTATCACTGAGTGGAACTGCAAGCTGACACATTCAGATCTCTTTTGTTCTATGATTCCAAAAGCATCTGACTCTGACACCTATTTTAGAGTGAATAACTGCAAAGCTTTTTTCCTCTTCAAGATAAATATCTATTTATGATTATATATATACAACATAACTATATGATTTTTACCTACATTCTTATAACAATGTCTGGATTTGGAAGAAGAATCTAGAATAGCAACACTGAGCAGAATTTTTGTTATAATGAGAGATCACAGTTAGTAATACAAATATAACTATTTGATTATATTGATTCAAATTGGACTAAAAGTGTATATTTTGAACATAACAATATTCAATCATGTGTAAATCTGCTCACTTGTCCAACTTTAGCAAAAAATCTGGAGTGGAAAATTGTTCTAGAATGAGTGATATCTTCCACTGTTACTAAGAACCTTGTTCTTTCTTCAGTTGAGTATGGTAAGAACTATGGGCAATGAGGAGGGAAATCAAAGTTGTTTAGCATCCACACTGAGATTTAACAAAGTGAACTGAATTCTTGTGAGTGGCAAAGGAGGCTGAAGGAAAAATATAGAGCCCTGGAACTTGTCAGAGCATCTGAGAGCAGCAATGGTGTCAGAGAAAGTGGCACCCACTGAGTTATTTTACTGAATCAAAAAGTGAAGTGCCTTTTATTAAAGAATATCTCAAAAAAAAAAAAAAAAAAACACAACCAAAAAACCTCTATATTTTCTGTCAGAAAATTTTAAATGTGTTCTGGTCAGCAAATTTGATAGGAAAAAAATGTGACAACAAGACTGATTCTTTTTTTATCTCTATTACCCTTCAGAGTAAGACTAATAGATGTTTAAACAAGAGGACAGTGTTTAATTTTTTTCACTGTCCTTAGACTAGTTTGAATGTGTCAAAAATATGAACCACCTTTCATTCCACTTTAATTGTTAATTTCTGTAACCAGGACGAACAGTGTAAAAAGAGAGCACTTTTTTATTCAGAGAAGTATAGTAGTTAAGAGGTTAATCTCTTAAATCTTTTAATACGGCCCATATACATAATCAGTTGTGGAAATGAACAGTTCTGCAATTCCATTTTATGAAATCAAAATCATAGTTAAGGTCAGTTGAATAATCCTTGAGAATAGCAGCTTTAAAAAAGAGCTGTGTTTGTAATAAAATGCCCATTATCTGCTTCCACCCATTGGGTAACCTGCTTTTACCCTCTGACCCACTGGTCTTCCATGCTGAAACATATGTGATAGGCAGTGCTTCTGAAAATGACACATTAGAGCCAGGAAATCAGCCCAGTCAACACTGAAATGTCATTTCTGGATCCCTGCTCCTGAAACAGTATTGTTCCCAGGGATAGCAGTCTGCAGAGCTGCAGCACAGCACTGGTCTGGAGAGGCATCTGATGGTGGGGGGAGGAAGCTGCTAAGCCCATAGGTTAATAGATATACTGGAAAATTCACAGGCGCCAAGAGATTTATCTGTTTATAAAGACAATTATTAGCCATCTCTGTGACAAGATAATTGGACACAGTACGACTTTGTGTCTGCCTGAAGTCTGTGCATATTCCTTGAGCATAGCCTTTACTTCAAGAAGACGTTCTGTCTTCTCAGGCATTTCTATGACACTTACTACCTTCACACATTTTCAATCCAGTGTTTTGTAGTTCCTGACCATCTGAACAACATTTTCATTGCTGTCATTCTTTTGAATTTGAAGAAAGTAAAAATTTGCGATCGTCTTCTGTGTCTATTTTCCTATTTTCCTCTGTGCCAGCTCAGCAGGCCTTAAACACCCATCTAGGCATATAGAAATGATCCATTTAATTTATCACGGTCTTTTGAGCTCACAAAATACAGTGCTATCAAAACTCTAACACTGTGCAGCATCAACTGCAATTCTGTATTTCAAGGAAACATTTAGGATTGCATTTGAATGCACATTAAAATTTTGTTGTGAATTAATGTTTTGAAAACATAATTCAAGTTCCCAAATTGACCCCTGCTTTCTCTTACAGGCCTAGAGTTGGCTCTTTAGAGTTCCTACCACTGTGTACAGTGTGTAAGAGATTTTCTGTGATTTTCAAAAAGGATGATGTTTATGACTCCACTTGTGAAAGTGCTTTGAAAACAAAAATTGTGATAGATTCTAAGAAATGTAAAAAATCTTAAAAAGTAGTTGCTTTCTATTCAGTGTTTAAAAAACTGACCATCATGAGGACTATAGCAGTGCTTTTACAATGTATAACTAAAACAAAAAAACCCCTGCAACTTGTTAGGTATCTTCATCCATTATGAAAAGGTCTTCATTAGAAAAATATTCAAGCTCTAGGGGGATATGAGCTTATGCTATCTCATAAACTTCAATACATCAATAGGCAATTTAAAGTTCACTGTTCTTCTTCCTGCTCAAGTCATCCTTCTTGTCACAGGTTTTGATGTGAACTAGAGACAATTCAGTCGTCTCTCAATTCTCTCTTTTTTTTTTTTTCTTTTCCCAAATATAAGTAGAAAATAAACTCATGTTCATTGCTACCTGAATAAGGAGAGGGGCAAAAAAGAACAGGAAACCACATGGAATACACAATATTTTGAAATACAATAATTGGATTTGAAAGTGTTGCAAAGAAAAAAAGACATTTCAGAGAAATGGACTCTTTAAGACTTCACGAAAAAAAAAAAATAAAACTGGCCTTAGATCAGAATATTTCAAGTATATGTCTACCTATGTATTTTGTATATTTTATCTAAATACAACTGTATCTATAACACTGAAATAAGTTCTATTTCAACTTAGTCACTGACACAGAGATATCCAATGTGTCTGTGTATGCTAGTGCTGCTATCTACAACTTTATGCCATTGAAATAAATTGCACCTTAAATTTGAAGGCAATTTTAGGTAGTTTGGTGTGCAGTACGGAATTCATCTTTGATATTTAGCAAGCCTAAGATCTTTCTAACTTGTGAAGTCTGCATGTCTACAAACTGGTATGTCTGTGTTTGTGTTTATTCCCTTTTTTCATGCATGCTCTGAAATGACTAAATTACAGGTATTTTACATGTATTTTGTGGTACAAGACAGATATCGTCCGCTAGTATAATTTATCTTGAAACACCCTGTTTTACAAAATTACAGAAAAGCACAGCAATTTGCTCTTTTTTTATTTTTTTTTATTTTTATTTTTTATTTCTGAGACTATGGCAAAATCTTCAAAGCCCAGAAGATGCCTTCTAGATGAGAACTTAGCCATGTAATAAACAATTTTCATCAAAGAGCTGGCTTTGTGGAAACTGTACAATTGTGGATTTAAAATTTTGATAATGTTCCTTACTTATTAGCTATTTTGTCTTTTGTATTTTGACCTAATTCAGACAGCAAAGGCATCAACCCTTATTTAAGATTAGATACACATACATACACATACAGCAACCCAAATCAGGTTAGCTGCAATCAAGGTAATTGAGTTGAATAGCATTGTTCATCTTTGCTTTGCAGCTGCCTTTTGGAACTAGCTTTTGATCCCAAGTGCCTGAGTTATATTTTTTTCTGAACTATGGATAATCTTGGTTTTATTTTAACACATAATTACTCCTTTAAAATTAAAGTCTCTGTGTATGATGTCTTGATCATAAATTAATTATTTTTATTATTATTATTTTTCTTTGGCAAAATCTACAATTCTTTAACGGAGGCTAGGTAGAATTAGGGTTCTCAAAATCTGAGGCTGTGATTTAGTCTGCCTGCTCATCAACACCTCTGTCTGTTAACAAGTGATACTTCCATGGCCAAATTGCATGGCCAAACTTCATGTTCCTTTAGCAGTTAGTCTTTATTTATACTCAGAGTGCACAGTACTATAAGAAAGAGTTTACTTTTCCTATCTGTTGTTCCTATAGTCCAAATATGAGAAGGCATTATGTTCTCTCCTAAGTCCCAGTAGTTGTTTTTACAACAAAACAAAAACACAGATTGAACAAATGCACACACACACAATATAAAATAAAACACACATAGAAGAATCAGAAAGTGAAAGCAAAAATCTAAGATAAAGATCTCTGAAGATCTTTAGGATCGCAATCTTTCGCAGAGTTGTCATGTAGTTTTGTAAGCATGTAAACAGTCTTGGCATTTTCCAGTAAATGGGAGGTAGTTTGTGAGGTTTTCTTCATTGCAAGTATGTTTGAAGTCACAATTTGAATGTTATAGAAAGTCCCTGAACTTACGGTACAGATAAATTCTCTGCTCTTTCAGCTCTTAAGTACTTTTTTTTTTTTTTTTTTCCCCATATGCCATAACTGATGTCTACTCTTTTTTTATTTTTAAAATGTAAACAGTTGCATTTTTTAGTGGGTAAACAAAAGATTTTTCCAGTTGTATTTAGAAGAAACAACCTTTTATCTTCCTCCCTCAGAGACAAAAAAAAGTATTTAAGAAAACTGCCTGGTAGTTGTAAGCCATTCCTCTTCCATGAAAAATATAGCAAAGGATAGATGGAAATATTAGCACTTTCTGTATGCAACACAAATACATTTCAAAGTACTCTATGATTCTATGATATTATGATATTGAAATTGAACCTAGATATTATTCTTAGGAAAAAGAAAGATAGATTGATAAATGGATTTTTCCAAAACTTGTGAGATTCAATATTCATTTTTGAGGTTAATTACTCTTTGTACAAAGGCAAAAAAAAAATCTTATTGATGCAATTTATTGTAAGTATTAAAAAAAAATATTATGTTCTCAAAATGCTTTTTTTGTTTGTATACATGGTAAAGACCTTTGCGAAAGGAAGAGGATACAAAGAGTTTAGGAAATAATATATGAGGAGCTTGTTATCTGTTGTTCTTATTTAAGCTAAAGGGGCTATAATATCTGTAAGAATACCTAACAAGTATGAGAAGATTTTCCTAACTCTTTTCCTTTGAAAATACCAGTTTCTCCTTTACTGCTGAAAGGCATTATGAATAAATCTACAGAGCCTTAAACCAGAGTACTAAGCTTTCTTCTCTAGGTCCACTTTATTATTAAATATTAGTGCTCCTAGGAAGTCTGTATCTGTGCCCATCCTTTTTCTCAATATTGGAATTCCTGCTTAGGATTCTACCAATCTCATAGATAAATATTTTATAAACACATTTACACAGGTAGGATATACATGTATGCATACATACATACATACGTACATGTATATAAAATAATGAGTTTCTATAGTTGAATTCTCAGTTGCTAACACATAATATATATAAACAGTTTAGCTGTCTTTCATTAAAGGAGGTTGATGTGGAAGGAAAGTTGGGCTGCAGATTTTTATATCACTAATGCATTTGCAGCAAAGTTGTTTTTTCTATATACAGGCTATTATTGTTTATACAAAGCTTGTCAGAGTGTGCTGCACAACCTGTAGTTTTCTGGTCTTCTTTGTGCATTTTATTGGCTCATTAGACTATAAGCATTGATCTCATTAATAGAAGTGGGTTATTCTTGGTTCCCCTGTAAAGTTGGAAATATCACACATTTTACTTCAGAACTAGACTTACTCCGCAGTGATTGTGCCACATTACCCAAATCAATCTATTTGTAGCAAAGAGCTCAACATGGGCTGATTACTCACTCAGACTCCTAGGCAGGCTTTGGAGCAGACCTTCAAGTAATATTATCTGTATTCTCTCATTTAAAAATAGAGTCTCCGTTATATATAGAATGACTGAGATTTGCTCTCAGATACCAATGATTTGTTATGCAACCTTGGATGAGTCCCATAATCTTTCCATCTGTTTTCCTATCTGTCTTCTTTATGTTATCACTAGAGCTTGGCAGGAAATGCAACATCTTTCCTATCTGAAAAGATCTGAATAATTTTAAAAGGCTCCCATTTGGGAACAATAATTTGAAACCAGAATTTTTATTAATGATGAGAAATTTCTGAACAGATCACTCTGTGGCTTTTACTATATGAAACAGTGATCAACCAGAAAGAAAGACTCCTACACAGACGTTTCCTAGTAGAGTTAATTTTCTATCAATAAATGCACAACTTGTGGCTCTATAATCAAGAGAATATCTAAATCTAAATAGTTAAGTAATACGTGAAATTCTAAACATATTGAAGTATTTAAAGGTTTTAGCACCTCTGGAAGTTGTTTACTATCTAAATAGATAGCTGTCTATATGACATTTAATTAGCTTTACAAATAATTTAGAATTAAATAATAATATTAAACATGATCTGAAGTTTTATATTTATGATGCTTCACTAGCATAAACATGTCAACATGGTAACATGAACTAAAACATTTTAAAATAGTCTGTGAGTATAAGCGTTCTTCCCTTCATCCCAGTGAATTCAGTGTAAAACATCAGGAAATTTAAAACCTTCCTCAAATAGGTAATATTTAAAAAATAAATATGGAGTCATACTGCAATTGCAAATCGTATGCATTTCACCAAGTTTTCTTCATGATTTGATAACTCTTATTGTAGCTGTCTTTGTAAATATGACAATAAATTTTTAAATCTCCTGAGAACTGGTAAATACAGGCAGATGCACTTAACTGCTGGTGAGCAACAAAAGTCAGTCTGCAGGAAACTATGGCACTAATGTAGCTCTTGATTAATCTCTAATTACACTTTTGTCATCTTAGCAGGGAGACAAAACTATAGCAGTTCCTAAATAGGCAGGCAGCATTTTGGCACCTAGCAACCAGCAGTTCTTTCATATTAGCAGCAGTGGACTCTGTGCTGTTACATGGAAGGTGGTTATGGATCACTGCTCTATTATTTACAGAGCAGCATTTACAGAGGCCTTCACAACAGTATATAAATTAGCAGCTTAATAGGCCATCACTAACTAAAAACATGGCATGAGCTGAAGCATCAAGTATGAAATTTAACTGTGACTTGGAGATAATATTTGTAACACATATAGAAAAGGAATGTCAACTTATTTCCATGTTAACCATTTCACAGGTGAATTATAATGGAGATTCTAAGTATTTTTATATGGATGTGAGTATGTGCTTCCCTCTGATTTCTCAGATAAACATAATATGTATATAGTCATACATATTAATAAATATAGTCATACATATTAATAAATAATAAATATTCTATATTTTCTACGTAGACTTGATAAAGATTAATATAAAAGTTTTCCTCTCTCTCTATATATATATGTAATTTTTTTTATTTGGATAATATAGCACTGACACAGATGAGCTAGTAGAGCTGTGCTGAAAGGGATCTGCTAATTGGGCAGCAGGCTGCAACAACACCCCAAGTGTCTTTGTGAAAGGCCCTTATTAGCTATCAATCAGACAAATAGTGTTAACTTTTTTTTTGCCTTCTTTTCTTCAGTAACTTGTCAGTGAGAAGACCCATTCTAAAAGAAAGACCTCACACTTTTATTTGGGTGTCATTCAGAGTGAATGAGATTCAAAAGTGATTAAACACTGTAAATAAGTGCTGACAAGCTATAATTTGAAGCCTTATTTGACCAACTAAGAAATACATAAATTAATGCTTAAATATTATGTATTCTGAAATTAAAGAATGTGAATGGAGAAAAATAAGCAGAGAAACTCCAAAAACATAATGCTTTCATTATGCTTCCTTAACTAAACCAAAACTTGGCAGTGAAAGATAGTTCTGATCTACCCTGCAATGACTCCTGAAACAACTTCTGGTTGGGTCCCACGTAGCTTTCCATGTCTTAAACTTATTGTCAGAGAAATTCCCTGCATGGTATAAGAGAGCTCACAGCCTGAGTAGGTGTAATAAATGATGGAGGGAGAGGAATGTAGCTGCCTTTGTCTCCCTGTGTTCATACAGCTGACGTGTGAAAGAGTCAGAAAAGGGAAGGTGGATCAGACACTTACATATACTGAAATCAATAGCAAAATTGGTGTTATCTTCAATGGAAAAGGAAATTATATTCAGTTTTGTACCAAAGAACCCATTGCTAGATGTAGTTTATCAAGTCACCTTCTTGATTATCTCTTGCTTACAGATTTGTAGAGACATTTTAGACTTTGAATTTAAACATACTATATCTTCTTTTACATAGGTAATAGTATGTTATGATTCTATCCTAGAGTATAATTCCCCACTCTGTTACATAGAGACAAAACAGCAATGGATTTTGTGAAGTGTGAAGGGTTACATACTGATAACATAAATAAAATTAATTATTGACACTTTTAATTCCATTACCTTCAGAACATCTCAAAGTACTGTACCATAGAGTTTGTCCCAGCTAGTCTCATTACCTATTTCTACAGCCCTGCATAAAGCCAAATGATAAGCACAGAACCAAGACCAGGGGCATAATCAAAGAAGGTAACATAACTCTAAAATAGTGTTGTCTGTAGTGATCTTTACCCTTGACAAAAAAGCAGCCAGAAGAAAAGTAGATAATCCCCCATATCCTCAACTGTACTGCCTTCCGTCCTATGTAAACATTGAGATTTACATTCTCCTGAGACATTCTGAGAGAGATACCACTAATGTAGGTTTTTCCACTGGCGATGATCAACACTGAATCTGTGTCCCCAGAAACCATTGCTTTGAAATGACTGAACTTTATGTGGGACCTAACTTGTGTTTGGGCTACTTAACAGCAGAATGAGATTTCCAAAACCTATGACACTGAGCAGGTGAATTCTGAGAAATATTTTACCTGCAACCTTCTAGATTTTCATGGGTGAAAGTGTATATGAGTATTTTTCTTTTTTCTCTTAGTTTTTTTCCTTTTTTTCCTTTCTCTTTGAAACTTTCTTCTTTTCCTACGTTTCTTGTTTCTTTTCTCTTCTTTCTTTTTTTAGGTTTTTTTTTCTGTTTTATTTATTTGCAGAATTAAATAGTGAATTACAGCAAGAAGAAAATATTTTCCTACTAAGTCTTCTGTCTCTAGTCAAAGAAGCTGTAATCAGCATTCTCATCATAATACTTAATTAGCTAGTTGATTTCTGTGATAATGTTCAAAGAGATGGGGGCTGAGATGTATTTGAAACCAGAATTATGAACTGATATGACATTGAGACAAATTGTTCTCAACAGCTGTGGCTACAAATATTTCAACAGAAAAAGCTAAACTGTTCTAATAGCATAGATCCTGCTGATGGACCTCTGTTGTGTCACATAAGCCAAGCTCTGTATAAGAGTTTTGCTTAGTTGGAATGAATTGACATTCACTGATGCTTGCTAAATGATTATGGAGACTAAACAGTGGATGTGAGCACAGTGAGGTAGTGGGTAGCAGTGGCTACAGTGGTGAGAAAGACTGACTGGTCCCTTCTGACTCCTACAATTCTGAGATTCTGTGATTCTGTGATCATGACTCTGACTAAGCTGCAGGCTCAAACGTCCAGAGTCAGGCCAGTGAACAAGACAGCCTTTCTCTTACAACATGATAGCACCAGCCTCCATACTTCTTTGAAGACTGTGAAGTACATTGCCAATCTTGGCTAGACTGACATCCACTGTATAGTGCAGATTTGGCACCGTCTGACTTCCATGTGATGGAAGATGGACATCACAGGCAACGTTTTCCTAGCAGTGATGCCATCATAGCAGCTGCGAAGCAGTGGTCACATCCACTGGTTCAGATTTTGACTAGCAGCATGCAGGCTCTTGTCCACTGCTGGTGAAAATGCATAGCTAATGGTAAAAACTCTGTTGAAAAATAGTTCTGTATCTGAGAATTTGCTCTATCAAATAATATTTTTGTACTCTTTGTATTTGTTGTAGTTTCTGTGGAAATGAATAGGAGGTATTCCATTTGGAGCAACCAATGTATAAGCTGCAACAAGAATAGGACAAAGAAAGAAAAATATTGAGTGTTGTGAACTCACAATCATTTTAGTTAGTGCATGATTTTGTACTGTATGTAACTAAGTCTGTTAATACAGTTAAGATAATTATTTCCACATCTTGATATGTTTGATTTTTCAAAGTATTATTATCACAGAGAATGACCTCTGCTTTCATATATATACAGAGAGAAAGAGAGAGAGAGAAAAGAGATAAACCTGATTAATTTTTTCAGCTTAAATCCATATATATATTTTTATACACATCTTCAGTCTCAACTTCATATTAGTTTCGCTGAAAGTCTTAGCCTTAAGTCAAATAAACGTGTTATTTTTCACTCATTTCACTGGAGTGCAAAGTGAATTCTGTGGTAGTTATAGTAAAAGAGATTCGTATTTATTACACTAAGCATAATAAGAAATAAAATAGTTAAAAAGTGACCTCAAATGAAGGAAAGTAAAGAGATCACAAATGAAATCGAGAAGATATATTGTCAATTATCTCCGATGATACAATTTCCAGCAGTATGTTTCAAGATGACACCTTGGTTTTCATGAATCACTTTTGAGCAGTATTTTTCAATGAAATGTCTCTCTCTAGTGAGTAATTTAGAATGAATAAATCCATATTCGTATCAATACAAAAAATAAAGTCTTCTTATTAGCCTTCTGGATTTATTAGACAAGGATAGTTAGGGTTTATAAAGAACTTCTGACACTAAGGTTTAGGGTCATTAAACAGGTCACTGAAGCTTTGAGCAGTAAATCTGCACGTGACACCTTCAGATGATGACTTCAATCAAGCAATTTGTTTACTAATCATTATAAATTTCATTTCTTAAAACATAGAGACTCTAATTTATATGATCTCTAATGTGATGTTCAAACTCTACTTTTCTGCCATTCAATACCTATTTTGTACTAGTACCTTTCCTTATTTATGAAATGCTAGATGTGAAGTTCACTTTTTGATAAAAAAGAACAACCAACCAAAATACATGAAAATACTTGTTCTCTGTGAATTTAGAATAAATGATGAATTTGTGAATCTGTGAAATGGTGCAGATCTGTATTTTCAGAAACTCTTAGTTGATGTTTCTGCTTGACCATGTAAATGATAAATATATAGGAATACATCAATGATATTTACACATGAAAAGAAATCTGTCATGCTGTGTTTCCTGATGCTTCCATGACAAGCAGATAAGAGCAGTCTTCAATGCTGGTGTTTTGTTTGCTTGTTTATTTGTTTGTTTTTGCCGTTGTTTGTTTAAAATTTTCTAATTATTTGGTCTTTCCAAGAGTTTTTCTAGATTTTTCTCACTTGTATTGAAATTCTCAAAGTGATTCTCCTTGAAACATCTCCTAAGATTTCAGATGAGGACAAGAATAGACTGGGCTTTAAACACAGGAAATTGAAAATTACATGTTTATGTTTGTATGTATATATTAGATACATTTGAAATTTGATGTAATCGTTTTTGCTTCCATTTTCTTAGTTTCCTCTTTCTGCACACATTTCTTTTAAATATATTAATTTCTATTTTTACAGCTTTTATAATGGAGAATTTTCTATATACAGACATTCAAAGTGAAGAAAATATTTGTTATACTGTTACATTTATTTCTACATATATGTGTGCATTTGATTCTTATATAAAACTCAAAATGTGTTCCTTCTATGCTTTCTATCACTGATATGTCTGCTTACAAATTTCCAGTTAAACAGAGAAAAAGATTCCCTCCTAGAATAGGATAAAAAAAAATGAGATATGTTTTCATTTAATTTTTAAAGTTTTACATAAAACAACATTTGATTGATGCAAGAAATAAATTTTAATTAACTCTTTATGCTACCTTAGATCTCAAATGGATTTTACATAGAGACTAAGGAATCCTGTTATAGGAAATAAATGGAATGTTTCTTTATGCAGCAAAGCAGTGAAAATATGTACTTAAAATCATAGCTTTGTAGGCACATGCAAAGTTTAATAGATGCTGAAATAATTTCAGGCAAGATAAGCTCAGGTCATTTTTAAGCCAGTTTTCCTTTGCTTTTGTGTGTGTGTTATGTGCATGTTTATCACATTAATGCCTAAATTTAAAGCATAGAATAAAAATTAAAACATTTTAAAGATTTTATCATCTTATTTTTAGAGTAATGTGTTTAATGCCCTGATGTTAAGATAATATCAAATAAACAAATATTAAATAAATTCATTCTATAAGTCATAAAATCGGACTCATAAAAACTTTTGTCATGGTACATAAATGAATTTACTCTGTACTGCAAAGTGAATACATAAGGTAAAAGGGAAGATTCCTTAACAATAGCCATCACTTAGGATCATGATTATCACTGCGAGCAGTTCCTTCTGTTTTGCTTTTGGTGACATAAGTAAGTTGAAAATTGTTTCATTAAATTTGCAGTTGTTTACAAAACAAAAAGGATTCCATGAATAGATAGAGAGAATAATATTTTCCACGATGCTTAACTGTATAAAAATTGAATTTAAAATCACTTGCCCAACTGAATATTTAAGAGATACAAAAAGGAAACACTACATAGTGATATGTCACACAAACTGTGGGCATGCTTGAGAAAAAGTGAAAAATAATCCTTAGAAAGCAGAATTTATATATGTACTCTCTTCTATATATACAATATGCTAGTTTACTACATATTACATATAGTTTTATATGTAAATATATATTTATATTAATATGTAAGTATATATATTACATATAGTTTTAATCAGGTGGAAGATTCTCACAGGCATAAAGTGCTTTTAGAATTGTCTTCCATTTGTTTTAACGTTTGAACACAGGAAATATCTATTAAAAGGTGTTTGTCATGTTTTCTTCTGTGCAGTGTGGTGTGATTGTGTGAAAATTAAAGCTTTAATATTTAACATGTAATATTAAATTTAAAAGTTTTTTTTGAGTTTAAAAGTTTTTTCTGTTTAAAAATTTATTTGAGACTGAGAATTTCAGATTTGAACTCCCACTTAAATATGCTCTTCTATAAGTGTAAAAATTCAAGTAGGCAGAAGTATTTTTTCTTGACAAGACTTTTCACAGCGTAAAGTGATTGTAGTGAATGTATATGCTCACTCTGTAAATGTTATAAAATGGAAAAATGCAAAATTAAAAAAAATGTTTTAAATTTCAAAATGAATCTTCTATTTAAAGTTTCTTTCAATTTGATCTATAAAATTAAAAAAAATACAAAGTCAAGCTAAAAATACATTATCTATTTCTAGTCAAAAGGACTGATATTACTGTCAGGAAGCCAGTTTTATACATCATTAGTTCCTGTGATTTTGAGGAGCTACACTTTCTGTGCAGGACTGGTTTTGTCTTCTCATAGCCTAGCTCATAACAAGTAGAAGGACAGACTCACCTACTGTGTTTAATTTGTGCAGATTTGGTTTCTTGTTTCTTCTTTTCACATGCATTAAATGTGTTCCAAAGGATTTATTTTACATCTGCTGCTCTGTTAGCCTGCAGTCAATGGTTTTCTGCCAATACAGATGAAACCCCAGAAGTGCAGCACTGAAAGGGAGTGCCGCTTTTTTGTAGAGGAAAAAAAAAAAAAAAAGAAATAGATGACAATGAAACTAGCACACACACACACAGAAGTCTTTGCTTTATCATTCTAATCCAATCTGATTCTCATTTTGGAAAGTGTAACTCTAACACTCCCCAAGGAAATACCTGGTCACTAAAACAGAACCTGGCCTAGCAGCACATACAGTATGCTGATCTGAACTTAACAGGACAGATCTTCAGCTGGCATAAATAAGGATGGCTGCATCTGAAAGCAGTGGAGCTATGCTGATTTACACCAGCTCAGGGACTAGTTCTATGCGTTGATTAACTGCTACCAATTTGAACCCATTAGACTTACGCCAGCATAAACCTGAAGAAATCCAGTGGTGAATCAAGCCCCAAAAGAAAGAAATCTTTACATAACTACTTAACAACTGTGAAAATATTGGCTGACTCTCATAGGACTTCATTACCACATCTGATGAGAATGCTGATTTATGGAGATCAGTAAACAAGTCTCTACACCAAGGGTGTCACAGTAAAAACAGAGAAACATATCCAAACCATGAACAGCCTACAAGGACTGCATTTGCTTGCACTTTCTGTGCCAGGTTAAGATTTAATGGAAGATGTTTCTAACTAGCACTCTGTATTTAAAGGCAGCTGAAAGGAGCAACACAAAGCCCCTGTGGCCTGTTGATATAAAGGGCTAGGGGCAAGGAGGATCCCAGTATTCTTGGTTCATTCAATGACTCATCATGCAACACCAGGTTCGTCACTTGACCTTTTCTTGCCTCGGTGAACTCAAATGGAGATTAGGGTGAAAAATGTAGGTTCCTATTGGAAAACAGATGATTTATAACTGAAGTTATTTGAGTAAATACATTACAAAGAAGTAGTAAATCCATAAATTTTACACACATGATCATAAACAATGGAGTTGATATCTATAAAAACCCCAACTTCTCCTTTCTTCTGCAGGTTTCTTTTTTGTCTGTCTGCATTATTTTCACCCTAAAACGATGCACATGCATAAGAGATTAGCAAATTAGGGTAACTTTGTTATTCTCTGAATTCATGGTTTGTTAAGATACACAAGAGCAAAAACAAACTTCTGTTTCTTCCGTAAGTCAGTGAAAGCAAAGTAGTCAGCTACATCCACTCCCATATGAAAAGTAAGCTTTAAAAAATTATTTTGGACCAAGCAATTTTAAGCTCTGGTTGTGTGTATACGTGTACTGGAAATGTAGAACAAAACCTGTTTACAATCTCTTTTGCAAGCATTAGTACATTTTGTATTTTCCCAAGCGAGCATGTGGCCCACAGACTGTCTTGTAGTGAAGGTCATTTTATTCAGTAACGAACTGTGTGCCCCTCATCTTGAATTGCTCTCAAGGTTAATAAATAAATAAATAAAAGGCTTCTTTTTATAATTAAATGTCTGTCAAGCTCAAAATCAAACCTCTGGACAAAGAAAATGGTCTGGAAGTCTGAAAAGCATTTGTTGTTTTAGTTTTATGTCTTAATGACTTGGATGACTCCTCACTATTTCATTTCCATGTCAAACTGATCATGAAAGCTTTGACTATGACCAACAAAAATATACAAATGTTTCTCAGCATATCATACAAAAGATCTATAGATTACTTTGGCAAAACTGACTGAATGCACAGCTAATGGTACAAGAAGAGTGAAATGATGGAAGGATTATGAAATACAGTTTAAAAAACAAAAAACAACAACAAAAAACCCCATATCCCATAAGAATTTGGATTATTTCAAAGTTCAGATGTCAGCCAATTAAACCCATTGTTTAGCTTCTGAGACAAAAAGCCACAAAGATCCCATCAGAAGAAGGGTTTTTTCTTCCCTGCTGGCAGCTTGTAGATGCAAAAGGTCTTGTTATAGAGAAGGGTGCAAGTATAGCAGCAGCTAAGGAGTCTCAATCAGATAAACTGACATCTGTGACAGATAGCTCTCTTACACAGGAGGCACTAAGCCTTGCTCGCCTTTCTCACGGGAATGATCCACCACTATTACAGTATCTCTAATGCAGCTACTAACATGCAGTTTTAAACTCATTCACAGGCTGAAACAAGATCACATTTACAGTGAAAAGACAAATTCTTAAGTAGCATGGAACCTCAGTTTAGTTTTCCTTATCACTTCTCTTCTGAAGCTTTAATCAAGTGTTTTATTTTAGAGGCTCAAGCAGCCTCAGTGAATGGCCATTCATTTCTTCCATCCTCATCCATTTTGTTAGCCTTTATTCTCCATAAATATATCTTCAATATGCCATTAAATAGAGGTTCTAAAACTAACAAAAACAAAAACAAGAAAGCTTTTAAAAGCAGAAATAGGTTATATTTTCGTAAATAAAATTTAAAATTAAACTTTGCATGTATTAAGATGAATTTATATCGCTATAAGAAGATTAGAAATAATCAGGTATTATTTCCTAATATACTTTCCATAGAAAATCAAATTGCTTGGTATTTCTCTTGAAATTGACTTGAAAAAAGAAAATGGAAATGTCACTTCAGGAAAAAAAAATAAGAATGTAAAAAGAATCAATGGAAAAGTCTTGGAAAGATACAGAAGACAATTATGTAGGCAAAACTCAGGTATTTTTAGATTAAATATGTAAGCTTCAAAATATGAAAGAAAAAAAAAAAAGGGCGCTGGACCAGGAACTAACCACTAATAATAAGGAAGCAATGTGTAATCTGCAGTACCAGAGAAAGAAAAGCCATTATTTCTTTCTAGAAAATCACTCCAAGAAGAATATGGTACATTATAAAAGGTGTCCAGAAAAATGAATATTTGATTTAATGATAAAGCAAATTACTAAAAGAAAATATGCAATACCACGTTACAAATACAAATACAGATGAAGAAGAGATACTGATTTAGAACATGAGTTTCTTCTCTACATTTTCCCTAAACTGTTCTTGAGTTCTGCTTATTTTTGCCTTCAGATACATTTATTCTTCATATAGTTAAAATAAATTATTGCATATCTGCAGTAAATCAGCTGTAAATACTTTAAATTTGGCCATATATGTCTCAAAATACTGATACATTTCACATATTGTGCAAGTACTTCTGCTCTTAGCAGGGTTTCTTTCTGTAAATTTTCAGTATTAATGGAGGAAAAAGTGTATTGTCTTTTATTTAAATTTTGCATTTTTCCTGTAAAGAGCCCAGAAAACCAAACACTATGTGTACAATTAGCTCCAGTATTAGTATTAATTATGAAAATATTTACACTTTTTTGAAATAAAGTATTAAATGCAAATTCTAAGATTAAAAATGTCTGATCTCTTCCTTAGAAAGGAACAAAATGTACATTTCTTTTTATTCCCTGGAACCCTTACAAATGCACAAGACACAAGCTCAATACCTTCAGGAGCTGCTTTTAAACAGATTATTGATATTCTGGCCCACAGATCTCTTGGAGGATATTGAGTATCAGCTGCTTCAAAAGGTTGGCGCCAACCTTCCTCTTCTATGCACCACAAACCAGAATTAATTGCAAATCAATCGAACAAAGTACAACTGATCAGTAAACCAATTAGTAATTTTAGCTGTTCATCCTGTCTTCATTTACTACGGGGAAAGATGTGGAATGAAAGAAAATGATTTCTAGTTAGCATTTAGTATTTTTTTTTTAACCTGGTAACAAAGATGCCCTTGTAAAAACATTTCATATATGGGCATATCCAAGTTAGGCAATTTCAGCTGCTCAAATTCATTATTTTTATATCATCTGAATTAATTTGAACTTTAGGTAAAAGATCATGTATTTCTTGCTTTGCTGGTCACTTTTTTAATCTCTACTGAACAGCAGAAGGATAACATAAATTGCATATAATTCATCCCCACTGTAAATGGAATTCCTTAGTTTCACAGAAGTGTGAGTGAAGGAAAATCCTATTAAAGACTTCCATTTCCATTTGTTGAGATGATCTATCTACTGCATATTCTTCTTGCATCAAGGAAACATAACTCTTTAAAATAGTCAAAAGAGGTCCATCATTATAACTCGTAGAGTCACCCTTTGGTGAAGTTATGGACAAACCTGGAGGCTATATATGTATTCTTCCATGATGTAACTACCCAAAAATTTATTCAGTAGAAGTTCTGCAAAGAATGGCAATCCCACTATCAATACAAGATATAGAAGAAAGAAGGAAACACAGCCCTGCCACAAAGGGGTACTGGTGGATGACAAGCTGAATGTGAGCCAGTGCTGTGCCCTCACAGCCCAGAAAGCCAATTCTATCCTGGGCTGCATCAAAAGAAGAGGAGTCAGCAGATCAAAGGAGGTAATCCTGCCCCTCTGCTCTGCAGTGATGAGACCTTACCTGGAGTACTGTGTCCAGATATGGAGTCATCAGTACAAAAGTTGGATTGCATCTGGAGGAAGGCCACAAAAATGATTCAAGGGATGAAACACCTCCCCTGTGAGGGCTGAGAAAGTTGGGTCTGTTCGGCCTGGAGAAGAGAAGATTTCAAGGAGATCCAAGAGTTGCCTTTCAGTATACAAAGGGGTCTATAAGAAAGAAGGGAACAGAGTCTGTAGCGGAGTCTGTTGTGACAAGACCAGAGGAAATTATTTCAACCTAAAAGAGGGGACATTTAGGTTGAATGTAAAGAATAAGTTCTTTATTATAAGGTTGGTGAGGCACTAGAGAGGTTGCCCAGAGATGTGGTGGATGTGCTGCCCTTGGAGACATTCAAGGTCAAGCTGGACCAGGTTCTGAGCAATCTGATCTAGCTGTGTCACTGTTCAGTGCAGGGGAGTTGGACTAGTGACCTTTAGAGGTCCCTTCCAACTTAAGTGATTCTCTGATTCTATGATTCTACTTAGAGCACCAAGAGTGCAAATGCCTCTTTCCCTGACCTTTTAACTACTATCCTGACTCTCAGTGGGTAATTTCTTTGCTTTTTCTAAAAGAGGAACGGTCTGCTGTGGCCGTTTCAGGACAACTTGTACATATAGTCTAAAAAAAAGTAGCTTTTACATTCCAATTTCTGCTCTGAATGGAATGTGGAAGAATAAGAGATCAGAACACGTGCTTCCATTTTCTAGATAAGCATTCTGGCTTCTTACTTTCAGTTGAATTATTTGATAGTTTTATTTTGCTTAAAATTGGGTTATTTTGTAAGTATTTGTATTTTTTAAGCTTTCTATCAGTTAAGTACTGCAGTTTTAACAAACGAACATTACATGTTGCATTTACACCAACTTAATCTTTCTAGTTATAAAAAATGCATCATTCAACAGAATAACTATTTGACTTAATATATTATTTGTGGTCAAAATATAGCAGATTTTATTTCATGCACCAGTATATCTTAGGAAGAAACCCAGTTCTATGAATTAATAACTGCAAAATAATATTTCAAAGCAGATATATTTCAAAATTTTGAAAATTATTTCCTGGAATGCCAAAGATTCTTGAAGGTCTCCAAAAGAATTTAGGGGACTTGCTTTGCAGTGAATAGGCACCAATGATTCAGATACCTAATACTATGTATTACTAGTAGGGTCCAGTAAGTTTCATTAGAAATTTTTTTAAAAAAATCTGTACCGTAGGTTGTGCATAAGTTGTTTTGTTATTATATTTCACTATTTCCTTTATAAAACAAATAACTTATACCTAGAGACAGACAACTTTTAACACACATTCCAGGCTCATTACACTTCAAAGAACCTCTATTAAAAAAGATTTATTTCTAATGGAAACAGTATGTTTTGTGTAAGACTGTTTATTATTAAAAAAAAATTGAAACCTGAACTCCAAAAGCCTGAATGACATTGACAGCAGTACTTTTTGCCAGCTGATTGAACATTTTTGTAGAATCATGAAAGCACAGACCATCTTAAGTTGGAAGAGACCTTAAAGACCTTTTATTTCCAAACATCTTGCTGTGGGCTCGGATACCTTCCAACAGACCAGGTGGAAGCCCTATCCAATCTGGCCTTGAACACCTTCAGGGATAGGACATGCACAACTTCTTTAGGCAACCTGTTTTAATGCTTCTTCACTCTCATAGAAAATATTTTCTTCTGAATATGTAATCTAAATCTATCCTCTTTTAATTTGAATGATAGTTGTGCTAGCCCTCTGATCATCTTCATGGCCCTCCTCTGGAATCAACATGTGTTGTTTGAGAGCTCCAGAGCTGAACACAGTACCACAGTCTGGGTCTCATTACAGTGGAATAGAAAGGGCAAATCACTTTTGTGCTGGTCCTGTTTCTTTTTGAAGCCCTGGTTGTGGTTGCCTTTCCCAGCTGCAAGCACACTTCATGGTGATCTTCTCATTCCATCCCCAAATCCTTTGGGCTGCTCTCAATCCTTTCTCCACTCAGTCTGTATTTCCTATTACTCATTCTAAGAGCAGTGGGAATTGTGGAAATTTTTTAAGATGTCTCAAATTGCTCTCTTATTTAGATATTGCTGATATTGGCTTCTAGTTCATTCAAAAAACAATTTAGTCAAACATGTGAACAACTGTTTTTTTTAGCACGTTCTTTAAAAGCTGCATGAAAATAGAAAGCACCACAATTAGAAAAGAAAAAAAAAATCATGAAAAATGAATACACAGTAGAAGTGACTGACAATGTGAATACCAAGGTACTATCACTGAGCTGTCAGTGACTAAGACCCTAAGACATTAAATACAATTTTCCTTAAATAACGACTGCAATTTTTTTTTAATAAAGGGAGGGTCAGATCTGGAATATGTGCAACATAGTGATAATATTTACAGAGTCTGGTCCTACAGGGGCAATTCAGTTTATAATCTGGATGCTTGCAGACAGATACATAAGGAAGGAGGTCACAGCGTGTGCAGGAAACATGCAGACTGCAGTTGCATGAGTCCTATGCATGGGAGAAATCTGGATCTCCACATACGCTGGGTCCTAGCAGTACCATGCTTTCAGGAGAATACTACTTTCCTGAGAACTAACAGTCAATCAAAAGTGGTGTTTTGAAATGCTGTCAAATGAGAATAGCCCAGTCTGATTTATGGTATGGCAGACAGCATACATCCAACAGTGGAAACACAGTCTTCGTTCCTTGATCACTCTGGAATTTCATGAATCTCTGAAGAAATTTAAACTATCTGCTTTGAAAATACTGTAATTGTAAAGCTGATTAGAAACAGATATGAACCATACCATGTTTATTAAATATCAGTATAGCACAAGATCATAGAATCACAGAATGGCTTAAGTTGGAAGGGACTTTGTCTATTTCCAAACTCCCTGCCATGGTCACCCACTAGATCAGGTTGCCCAGCGCCTCATCCAGTCTGGCCTTAAACTCCTACAGGGATGGGTTATCCACAACTTCTCTGGACAACATGTTTCAGCACCTCACCACTTTCTGAGTAAGGAATACTAGCATATGGTGAAAATCTGCGGTAGTGTGAATTGAGGACATGAATGAGGAAGGACACAGAAGGATGTGGATTATGGGGAAGGTTATGATGGATTAATGGTTAGACAAGATTATCTTAGTGGTCCCTTCCAATCTTAATGGCTTTATTATTCTACTCTATGATTCCATGAACAGCAGTGCATCCTGGGGCATTGATTTGCTGATTCTTCAGGTCAGGGACCTGCTTGCAATTTGGCATAAGCTCTTCATCACTAAACACTCATAGGTGAGGTCTGGAAAGTGAACAAATATTTCAATATCCCACCACTGAAACTTGGATAAGGTTATTACGTATGACTGTATCAGCCGCACAACTGTAATTTTACAGCCATTATACATGACAGTTGTTCCATCCTCAGAGTTTAATCTAGTTATTAGATACATAGCCATAAATTTCAGACTTTCTTTTAAAATTGATTGCAAGCACATTAGGAAGATATAAATTAAGTGCTACTATATTTAAGAGAAAAATTTAGCATTGAACTTTTATTGTAAAGTATTTTAAACCTCCTAATTTTAGCTTCATTTCTATGAAACAAATGGTTATAGAATCATAGGTCACCTCAGATGAGTTTTTATATGGTGCCATTCAGAAAAATGATACATTATTTGACTTTCATTGAATAAAGGAAAAAAAGTCCTTGAAAGAAGTGAAATAATATATTTTTTTCTTGTGGGATTAATGAGCCATATAACTGGAAGATCTGTTTGTAGTATTTCATTTTTTAAAATGTAAGTATTACAGAGAAGATTAAAGAGTTTAGACATTTACAAGGAAGAAGTTGCATTATGTTCCAAATGCACTTCCAGTAGGAATGAATTTGGCTCAATGTGTTTGAACAATCTGAATAGAGAATGATTTTAATATATATGTTTTTGTTTTGCCCCATTCCTGTTTTTAAGATTAGTTTATGTAGTGCATATAAATATACTATGTTAAAGGACATATTCCTTCTTATATTTGCTTGATATTTATTCTCGTTTTAAGAGGGACAGTACAGAGGGATGGTTTGTGCTGATAATAGTTTCCCGAGACTTTAGTTTAACAGGGAAGTCAGATAGGGGGCTACTGAAGACACTTGACCTGCTGGCATGACAGAAGAGGAATGGGGTAGAGTTGGAGAGATGGGAAGGGTGGCCAGGTGCACACACCTTTGGGCTTAGCACAGTGGCTCTACTGGCAATAGCAATAAAAAGTTGATTGATACCTACCTATGATGAATCTTCATAATGATTTAAGCATGTTTACAGTAATAAAACTTAGTGCCTGAAGTGCTTTGATTTTAGTATCAGCTGGTATGGATCAAAATTGGTTTTAGAAAAGCCACTTAGATCTTGTCAAGTGAAAAAATATCCTAGCTTCATAAACATTAGAAATATATTTTGTTATTACTTCATTTTTTGCCTGCTGCCAAAAGGGTATACTTCCATTCCTGTCTTTGTACCCAGACTTTGTGTAAGGCATTCCCCAAATGAAAGCTGTTCTGAAGGGAGGCTTTTTATCTAACACATGATTCCCAGAATAGGTTATTTCCTCCTCTGACCATCCCTGTGTTGATACCATGGTGTTCGCATGCCCTCACTGGCAGTCTTTTCCTGAAGTGAGAGGATAAGAGGACTATGACACAAAGGTGCTATCTTCTCCACAGTGAGGCAATACATATATATATATACGTTGCCTAAATATATGTATGTGTGTTGCCTCTTTAACTGCTGTTAAAGAACAGTTGGTTTAACATGGAGTCAGCTTACTTATGCAATGTCCTCAAAAATATCCTGAAGAGACAAAATACTTCAAGGCAAGGTCACTAATACTGAAAATCTCCAGACGTACTGTTCCTGTCATGTTTAATTTAACTGATGGCATAAACACTAAGCAGGGTTACACAATTACTTATTATATTTTTTTATGAACAATATATATATATATATTTTTTTTCAGACTTGTATAAAGTTTCAGTTGCCTTGTGACCTAAAGTGAAATGCGTCATTAAAGCTCTGGAAAGCACCTTATGTTTAATTATTTAGACATGTAGGGAGATTAAAACTCTTAATACAGAAGTTCTTTTCAAATAATACAGTTTCAGTTTGCATCTACTTTCAACTATTCTTTTTTTCTGTTATCAGATTTTTGAGGGGAGTAATTTCAGTCTTATTTTTGTAATATTCTGCATTATAACAGTGTGCCCTAAAAAGTCCTTGTAAAGAATGTATAGATAAAGGCACTTAATATAAACTCGCAAATGAAATTTACACTTTTCTTAAACACATCAGTCCTTTGCTTTCCCAGTGGAAAATTATTTCTTTTATAGTTTCACAACCTTGGTGCTATAAAAGTGTCTGATTCTTCCAAATAGTTGAAAAAATTATAGCAGTTTTCTAAAGCTCTTTCATTTACTGAAAATAGATACTAAACAACCACATATCCACTAGAGTGTGTTGGAGATCATCTGACAGTTTCCCCATTTCTTGTGAAAATATTAATTAATCAAACTGAAATTGCTTGAGGTGCTAAGTGTATTTTACTAACTTTCCACTTAAACTATTTGAAGGATGGCTTTCACATTTCCAAAGGAGAAGAAGCTTGTGGCTTTTGTTCATAGTAGATTTTTGTTATGAAATTTTAGCAAATTTAACTGAAGGGGAAAGATCAGAACAAAGCAAGTCATTCTAAACTCTAGGATTGAAAAAAATCCAGCACATTATTATTAAATTCATGGGAATATTCTGATCTGATCTTGTTTCCATATTCTTAAAAATTCTTTTAAAAAATAAGATTTAATTTAATTTAGATTCAAGGTAAAAATGGAATATTTGAAATTTCAAAAATGTCCATACAATGAGAATGTTTTTTGAAGAAAACTCAATCCAATTTAAAACACTCTAAGTATTTAAAATAATTTATTAGAAAAGATAGTTGTTCAGATTTTATTTTGTCTGATCTTTATTGAAACAGGGATCTTATGCAACCAATTGTGAAGTGTCTTCACAACTGCTTGATCTATCTGTGTCTCCTTCACTTTTCATAAGACATTCTGAAAAGCTTTGGCTATGTCCTGAATATTTTCAGAATTTTCTTAAATTCTATGGCATGATGATGCTTTTTCGAAACCAATATCTATACCTAATGATAATTGTATTAATGTATACCATAAGATGATCATACTTGTCCACACATTGGGTGAATCGGGATGTGATTCTCTAAAGGTAACCACAGAATGGGATGAAGGGGCACTTCTTCCAATTCTGATTTTAGAACCAAGAATCACGGGTTTGATTTCAATCACTTTCCTGATGAATTTATTGATATGATTTCAATCTGTTTATATTAAATACTTGGTATTGTAAGTTCAAAATTAGGCCAAAGCCATAAACAAATAAATGAACAGGCAAAAAAAAGCCTCAAACAACCCTAGAAAATTGATTCAGCTTCTGATTTCTTTTTTATTTTTCTTGTTGTCTTTTGGAAAATAGCAACCTGATTGCACAGTGTAGATCACTTAATTGTGCCATTACCTAATTAGCTTTGTTCTTTCAAAATTTGCTACAGAATGTCTAAAGATTTAATATTTTCTATCTTCAAATTATAGCCAGTGAAAACTTAATTTACAATTGCTTTATTTGCTATGATTGAGATTTTTTGAGACAGACTACTGGAATTCGGCTTACGGAAAAGGTAATGAATAAGCTGAAGAGAAGTAACAAGATTAATAGTAATACAGATATTTGTGGATCCTTTCACATGGATTCTATGAACTAGTATTCTTACTGTGTTAGTCAGGAAGCTTTGCTTCTTGATCAGTGCCTGAAGCTTTTCCTCAGACGCAAAATGAAATAGATTTTTCTAAATGTATTTCACAATGAAATACAAATTTCTAAATATTTTGGTCTTAGGACATGTTGTGGAGAGAGAATGAAATGCTTAAAAATGGAGACAAATAAGAGGAGAAGCCACCATTTGGGGAGCTTCTCTTTTCCTTTATTTCCAATACAGGATCCGGAAGTAATGTAGTAAGGCTTCTTCATCTTTCCTTCGTTTCTCCATTCCTGTCTTACAAAAGAAAATCCACTATAGTTTTGTCCCTAGCTTCTCCTGGGGAAACAATTTCCACTGCTGCTTCTTTTTTTCCCCATTGTTCTTTTATTCTGTCAGCTCTGGGTTCATACACAGGTCTTCTTGTATCCAGATATAGCAGTAATCTCTTTTCTATACCTTCCATAGTCCCAGATTTGACGTCCTTGCATCTGATAGCAACGTTGATTTCTCTACAGGGTCTCAGTGCAAGTTCTCCCTCGGGATGGTTTATGCACCCCATTCCTCACTTCCAGTCCTCTGAAAGTTAAGTGCATTTTTGATCCTGTGAGTGTGAGAATTCTCCGGGGTGACTACAGAAGGACTGTACTAGCAGTACAGTCAGGTCTAAGATTAAGTATCATGGACCTCCAGACAACAAACTGCACATTATCAAAGATCGAATGACATGGCAAATAAAAATTAAATTTCTGATTTTATTTGTTGCACCTCATCTATTTCTACCAGTGGAAAAAAAAAAAAAAAAAGGAAAAAAAAAAGGGAAAAAAAAAAGAAAGAAAAAAAGAAAGTTTAAGAATTCGTTCTGAATCAGCATACATAAGCATACATACAATACATTTAGTATTTATCAGATTCACTTTTGTTCTTTGCTCATCTGTCAACATCTTAGCAAACCTTATTTAGGAAGCAATAGACCAGCCAAAGTGCTGTTCTTGAAACAGTCATTTTGTTTGCCACTGCTTGAAATTCCAGTTGTCATTTCAACTTATGTAGGATGAGGAGATAAGTACTGGGGGACAAGGTCATTTAAGAAAATATTAGATGATATAATAAAGTTGTTGAATGTATCAAGTTGTTCTAAAGTCTACTTATCAGAAAATAGTACTGGGTTATTCTTGGGAATTATGGTGCAAGTTTTCCCTTTTCTTCAATACTTGTTAGAGAGCTGATACATTCCAGTGAGCTTTCTTGCCATATTATTTCAGAGCTGACAATGTATTAGTTTGTTAGATTAGGTGACAGGATGAAACAGAGGAATTCAGTTAAAGAAGAATTGAAGAACTGTCACGCAATTAATGCTTGCTAACATAAGACTGGTTGTTGTTGTTGCTGTTGTTTTGTGGTTTTTTTTTCCCATTAAATAAGACCTGTCAAATAAATACACTACTATTTTTTTTAAAAGATTCCAGTTTGGTTGATAAAGATAACCACAAAGACATAATAGCTCTGGACTTTTAACAGTGTCTGAGGTAATATCACATGACATACTGTTTCAGAACCCAGCTACACAATATCAATAAAATACATATTAAATGTGTTAAAAGTTGTTTAATATATGGCTTTCAAAAACTGTTTGTCAGAGGAGAATCATTCTCAAATGTGGATTTTGCACTGGGATTCCACAAAGATCCGATGTTATGGAACATTTTAACAAATGATTTGGAAAGAAATGTAAAATTGCTGCTGCTAAAATTTGCAGATGATAAGCTGAGGAAGACAGACATCCTTAATCAGTTGTCTAGATAAATTGGGGCAGCTCAATCAGAATGCATCTTAATATAACCAAATTAAAAAAATCTGCCAATAAATAATGAATACATACTTCATCTAGAGAAGATAAATTTTGAGTTATGAAATCTTTGTGAATAATATCTAATTTTTAGCATAGAAACAACATGGAACATGAATAAGACTATTATAAGATTTAATTCTCAAATATCCATATGAAAATAAAAGCAGGAAAGAGATATTACCTCTCAGTACTGAGATAATGTTTGATATTTTGTCTAGGCTAATGTCACCTTTTAAAACGCCTTAAAATGTTAAGGAGAATTTGAAGATATTATTTCACAGGTGAATATACCATAGAAGAGAAGAACGTCAGAAGCACTCAGTTTAGCTTATCAGAAAGGAAACTGAATGATAACTTGATTGCAGGGTAGAAACCAAATATTAGAGTTATCTTAATCTAGCTGGTACAGTAAAATCCAGTAGCTGGAAACTGAAACAAAGCATGTAATGTAAAAAGAAAAAATGTCAGTAAAATAATAATTGAGCCATCTGAAAAAAAACAACACAAGAGTGACGGATTTTCCATCTCTTGATTTTTCCATTAAAATCTGATGGAAGGGGTTATAGAATTTTCACTGTCTTCAGTAGATAGCAGATTATATTCCAAATATTACAAAGCCCAATCCATAAGCAAGGCCTTTATTTTATTATGCAGGCCCACAGTGTCAGAGGATGGTGCTGATGGTATGACAGTAGAAATTGAACCTTCCCATCAGTATTCTGTTACAGTTTGGTGCCATGTGACAGATGGCAGCAGAGAGGCAGTCTGACAGAGTGGTGTCTGAGATGGAAGTGCATATGAACGAAGGTCCATCACTGAATTCCTCTATGAGAAAAAAAAATGGCACCCACTGACATTCATTGACATTTGCTGAACATTGTTGGGGAACAAACAGTGGATGTGAGTACAGTGAGGCATTGGGTGGTGTGTTTCTGCAATGTTGATAGTGACATGAAAGATAAGCCATGTTCTGGCCCAGTCAGGTCATCTGCATGAACTAGCATATGGTACTGACTATGTTGAAAAAGGGTGTTTTGTAGCTGAGAATTTGCTCTATCAAAAAGTGTTATTGTGCTCTTTGCATCTGTTGTAGTTTCTGTGAAAATAAATAGGAGGCACTACTTTTGGAGTGATCAATATATTTACATACATTTAACATTGTTCTCACTGCTGCTTTTTTTTTTTTTTTTTTCCTTTTTTCCCTACTCTCTTTTCCTTCTCTGTCTTAATACATTTCAATTATATTTTATTTCCAATTCTCTCCCTCATCCCACTGTAGCGGGTGGGGGCAGGGGTGAGTGAATAGCCTGTTGCATTAAACCACAACACAATGTATGCAGCTTTGCATATCACAATATAGGGAAGAATAAAAACAACTAGTGAGTTCCAAAGTGATTTTCAACATTTTCCTTCACAGGTTGGTTTATAACTAGTGCAGGAGGCAGCAGGGAAGGAGTGGTAAGAAAATTGTGTGGAGCCAGACAGAGCAATCTTAAGCATCTCATAGATTCCTCTGAATGTTCTGTAGACCTCTGTTAACCTGGTTACTCTTGGAAGACAGGCACATGGCCTGGGGATCTACTTCATGGTGGGACACCCTAAAATTAAGCTTGATGAAACTCAAGGACATGTAGGCTTCTTCAATAAAATTACATATTGTATACACAGATGTAAAAAATATTCATCTGTTAGCAAGAAATAGTCAGAGATGAGCAATAAAAATTTATTTCCTAATTCTAGAAAGGAATCACAGAATGGAAGAATGGCTGAGTTTGCAGGAGACCTCTGCAGATCTCCTGGTCCATCCACCCTGGTCAAGCAGAACCACTAAGACCATTGCTTACAGTGGCACTGGAAGATCTTTAAGAATCAGACTCCACAGCCTGTCTGGGCAGCCTGTGCCAGTGCTCTGTCACCTTCACAGTATTTTAATTTGTGCCCATTGCTTCTTGCCCAGGCATCATGCACTGCTAAAAAGAGCATGGATTCAATACAAGAGATAGGCACAAAGAGGAAGATGACTGTCTTATTGAAATGAATGTTTAAGTTATAATTTTACAAACATCAGAGCCCTGAATTCAATGAATAGTTCAGTTCATCACCATGTATCACTGAACTCCTAGTGAAGCCACAGGAATATTTTGCTTGTAACTACATATTTTGTTTCTGCCCCCTCTTCCCAGTTCGGCAGTTCCTGATCTTCCTCTCCTCTTCACACACAGCGACAACATCAGGGAATAATCAGGGGAATGGTAGCACAGGCAATAGCAGGCAAATTTGGGAGCATAAGAAAAGCCTTCAAATTAAAATCCCCCATCTCCTTTTTTGAAATAATATATATATAAAAAGAATAAAAACTAGTTATAAATATACATAATTATGGAAAAAGATTAATGGAAGCATTGTAATCATTCAGTTTTCAGATCTTCTACTATCAGTGATATTTTCCCTATTGGATTCTCAGCAGTATCCTTTACAAACATTCCCAGTGCCAATTTTAACAAGCGAGCATCAACTAAGCACTAAAGGTATCAACCCACTGCTTTTCACTTAGTTAATAAGTTTACTAAATGATAACTGATGATGAAGTAGAGTGTAGATGAGATTCATAACACTACTTGCTGAGTGACAGATGAAGGAATGCATGCCCATCCCTTCAGATAGAACTGGCAACAAAAGCCATAAGGTCTGCACCTGTCACCACTGCACATTAGTTGCTGCGTGTATGACACCAAGCCAGTGCAGGCAATCTAAATACATGCTCACTTAAGAAAAAATAAAACTTCTGATATTTACTCTTCTAAGGGAGATTTTTAATGGCAGTTCCCTGTACTTTGCTAAATACTTTGCCACATTTTAGGTGAAGTAGATCCCTTTAGATCTGTTAAGACACAGCAACATATGATGTCTATTCTTTTCCAGTTTTTCCAGCATTTAAAAGGAATTTTGTGGCAGAATCTAGCATCAGGCTTCACATAACTATAACTGTCAGGTTTTTTCATTCTTGAGACCTAAAATACAAGTAATAACAAAATGGCTTTTAATAGATCTACAGTACGTTATTTTATGGGATAAAAAATTCTTTAACTATTTCAATTCCTAATAGTTTCCATATAATGCTGAGTATTTGCCAGAGAAACGAAGAATCTTTTCTCCCTATCTGCTACAGTTAAATTACATACAATTATTACATAATTACAGATGTGATGTCTTTCTTTGCAGGATAATCATAGGTGTAGCTTAAAAAATCTGCAGGTATTTAGGTTAAACAACCTGGCAGGTCAAGTGCTCAGAGTACCAGAACAAATTATCCCATATATGTGCTGAACATCCTCATTAGTATGTAACATGACAGCTCCACCTTCAAAGAAAGGCAAAAAGATTTCTGCAGAAAGATGTCTATGCACACGCATATATATATATATAGTCTATATATATATATTTATATATATATATATATATACATATATACACAATTTTTTTTTTTTTTTTTTTTTTAGAAAGAGCGACAAAGAGCTTTTGCTCATAGCTTATCTGCTAATCATCTTTTGCACCAATTAGGGTACACAGTTTGCATTTCTTAACTAAGAGGTGTCCTGGTTCACCAGTAAGTTTATTGGATTTAACAGTGTTACTCATTACAACTGGCACATAGGTAATGTTCAGCGCTTCTGCAAATAGTGTCATGATGTCTGAAATGCACAACTGGCAATCCTAATATGAGTCTCTGGTACCAAATCTCCAAACTTAATAACTTTAGTTTCACATAAGTTGTGTGGGGATAATAAGTCCCTTACTAGGTTTAAACTGTCACTCACTAAATATTTAGTCTAACTCTAACCTGGCTTTTAACTTTCTGTGCCAATTCTTGACTGCTTAAATTAGCATGATTATGCTCGTGGTTTAGATGAGGCAGGAAAAATGCTTTTATTATTACCTTCTATACTCAAGAGTTTTAGGTAAATGCTGCCAATCCAGTACGTAACTGCTACCAACCATATGTTGATTTCACCATGTTTGCATGTCACCTGACTTTCCCAAAATTCTTTTCAAATTCACTTGCTCTAGCAGGATTGCTCAGGGACATGATTTAGCGAAGGATTGTTAGTTAGGGTACTATGGTTAAGGTCATGGTTGGACTTGATGATCTTTAAGGTCTTTTCCAACCTGACTGATCCTATGATGCTATGACTTTATGACTGCTAGAATTTGAATGTTCTCCTCACATTCCTTTTTATTTTGTGCAATATTATTTCATGACTAATAGATTTCTCTTTGTATCATGCATGATTTTTTACCCTCTCCTCACTGAAAGTACTCAATTCATATTAACATACTGCTTTTTTCTTCTTTTTTATTCGCAATATCTTGAGTTTTTAAAGAGAGTATTAGGCTTTGCAATGAGGTTCAAAATTCCTTGCTCTAGAAGACTACCCAGTCCTTATCATGAAAAAAAAAGAATCCAGACAACATACTTTTGCACTCCAAAGAAAATTTATCATTGGGAATCTACTTGGATAAAGCAGGCAAACAAAAAGGATAGAGTTAGCACAAAATTTTTTTAAAAAACAAACTTAGTTTTCAGCAGCTGCTACCACCTGTACCTGCCTAATTCTAATTCACTGAGTTGCTGAAAGGGTGGATAACTTGATACTGTCTAAGTCTGCAGGAAAGAAGTACTGGCTGTAGCCCAAACACAGAGCTTAATATGGGAGAAAGGATTATTATTTTTAGTGCCAGAGGACAAGTCATTTTTCTCTGAAACAACTCTGTGGATCCTCTAATGAATCTAGCTTTGATACTGGCAAGCAGTCAAATCAAAACACAAACACCAAACACCTGTGTGCCAGATACACACAGCTGTATGTGTCTCACTCTGGATTCATTGTATTTTCCTATCCTAATTCTTTCTACACCACAAGTAAAACTATGACAGGGGATCTCATTACAACCCACATGATCCCTAATGGTGAAAGCTCTGTTCAATCTGTTTAGTTTATTATCTATCATTTGTATTGAATAGAACCAGCAAAGTCCCAATTGCAACTTGCAGCAGTAATGAAATAGGATCAAGCTGTCCTAAAAAGATGCGTGCACAAACAGGGTCTGCAACTACAGTGACACTAGTACACTAAGATGTTAGTCCTTGTACTGTAAACAGAGCAGTAACTGTGAGCATTGATCAAGACTTTCTTTTCCCTATGGTTACTTTCACTTGCATCTAGCCAGATTTTTGCACATACTGAAAACAGTTGTTGCCCACCCTGCAGTCTGAAACTGCTTTAGCCATATCTAACTAATCTTACTAATCCACTACACCCCAAAACTGATTTTGCACTAAGGACAGAGACTGAAAAGAAAGATAAAAAGAGTGTGAGGAAATATGTGGCTGTTTGGGTTAGGAGGTGAGGGAGACTGTCAGTTGGTGGCAAAATTATGATGAAAAATTCTACTGAATAAGAAGTTCAGCCTATGTGTGCAAACATACTGCTGTGTACTTTTTATGCACTGGAATTAATAATAGTCAGAAACAAAGTATGTTACATAGGGAATATTTAGTTGTGATTCAACTTGTGGCCAGATCAGCACCAGATTTGGGAGATTTTGGAAATAGGTAGATCCAAAACTGAAAACCAAACATCAGATGACTATTACTTGGTTTTCTTGGAGATATCAAGAAAAAGTGGAGGGCAAAAAAATAGCTATGAAACAGCAGAATCATTTGAATAGACACATAGTTGTGTAATGCTAATGTTTTCCAACTGATAGTACAGTAAACCTGGAGGACAAGTGGCATACCTGACAGTTTCTTAGAGATATTTTGAGTACTCCAAAACAATGTCAGTAGAGTAGCATTTAAATTTAAGCAAATAGGTCCTAAGCAGAGTGTTACCTACAGAACGACAGGACAATCTTGAGTAGTATTTTATCTAGCATGCCTAAGCCATTGTGTATAGAAAACTGACTAGATACTGAGTTGATTGAAGTGACTGATGCTCTGCTTGTTGCACATAGTTGTTTGCATCAAATAAAAACCCTGAAATTATCATACACCATCCATACACTAAATCACAGATAATTCTGCCTGAACATATGAATTTCACTCATGTTATGTATAGTCTGTGCTATGAGAGTTTATACACAAGCAATAAATTATGCATAAAACACAGGTGAAAAGTTCATATTTTTGAAAAAATCTTACCAACTTACTAGAATATGGAAATGCAGCTAGTAAATCATAGAATCATTGAGTAATTAAGGTTGGAAAAGTCCACTAAGATCATCTAGTCCAACTATCAATCCATCACAACCATGATCAAAATATATCAAAAAGGATTTCAAGAGTTTAGGGTGAATGGTTGAAGGAGTGGGTGCGCAAGTGATATTTTCCTCTCTCCCTTCTGGGGTGGTGAGGGATACAGAGCAGTCTAGTAAAGCGCAGGCTTTGAATAAGTGGCTGAAAGGGTGGTGCGGCCATGGGAACTTTGAGTTCTTTGATCATGAGGCAGTTTACTCAGCGTCTGGCCTGATGGCTGTGGAAGAGTCTTACCCATCTCTGAGGGGAAAGTGGATCCTAGCCCAGGAGCTGGCAGGGCTTGTTGAGAGTGCTTTAAACTAGGTATGAAGGCAGATGGAATAAAATGATGCTCACTAGGGTGGAGTGAGTAGTTCAGAAATTTCAACTAGATTTGATGGGGGGAATGGGTGGAGGTCAGTGGGACAAAGGAGGGCTTGGGGATGTTGTCATTGTAAGATGGCAGGGATGAGCCTCTGAACGGTCCTGTAGGATCTCCTAGGAACTCCTCAGAAGAGCTAATGTTGCTGACCCGCCATCCAAAACCTCCTTGTGTCCCTCTAGGAAGCAACGGGGGAAAACTTCAGAATTCTTTTGGAGGTTTGAGAGAGGACCCCTCTAGAAAGGTAGTCTGTCAGAAAGCCCAGCTGAAGATCCTTTACACTAATACACACAGTATGGGAAATAAGTAGGAGGAGTTGGAAACCATGATGTGCTTGGAAAATTATGATCTGGTTGCTATCACAGAAATTTGTGGAATGAACCCCATGATTGGAATTCTCTGACTGAAGACTATAGGCTCTTCAGAAGGGATAGATAGGGTAGGAAGGAGGGGGACTTTTATGTTAGAAAGTAGATAGATTGTGAAGAGCTGTGTCTGAGTAACAGCCATGACCAGGTTGAAAGCTTATGGTTGAAAATCGGAGATCAGTCCAGTAAAGGGCATCTAATGGTTGGGGTTTGCTACAGGCCACGTGATCAGGGGGAGCCTTCTTGCTTCAACTGCAGGAGGTGTTGCACTCGGACTCTTGTCCTCATGGGGGATTTCAACCACCGCTTATCTGCTGGGATAGTAGCACAGTGCCAGACAATCCAGGATATTCCTGGAGTCTGTTGAGGGTAACTTCCTGGTCCAGGTATTAGATGGAATGATCCAAGGTGATGCCTTACTAGACCTGGTGCTCACCAATGTGGAGGGGAGCATTAGAGAGGTTTAGATTGGAGGCAGCCTGGGCTGTAGTGACCATGCCCTGGTGGAGAATGCAGGCCAGGCAAAAAGTAGGGTGAGGACCCTGAACTTCAGGAGGGTGAAATTCTGTCTGTTCAAGGAACAGCTGTGTGGGATATCATGGGAAAGTGTCCTTCAGGGCATGGGAACAGAACAGAGCTGGCAGCTCTTAAAGGAAGGACCCTTCTGAGTGTGCAATAGCTCTCAATCCTCCTGCAGAAGAAATCGAGCAAAGAAACCAGGTGACTGACATGGCTGAGCAAGGACCTGCAGTTTAAACTGAGGGAAAAGAGAGAAATGTTCAGGAAATGGAAGCAGACCTGTGTAGCCTGGAAAGAATATAAGGACATTGTCTGCAAGTGTAGAAATAAGATTAGGAAAGCCAAGATACAGATAGAGCTGAATTTGGTAAGGGATATGAAAAATAACAGATACATAAACAGGAAGAGACAGATCAAGGAGAGTGTTCCCCCTCTGATAAATGATGATGGAGAACTGGCTTCCTCAGACATGGAAAAAGCTGAAGTGCTCAATAAGTGCTTTGCCTTGGTCTTCACTGGTTGTTGGGCTCCTCCCCATGTCTGCCAGCACCTGAAACTCTAAGTTGACAGAAGCAGATTCTGTCCGACTATAACAGTGGAACAAGTCCAAGACCTTCTCATGAAACTGGCTGTATGTAAGTCCATGGGGCTGGATGATATCCATCATGGGGTTCTGAGAGAGATGACTGATGTGGTTGCTGAGACACTCTCCATCATATCTGAAAAATCATGGCTGTCTGGTGAAGTCTCTGGTGACTGGAAAAAGGGAAACATTACTCCCATTTTTAAGAAAGGGAGTAAGGATGACCTGGGGAGCCACAGGCCAATGAGCCTCACCTCTGTGCCTGGGAAGATCATGGAGCAGATCCTCCTAGAAGCTTTGTTAAGGCATGTACAAGATAAAGAGGTGATTCGAGACTATCAGCATGGTTCACCAAGGGCAGATCGTGCCTGACCAATCTGGTGGCTTTCTATGATGGAATGACACCATGGTGGACAGGGGAAGGGCAATGGGATGTTATCTATCAGGATTTCTGCAAAATCTTTGACATGGTCACTCACCACACCCTTCTCTCTAAACTAGAGAGATATGGATTTGAAGGATGGACTGTTTGGTGGATTAAGAACTGGTTGGCTGGTGGCAGCCAAAGGGTTGTGATTAATGGTTCTACGTCAGTGTGGAGGCCAGTCACAAATGGTGTCCCTCAGAGGTCGATCTTGGGATCAGTGCTCTTCGATATCTTCATCAATGACATAGAGATGGCATGGAGTGCACCCTCAGCAAGTTTGCATACAACATCAAGCTGAGCGGTGCAGTAGATACACTGGAATCAAGGGAAGCCATCCACAGGGACGTGGACTGGCTGGAGAAGTGGGCCCATGTAAACCTAATGAGGTTCAACAAGGCCAAATGCAAGGTGCTGCACTTGGGCTGGGCAATCCCAATGTTTATTCAGAGTGGGAGAAGAATCCGTCAAGAGCGGCCCTGTGGAGAAGGACTTGGTAGTCTGGTAGATGAGAAGCTGGACACGAGCCAACAGTGTGAGCTTGCAGCCAGAAGGCCAACTATATCCTGGGCTACATTAGAAGAGAAGTGGCCAGCTGGGTGATTGTGTACTTGGCTATTATGAGGCCCCATCTGGAGTAATTTATCCAGGCCTGGGGACCCCAATACAAGAAAGACACAGCTCTTAGAATGAGTCCAGAAGAGGGCCAATAAGATGATCAGAGGGCTCTCCTATGAGGAAAGGTCGAGGGAACTGGGATTTTTTAGCCTGGAGAGGAGAAGGCTCTGGGAAGACCTCATTGTGGCCTTTCAATACTTAAAGGGAGCATATAAACAGGAAGGAGAACGGCTGTTTACGAGGGTGGATAGTGATAGGACAAGGGGGAATGGTTTTAAACTGAGCCAAAGGAGGTTTAGGTTAGATATTAGGACAAAGTTTTATCACTCAGAGGGTGTTGACACACAGGTTGCCTAAGGAGGTTGTTGATGCTCCATCCCTGGACACTTTCAAGGCCAGACTGGATGTGACTTTGGGCAGCCTGGTCTGGTGGCTGGCAACTTTGCCTTTGGCAGGGGTGTTGCAACTAGATGATCACTGTGGTCCTTTTCAACCCAGGCCATTCTATGATTCTATGATGATCACTAAATCATGTCCCTCAGTGCCACACCTACACGTGTCTTGAAAGCCTCCAGGGACAGTGACTCCACTATCTCCCCAGACAGCCTATTCCAATCCAGCACCACTCTTTCTGAGAATAAATTTTTCCTAATATCCAACCTGAAAGTCCCTTGCTGCACCTTAAGGCCATTATCTCTCATCCTATCACTGTTTATCTGGGAGAAGAGGCTAAACCCCACCTCACTACCACTTTCTTTCAGGTGTTTTTAGAGATTGATAAGGTCTCCCCTGAGTCTCTTCTAGATTAAACAATCCCAGTTCCTTCAGCTGCTCCTCATAAGACTTGTACTCTAGACCCCTCACCATTTTTGTTCCCATCTCTGGGCACATTTGAGGATCTCAGTGTCCTTCTTGTACTGAACATAGTACTCGACGTGCAGCCTCACCAGTGCTGAGTACAGACAGACGATCAGCTCCCTGGAACAGCTGTCTGCAATGTTTCTGATACAAGCCAGAATGACATCAGTCTTCTTGGCCACCTGGGCACACTGCTGGCTCTTGTTCAGCCAGCTGTCAGGTAACACCCCCCAGATCCTTTTCTTCCATGCAGCTTTCCAACCACTTTGCCTCAAGCAATGATGAATGGAATTATTGTGACTGAAGTGTAGGACCTGGCACGTGGTCTTGTTGAATCTCATACAACTGGCCTTAACCCATCAAACCAACCTGTCCACCCTTCTGAAAGGCTTTCCTACCCTCAAGGAAGAATACACGTGTCCAACCCAACTTCTCAAGAATACTATGGGAGACAGTGTCAAAGGTTTTTGGATGATCTGGATAGATTACAGTCACAGCCTTTCCCTCTTCCATCAAGCTGATCACTCAATCATAGAAGGCTGGTAAAACAGGACCTGACTTTCATGAACCCATGTTGGCTAGACCTGATCCTCCGATTGTCCCATACACGCTACTTGATTGCACAAAAGACAATCTGCTCCATGATCTTCCCTTATACTGAGGTCAGGCTGACAGGCCCAGAGTTTCCTAGATCTTTCTTTCAACTCTTCTTGTAGATAACCATCACATTAGCAAGTCTCCAGTCATCTGGGATCTCTTTGACTGACCTGGACTGCTGATAAATGATGGAAAGCAGGTTAGCAGTCGCTTCTATCAGCTTCCTCAGTACCCTCATGTGGATCCCATCTTGGACTTGTGGATCACATGGACTTTGAAACTGTCCAGGTAGAAGACAAAGTCCTATCCTTGTCTTCTACCTCAAGGGGCTGAGTACTGGCTTGATATTAAGTACAGAAGTAAAAAAGGCATTGATAATCTCAATCTTTTCCTTGTCCTCAATGATAGCATTCCCTGTCATGTCCAACAAAGGCAGGAGATTCTCCTTAGCCCTTCTCTTGCTGTTCATATATTTGTGAAAACATTTTTTACTGTTGTTGCGATTTAACTCATCAGGTAGCTAAACACTATATAGTTGTTCACTCACTCCCCCTCTCTCATTGGGATGGGAGACACAGTTGAAAAAAAAACAATGTATAACTTCTGGATTGAGATAAAACTATTTAATAACATAGAGAAAAGAAGAGGGGGAAAGATAGCGTTCTCTGTTTGTAAACAGCAGGTCTAATGGGACAGCTCCCCTGGTAGGCTTACTTACCAGCTGTCTCAGAAAGCTATCTTCCTTACACTCCAGGAACCTCCTAAACTATTTTGTCACTGCTGTATTGTTTCCAGCAAATGTCAGGTAAGTTGAAGTTCCTCACAAGAACCAAAGCTACCAATTACATGACTTCTGTCATTAGAGAAAAGAAAACTTCTTTTGCCTCTTCTTCCTGGTTGGGAAGTTTGAGATATTTGTTGGTGACCTTGTATGTGGTAAACCTAATTGCCTACCAACCTTCTTTTGTTCCTGGCAGAAGCTGTCTTGGGGCATAAGGATGACCATCTCAACCTAGCCAGCCGTCTGGATGGACTTTCTTCAATATACACACTTACCTTTGAGTCCCACAGCCTCATACTTTTGTGCAAGGGCACTGCATATAAGGACACACAATATATATACAGATAAATTCATAAGCCTGCATATTGTCTATGTCACCTACATCTCTATGATATTGGAAAAAAAGCCTGAAAAAAAGCACTGAAATTAATTAGGCTAAGTAAAAGACAACAATGTGCAGTACCCTTCAGACATTATATTTCAGGGACTTGTTTAGAATTGTTTTTCAATATTGCTTTCTGGTTCAGGATTGATTATCACACACGCAAAAAAAGAACTCTACATCACCCTCCATGATAATTTCTCATTTCTCAGTAACAGTTCTCACTTTCTTGACAGAGCTTGACAGAGCTCTTCCCAGAAGCTGAAACTTCTGTCACTGATTACTTCAAATTCACAAATATTTACTGTCTTGGTCAGTTAGAAAAAGCAAACATGCAAAATTAATTCCATCTCGACATATCTAGACTTCAGCAAAGCCCTTAACACTCTCCCACAATATTCTCCTGAAGAAGCTGGCAGCCCGTGGCTTGGACAGGTACGCTCTTGGCTGGATAAGGAACTGGCTGGAAGGCCGAGCCCAGAGAGTAGTAGTGAATGGAGCTAAATCCAGCTGGCAACTGGTCACGAGTGGTGTTCCCCAGCAGTCAGTGCTGGGGCCTGTCCTGTTCAATATCTTTATTGATGACCTGAATGAGGGCATTGAGTGCACCCTCAGTAAGTTTGTGGAATGTTTAAGGAATGTTTGAATTTTGTATTGAGGAATATGGTTTAGTGAGAACTGTTGGTGATTGGTGGATGGTTGGACTGGATGATCTTGTAGGTCTTTTCCAACCTTGATGTTTCTGTGATTCTATTGTTCTGTGATTTTGTGGCCTCAAGGAACCTAGGAGAGGAATTAAATTTAAATGATTAACATTTATTTATTTATTTGTTTGGTAGGAGTGGAACAGTGGAAATTACAAGAAAGAACACATTTTACTTAGCAATGAATTCTTGGAGAATCTTTTGCTTTGGAGTTTGCATCAATTCTTAGAAATAATCTGTATTCAATCAACTTCCAAAAAACCTTGGAAATTTTTGTAGTATACCAGCCTGTGTCCTCACTAGGGGAAGGAGATGAAGATTAAGATGTCAGCTGTACATTATGTTTCCATTTCCTTATAGATACACTAAGTCCTATATACTATTTGCATGGGACAGTAGTAAGATTTTCATTATATAAACTAGCAATTGGGATGTTTTAGTTACCAAACTGTTTATTGGAGAAAAGGCTACTTTGGTGGAAAACAAGTGAAAGAATGAAACCATGAAAACCGTGAAAATTAACAACATAGATAGGCAATTGGCTGAAAGAAAGATGTAAAAACAAGAGTCATTATTTCTATAATTAATTCTATTCATTAATTCTATAATTTCTCCCAGCTTCTATTTATTAGTGTTATGTTCTAAGAAATCCTAAAATGTGCAACAGAAACAAGAAATTTTCCAGCAGTGCACTCAAGTGCCTGGCTGAAAACAAGTCGCACTCCTTGAAATGTCTGCCAAGAAAAAGAAGTACATGGTGAATCACACATTTGCATAAGTTAGGAATAAAAACACTAGGCAGAAATCCAAGCTGCCAGCACTGCTATATAATGCCCCAAGCCAAACAGCATGAGGAAACTCACAGTGCTACTCAGTAAAAGTTTTGAGAAAGACCATGCTGGGCTCGGCCTCTTTCAGGAGCTCCATTGGAGTTGTGGTTTGGCCGATCATCACAGTCATGGATTTACTATTTCAGCTAAAGTTAATAGCACAGCCCATGTGAAAGAGTGAGCACTCTCATCACGTTAGTTAAAGTCATTTATCAGTAGCCTCGTGTGTGGTAAACCTAATACTGTAAAAGCTAGAAAAATCTGGACATGCAAAATACATACATACAGAACCTCTATCTCACTCTCACACACACATACAAAGAGCATTCAAAAACTGTGTCATATCCTATATACCATAAACCAGACTGAGCTACTTAAAAAAATACTACTACCTGAGTTTCTTTTAATTGCTGTCTGTATTTTTAAACTGTTAGTAAGAAGGTAGTTGGTTCATATTTTTCAAGGTTCGTACTACAAGAACACTGGCCACAAGCTTGTTTAAAAGAGAGAAAAATAGTTATCTATGTTTATCTCTATGATTCTAGCTAGCATGCAACATAAACTAAAGTAAACTTAGTAAAACTAAGCAGCACTACAAATAATAGACTACAGCATTTATTTTCTTCATTGTCTTGATGTTCTCCTAAATTGAACAGCAATACCAAATTTTAGGAGTATAACTATTGTGCTAGGTACCATCTGACAATCTGTTGCAACCAATCTGTTTGATATCCTTAAGTTTATGTACTATGACTGTCAGAACATTAGAGAATATTAAGTTCTGTACTTTCCCAGTCACCTGAGTATAAAGCTTGCATAAAGGCTTTTATAGTATGTGCATATGTTGCATATACATGCTGAACATGTTTTTGTTTATTTCTCTGTAGGCCTGTGGTCAGAAGAGAAACTGAGAAAGGAAAAGGCAGATTTTTAATTTAAACAATAATCTCACAAATGAGCCAGATAAATTCAAATGTAATAGAAGAGTCAATTTTTCCACAGGCCACAACATAGAATGCACTGAATTGGAAGAGACCTTAAAGACCATCTTGTTCTAATCTCCCTGCTGTGGGCAGGCTTGCTACCCACCAGCTCAGACTGCTTTGGGTCTAATCCAAACTGGCCTTGAGTGCCTCCAAGGATGAGGCACCCACAGCTTTTCTGGGCAGCCTGTGCCAGTGCTCAGTACCCTCTGAGTAAAAAGATTGCTCCTAATATCTAATCTAAATCTCCCTTCTTTTAATTTAAAACAATTCATCCTTGCCCTTTCACTACCTTCTTTTGAAAAAAGTTAATTTATTTCCTACTTATTAGCTCCTTTTAAGTAATGGAAGGCCACCATCAGTTTTCCCCTGAGACTTCTCTCCTCTGAATTGAACAAGTCCAGCTTCCTCAGCCTGTCTTCATAGGAGAAGTGCTCCAGTCCTCCCATCATCTCTGTGGCTCTCCTCTGGACCCCTTTCAAGAGATTCATATCTCTCCTGAGCTGGGGGCACCAGGCCTCTGCACAGTACTCCAGGTGGAGCCTCACTGGCAGAGTAGAGGGGGACAATCTCCCACCTTGCTGGCCACTCATTTTTTATGTAGCCCAGGATACTATTGGCTTTCTAAGCAGCAAGTGCACGCTGTTGTCTCATTAAACTTTTCATCCTTAAATCTCCTTCTCTGCAGGATTGCTCTCAAGTTCTTCTCTTATTCTGTACGTATATCTGGGATTGCCCTAATCCAGGCAAAACATCTTGCACTTGGCCTTGTTGAACTTCATCATGTTCACATGGGTTCACTTTTCAAGCCTGTCCCTTTGAATGGCATCCCTTCTATTTATTGCATCAACTGCACCATGCAGCTTAGTGACACCTGCAAAGTTGCTGAGGGTTCACTCAATCCCATCATCTATGTCATGGATGTCCAGTCATGTCGTGGAGCTGACCCATTGTTGCCTTTTGCACCATACATTGTCTCACTGTGCTCACACTCCCTAATTGTTCTGTGTAAACATTCACTCAGTGACAATAGATGCCTTTTTTTCCACACGGAGCAATTAATTTCCAATCTTTACTTCCTCTGCACTTCCATATCAGATGCCAAGTTGTCAGACTATCTCTCTGCTGCCATTTTTCATATGACAAAAATATGTAATTGAATACTGGTGGGAATAAACTTTACCACCTTTCCACCAACATGCACCTCTGATATTGTAGGCCAACATAATAAAATAGCAGGCATTACTTATGGAACAACCCTCACGTAATATTGTTCATGTATATCCGGGGTAATTTAAAAGGATGTGGCCAGCAGGGGGAGGGAGGCCCTTTGCTTTGCGCTGGTGAGGCTATGTTTAGCCTATTGTGTTCAGTTCCGGGCTCCCCGGTTTAAAAAAGACAGGGATCTCCTAGAAGGAGTTCAGTGGAGGGCCACAAAGATGATAAAGGTTGTGGCCGTCCAGCCCTTCCTCCTTTGTGAGGAAAAGCTAAGTAACCTGGGTCTGCTTAGCCTGGGGAAAAGAAGACTGAGAATCTTGGATTTCTTTACTGTTGCAGTTCATCAAAGCTAACTTGAAAGTCCTTGTCCTCGTAAGCCCTCAACCTTTATCATATCATACTGCAGAAGACACAATGTCAGTTGCCCATTGCATAAACACCATTGTAATAGGTTATGCTGTCTCTTGTATTATTACAGCCAACTTAGATGCAAAAACTAAGCATGGTTGTGAATACACTCACAGAGCCAACATGGAAAGCATGGAAGAACAAGATCAGCTTCTATGTGGATTTGGAAAGTCCACCCCAGGTGCGGGCTAACCCTGAGCAGATAAGAGCCAAACCACTCCTGTCTTGGGGGCCAGACAGGTCCTTCCTTCTTCAGGAAGGATTCATCTATTAGTCTACATACAGCCAAAGCTACTGTGAAAGGAAATCTGAATGTCCAGAAACACTGCTCTATAGAGATAAATTGCTGTGTAACTCACTGGCTCTTGTCTGTATAGAATCATAGAATCATAGAATCACACAGCTGGAAACGACCTATAAGATTATATAGTGCAACTGTCTTCTCATTACCACTGCTACCACAAGCTACTAAACCATATCTTGCAGTGCCTTATCCAGACGCCTCTTCAACACTGCCAGGGACAGCAACTCCACGACCTCTCTGGGCAGGCCATTCCAGTGGCTGACCACTCTCTGAGAGAAAAAGTTTTTCCTCATGTCTAACCTAAACCTCCTGTGATATAACTTGCTGCCATTTCCCCGGGTCCTGTTCCTTGCCTGCAAGAAGAGGCCCTCTTCACCACAACCTCCCTTCAGGAAGTTGTAGAGTGCAATGAGGTCTCCCCTGAGCCTCCTCTTCTCCAGACTAAACAATCCCAGCTCCCTCAGCTGCACCTCCTAAGATTTGTGCTCCAGACTCCTCACCAGTTTCGTTGCCCTTCTCAGGATGCGCTCCAGGGCCTCAGTGTCTTTCCTGTAGTGAGGGGCCCAAAACTGAACACAGTACTCGAGGTGCGGCCTCACCAGTGCTGAGTGGAGGAGGATGATCACCTCCCTGCTCCTGCTGGCCACACTAGTTCTAATGCAGGCCAGGATGCCATTGGCCTTCTCGGCCACCTGGGCACACTGTCGGCTCATGTTCATCTGAGCATCAACCAACACTCCCAGGTCCCTTTCCTCTTCACAGTCATCTAGCCACTCGTCTCCAAGCCTATAACATTGCCTGGGGTTGTTGTGGCCAAAGTGCAGGACCCAGCATTTGGTCTTGTTGAACCTCATCCCATTCACCTCAGCCCAGTGATCCAGCTTATCTAGATCCCTCTGAAGGGCCTCCCTACGCTCAGGCAGATAGACAACACTTCCCAACTTGGTGTCATCTGCAAACTTACTGAGGGTACACTCAATCTCCTCATCTAGGTCATCAATAAAGATATTAAGCAAGATGGGCTCCAGTACCAACCCCTGGGGGACACCACTCGTAATGGGTCACCAGCTGGAGTTAACTCCATTAACCACCACCCGCTGGGCATGGCCCTCTAGACAGTTTCTTACCCAAAGAAGTGTGTACCTGTCCAGACCATGGGCAGCCAGTTTCCCCAAAAGCAGCCTGACCGTGTCAAAGGCTTTCCTGAAGTCTAAGTAGTCTACATCAACAGCCCTTCCCTCATCTACCAGTATGGTCACCCAGTTGTAGAAGGAGATGAGGTTGGTCAAGCACAACTTGCCTTTCATGAACCCGTGCTGGCTGGGCCTGATCCCCTGGACACCACGCACATGCCATATGATCTCACCCAAGATGATTTGCTCCATTACTTTCCCCGGTACCGAGGTCAGGTTGACAGGCCTATAGTTCCCCAGATCCTCCTTATGGCCCTTCTTGAAGATGGGAGTCACATCAGGGACCTCTCCAGTTAACCAGGAGCGCTGATAGATGGCCCTGAGCGGCTCGGCTATCACTCCCGCCAGCTCCTTCAGCACCCAAGGGTGTACCCCATCCGGTCCCATGGACTTGTGACAGTCCAGATGGAGGAGGAGCTCTCTGACTCTCTCCACCTGAATCGCTGAGGGTATATTCTGAGCATCCCAGACTTCCAGATCAGGGAGTAAAATGCCCAGAGGATAACTAGTCTGGCTATTAAAGGCAGATTTAAAGAAGGAATTGAGGACTTCAGCCTTCTCCTTGTCCTCAGTGGCTACATTCCCTGCTGCATCAAGTATAGGATGAAATTTTTTTCTTCTTTTGCCATTGATATATTTATAAAAGGATTTTTTATTGTCTTTTAGTGCAGTAATTCAATCTGAGATCGAGTTGTGCTTTTGCCTTCCTAACTTCCTCCCTGCATACCTTAGCAACTTCCTTGTAATCTCCCCAAGTAGCCTGCCCCTTCTTCCAGAGGACATAGACTCTCTTTTTCTCCCGGAGTCTCAACAGTAGTTCCCGGCTCATCCATACCGATCGTCTTCCCCTATGGCTCGCCTTACAGCACTCAGGGACAGCTTGTTCTTGTGCCTTTAAGATTTCTGTCTTGAGGAGCGTCCAGGCTTCCTGGACCCCTTTACCCTTGAGAAGTGACTCCCAAGGGACCCGTGCTACAAGCGCCCTGAACAGATCAAAGTCTGCCCTCCAGAAGTTCAAGAAAGTAGTTTTGCTGGTCACTCTTTTGACATCTCCAAGAATAGAGAAATCTACAACTCCATGGTTGCTCTGCCCAAGATGGTCCCCAACCTTCACTTCTACCACAGTCCTTCTCTGTTAGCGAAGACCAGGTCTAGCAGGGCACCACCCCTGTAAAATCTCTGTTCCTGTGAGGAATCCCATGCAGATGGGCTTTATTTGCATTTACGTGAATTTTCAATTGTAGACATTTCAGTTATGCCTATCCTGACAGAATGCATTATTTTTGTCACGGCAATGTAATGATATTTAATAGAACTCATTTGAAATCCATTACTGCATCTGTATACTTCTCATTAAAATACATTGTTCTAATAATAATGTAATTAAACTTTAATTTTGGCTAAAATTATTATTATATTTTAGCAACTCAGCCTAAATTTGACACTTCCCCTCTCATTGTAATCCCTATTCACCCAAATGTAGCTTGCAGCCAACTCATTAAATTAAAATTACTATATTCATTTTTCATAACCTAAAGCAAGAAGCAATTAGAAATCTGTGCATGATTCTTAGTAAGATGTCTGGTACTCAACTAAATAATCAATGTCACTTCAACGGAAGAAACATAAAGACTGTTTTGTTGTTTTTTTTTAATTAACCTGCCTTTAAGAAGAGAACAAAATGATTGAGACTAGAATGAGAGAAATGAGAGCTAACACCTGTATCTGCTGAAAGCCTTCTATTTAACTTGAGTGAAATTATTAAAATTTTCTACAACTGCTTTGTGTTACAATATTTTGCTTGTTATGTTCTAAGTGTAAAGATCTTGAATTAGAAAATATTTAAAATATATATATATATTTTTCAATTCCTTTTAGCATGAAGGAGTTAACAGTGCCAACGTAAATGATATTTTGCAGGGAAAACAGAATAGCTAGCATTATCTGCTGTATAATTATTTTCTGTTAATTGAAACCTTGCACATTAAATTGTGATATTTGTCTGTATAATCCTTTGCAATTACATATTCTACAAAGAAATGAATTTCAATTATTTTTTATTCCAAGTCTAAACTTTAAATAGCCCCTATCATTTGTAACAGAAGACACAACACTTTACTTATGTTGTGACCAGTACCTAAGCCTTTAGAATATTTTTTTTTATGAAACTGAGAGCAAACTGAAAAAAATAGTAAATATTTTGCCATTTTCAAATTACAACATTTGCCCACTAGATCCAACACAGATGGAGATAAAAGCTCCTCCAAGAGCAAAAAGCGCATCTTTTTTTTCTATTGCTACAAAATATTGATGAAGTGCTCTATTGAGGGAGAGATCTCATTAATTATTTGATTTACAGGAAAAGAAGACGGAGGGAAATGAGTGCCCTGGCTAATGCCATGATGTACCATCTTGAGACTTAAGATCTTTTTAATGTATTTGTCAGTGATGCAGCTGAAAGAGGAAAGAGGAGTTGAATGGATCCATTAATTTAATTGAAGCGAGCTCTGACAAGAGATAAAACATCTCAAGCCCTGCATCTCTTCAAACTACATCGGTACTATAGTAAACAGCCTGTGATCCACAGAAATAAGCACACAAAAAAAAGGAAAGAAAAAAAAAAGAAAGACAAAAAAAGCTAAGGGTATGCATAGATTCTAGAGACCTCAAGGCCAGAGAATATCTACAGAGGCAGAAGATAATAGACTAAAGAGGCTCTCCCTTCATGCAACATCACAAAGTATTCAGCATCTACTACATTCATTCAACTGTTCTCCCATGAACAACTCTTGGGTTAACTATAAGTGATTATGGAATTCTTGCAGAAAAGTTTTATTTGTTCTTTTTTTTTCATGTACTCTATCTTGTCGTCTCTTGAAAGACGGAAGAGAAATAAACTTTCAGCTATCTTGGTAGAAGTTCTTATGTTGCTCCTGTCTTTCAGGTGTCTCACTCTTAAACCTCATGAGGCTGCCAGAAACCTGTCTTAAAATAATGCTACCACTTTTAACTATACTTTTACTTATTTAGCAGTCATGAACATATGCAATTAACACTATAAGCAATTCTCAGTAACAAAACACTACAGTGGCATTTCCTATTCTCCATCACAAAGGAAGGAATAATTGAAAAGCTATATGGTGCTAAGCTTGTCTGTCAGGTTAAACCAAAATATTCTTTTGGCACCCAATGAGGAGCACAAAGGATAACAATAATGATAGGTATGACCAGAATATGTTAAATCAGATTTGTTATAAGAATTATAATAATAGTTACTCATCACAATGATTATTTAGTCACAATATTTTATTTGCTCTCAAGATGTTTTTCTTAACTCCTTTCTTGTTTATTAACTGTGGGTACTTGTCTTGGTTTATCATTAATGAAACCAGGAAAAGTGTTTCCCCAGCATCAAGACTACAGCACTGAAGAAGAGACAGTTGTAGTTGATTCCTTCCTATAGGGAAGTGAAAGTCCAATATGCCAAGCAGACCTTCTTAAGAAGTCGGCTGTCTTCCTGAGACCCAGGTGTGAGATATCATCCAGAAACTGCCTAGCCTGGTACAGCTAACAGATCACAACCCCCTACTGCTTTTCCATATAGGTGGAGAAGAGGCAGATATCTACATCAGGAAAGGAATAGAATGTGAAAAGCTGTCTCTTAGAATCCTTAGAGTTGGAAGGGACATTTAAAGCTCATCTAGTCCAACTCCCCTGCAGTGAACAGGAACATCCACAGCTAGTGGAAACAGGAACAGATTACTGGAAGGACTAGTCTGAGCAGCCAGCAATCAGGTTAGGAAAGCTAAAACCCAGACAGAATTAAATCTAGCCAGGGATATAAAAGGGAACAAGAAGAAATTCTACAGGTATATCAGTGATAAAAAGAAGGTCTAGGTCTAGAAGGAAACTGGATACCTGGTCACAAGGGATACAGAGAAGGCTGAGGTGCTAAGTGACTTCCTTGCCTCAGTCTTCTCCAGCAAGGAATCTAGCCACACCACCCATGTTGCAGAAAGCAAAGTTAAGAACTGGGAGAAGGTAGATCTGTCTGCTGTAAGTGAAGATCAGGTTTGAGACCATCTAAAGAACCTGAAGGTGCACAAGTCCATGGGACTCAGTGAGATACATCCCTGGGTTTGGAGGGAACTGGAAGACGAAGTTGCCAAGACACTATCCATCCTATTTGAAAGGTCATGGCAGTCTGGTGAAATTCCCACTGATTGAAAAAGGGAAAACATAGACCCCTTTTTCAGGAAGGGAAAAAAAGAAGATCCAGGAAACAGCCAGTAAATCTCATCTCTGTGCCTGTGAAGACCATGGAGCAGATTCTCTGGAAGGCCACACTGAGGCACATGGAAAAGAAAAACAAGGTGATGGTAACCAACATGGATTCAGCAGGAGAAGGTCATATCTGACAAACTTGGTAGCCTTTTATGGTGGATTTACAGCATCAGAGGATAAAAGAAGAGCAACTGAAGTCATCTGTATAGACTTGTCCAAAGTTTTTGACAGTGTCCCACATGACATCCTTGTAGCCAAATTGGAGAAACATTGATTTGATGGATGGACCATTCTCTGGATAAGGAATTGGCTGCATGGTCACACTTGGAGTGTTGTGGTCAGCAGCTTAACATCCAAGTGGAGACAGGTGATGAGGAATCAGTGCTGGGGCTGGTGTTATTTAACATCTTTGCTGGCAACATACACAGTGGCATTGAATGCACGCTCAGCAAGTTGGCAGATTACACTAAGCTGAGTGATGCAGTTGACATGCTATGGGGAAGCGGTCTCATTCATAGGGACCTGCACAGGCTTGAGTTGTGGGTCCATGCCAATCTCATCAATTTAAAAATATCAAGTACAAGCTCCTGCATCTGGGTCAGGACAATCTCAAGCACAAATACCTGTTTGATGGAGAATAACTTGAGAGCAGCCTTGTGGAGAAGCATTTGAGACTGCAGGTTGATGAAAGACTCAGCATGAGCCATCAATGGACTTGCAGTCCAGAAGGCCAACTGTATCCTGTGTATCATCAAGAGAAGTATGATCAGCAGGTCAAAGGAGGTGATTCTGCCTCTCTGCTCTGCTCGCATGAGACCCCACCTGCATTCAGTTCTGGAGCCCTCAACACAAAAAGGACATTGAGCTGCTGAAGATGCTTCAGACAAAGACTGTCGGAGGGCTAGAGCACCTTTCCTATGGGTACAGGCTGGGGATCTTCAGCCTGGAGAAGAGAATGTTCTGAGGAGACCTTAAGTGGTCTTCCAGTACCTGAAGGGGACCTATAGGGAAATGGCTTTAAATTGGAAGAGGGTAGACTCAGATTGGATATTAGGAATAAATTATTTGCTGTGAGGGTGGTGAGAGACTGGAACAGGATGCCCAGAGAGGCTGTAGATATCCCCTCCATGGAGGCATTCAAGGGTAGGCTGAATGCCTTTGAGAGGCATCCCTGTTTATAGCAGGGAGGTTATAAATAGATGATCTTAAAGGTCCCTTCCAACCCAAACCATTCTGTGATACTGTGAATATAGCAGAGCAAGTTTTTGAGAAAGGAAAGAAAATAGTCCAAATCCCTTTGAAAGCTGGTTTTCCTATCTGCAAGGAATCTGCAAGGAAATTCAGATTTTAAGAGTAAAATGGCAAGAAGGGTGCTATTAGATCCCTAGGAATGTGATCAACAAAGTAACTGCTGTGTTTCCATCCATTAGCAAGAAAGAAACACAAGCTTTCCTAGATTTTGTGGTTTTTGGAGATATATTCTGGATTTCAGCCTGGTTGTATGTCCTCTCTAACAAGTGACCCAAAAGACAGTCTTCCGATGGGGCCCTGAGCAACAAGCCTTTAAACAAATTGAACAGAAGATGGTTCAGTAGTAGCACTTGCGACAGTCTGAGTGGGACAGTATATTAAAAAAGTGCTCTACATTGCAGCTGGGGAGAATGTCCCCATCTGGAGCCCACGGCAGAAAGCCCCAGGGAAGACTTGAGGTTGAGGTTGGTGATACAGACGATCCAAGGCCTGCTACTCTCCAGCTGAAAAAGAGATACTGGCAGCAAATGAATGGATTCAAGCTCCTTCAGAAGTGGTTGGTACTGAAGCGCAGCTTCTCTTGGCATCCCAACTGCTTGTGCAGTGCTGGATTTTCGAGAGGGTCCCCTCTACTCATCATGCAATCAGTGCTACATGGTGGGTTACACTGATAACACAGTGGGCTCAAATAAGAAACATCAGTCACATCCAAATCTTGGAAATAATCATGATCTGGGCAGAGGGCAGAGCTTTCAGAATATTGCCAGCAGAGAAGGTGTTGCACATGCTCAGGAGACCTAACTAAAATAGACCACCAAAAAAAGAGAAATGGCATTCCCTGTTTAACAATGGGCCCTGTTGTACTATGGGAAAGTGTTGGAGATGAAAGACTGTTGTATGGAGCTCTACAAGACAAGTCATAGAAACTACAAGAACCTTGAAAAATATTATTTCTCAGTAATTTTAAAATCCCTACACATTACTTTTTCATTTAGAGGAGAGCAATGATACAAAAAATACCAAATATAATCTTAGATTTAACTGACAGCATCTTAAATCTGGTAAAATCTTTGCGTAACTCAATCGTCACCCAATTTTTTTTGCAAATCAAAATGCCTCACGAGAAATTATTAAAAGTTGCTCTCCAGGTACATTTTTAAACAAATAGAAAGACTAAAGAAAATATTCCCTACCTTGTGCTTTGCTGAATGCTGAATGAGCTCTGTAATCAAATTTTGTCCTGCTGCATACTCCATAAGTTTCAAGAAGTTGATGTTGATGGCATCCAAGATTTGGGATGTAGTGTGTTCTACAAAGGAGAATTGAGCTTATTTGGGAGAAAAATAATGTTGATAACACACTAATGGTTTAGTTGTTATAGAGCAATTCTTACACTAAGTCAAGGACATTTCAACTTCTCATACTGCCCTCCTAGAGAGAAGGCTGGTGGTGCTCAAGGAGCTGGTAGGTGCAAAACCTGGATCCAAAGTAGCCAAAGGGATGTCCCATTCTGTATGATGTCATAGTGAACAGTGAAATTTGGATGCTGGCTGGGAGAGCTGCCACTGTTCAGGGATTGGCTGTGCATCTGTGGTGGGTGGTGATCAACTCCATTGTGCATCACTTGTTATTTTAATATTTATTTTTATTGTTAATATTATTTATTATGGTGTTCTCATCCTTTTCTATCCTATTAAGCTGTCTTTATCTCAACTGATAAGTTTTGTCTTTCTCCTCTTTTCTTCTCCATCCCCAATAGAGGAATGAACAAATGGTGTGCTGCTGAGCTGCCTGCTGGTTTAAACTGTAATTTAAACTCGGAAATTAAATGCAACTGAATCATTTCAAATTAGCATTTACATGTATAAATAAACTCATCAGTCAAGGAGCTTTGAACTGCTCAGAGTTTGGCAACAAAAGCCATGAACTATCCAACAAAAGCTTCCAGTAACACTACAGCTATTTAACCTCAGTATCTAGCACTGCTTAGCATCCAGCTAGCTTGTATGTGTCATTGTCAACAAAACTGAATTTCAGTCAAAGAGAATAAGGGTGTCCCAGGAAACAGACACTGTGTGAAGCTAGAGCCATTATTTCTGTTTTCTGAATTTGTTTTCTACCTAGTAGTCTTTCTGCAAGCTTAGACCACTTAAATAGTCATTTAATTATGGGAGAGTAATTGGGTTTATAGGTTCTGTTTTTGAAATAAAAAGAAAATATACTTAAAGAATAATTACTTTTTCGTACCCCATGAACATTACTATTGTGACTTCCCTTATGAAATTATTTTCCCTATGAATTCACAGTAAAAGTGGGAAATTCTTTTCCTGTGCTGACTTATTAAAATTCATGATTCATAATTTGAAGCAATTACTTATGAAAGAAAAAAATGAAGAAAGATTTAAACAAATGGAAAATTAAGTAAATAAATCCAACACACTCCTTAAACTGAGAGATGAGATTACAGGGATAGTCAAGGACCTGGGCACAGCAAAAAATAAAAAGCTCCAACAAGATTTTCTAAATCCATGTGCCTAAAGAGGAGCCATATGTCTGGATTCAGCCAGTGGTTATCCTAGACTGCCTAAGTGGCCATTAAAATATCTTCATAACTGCTTTTATAGTAGCTGAAATTCTAGTAATATTAAGCAAACCAACAGTACAGCCCAATACTGAAAGAAATTGTATGTAGAACAATATTCCTGTCTATGGCTTACAATGCAAAGCAAACAAGTCATATTTTCTATTGAAATTCAAACTATCCAAGTTTTGTTGTTCTTTTTTTTGTTTTGTTCTCTGGCTTTTACATATTTGTATCTATATATCTATGCATTTTGCACTCTCTAAGAACATGGTCCACATTCAGTGCTATTAAGCAGGAAGCAGAAAAGTACAACAAAACATTTATAGTGATAATTACACTTTTTTAAAAACTGATGCTACATCAGCTTTACAAGTATGAGACTTTGACAGTTCTGGCACTAGATTTGACTGTAATATCAACAGGTAATTATTTTAAAACTTTGTTGCAACATAAATTGGACTTTTTTATCTCTCAGTTAAGTCATGGAAAATCCAAAATTCAATGAGCATAATATGATATTCACCTTAAATGTTTGCTGAATTGCTGGCATTTGACCAACAGCACATTTAGATTGTTTAAAAAAAAAAAGTGATGCAAATGAAACAATTCCTGTATCCTTAAAGGAAGTCGTTTGAGCTGATTATACAGAGTGCAATGATGCATTAATACATAACTGGATGTGAAATGTGTACAATGTATCACATAATTCTTTATTTAGAGTTTATTAAACAAGCATTGACCTTCAGTCTTATCATACACAAGACTATATCCTCGTAGTTCGATAAAGTGGGTTGTCAAAGTAAATATTTACACAGCTAGTAAAATAAAACTAGGTTATTTTCACTAATGGTCTATAACAATCATTTATTTTTGAGCAGCTATATTCTTGCTGTCAAGCTGAAGCCCTTTTTGGTGTTAAGAGTGTCCATCTAACCACAGTCCCTGAGGCAGACTACTGATACTTGCCAGTATCATGTAGCTATTTAAAACTGAATGTTCTATGATAGCCCTACCATAAACTTTAATACCTTCAGTTAATGAGGGCTCAACTTTTCTCACTAATTGAGAAACCAACCAGAAAACATGGCTTGACACAATGTTGCTGAAAATGAAAGAATACCAGACTCTCCCGGCCTAAAATCCTTTACCTTACACTTTGTCACCAGAATAAGCAACATCAAATAACCAAAGTATGTGCAATCACTCAGGTAAAAATTAAAAATAAATAAATTAGCTATTATTGATTACCACTGTTCTTTTCTTGGAGGGGAGCTCACACAACAAAAGCAAGTGTGATAACTGTGGGATCAAGTAAGGCTAAATCAATAGTATAAATCAGTATTTTTTTCTATCTTGAGTCTTTCTCTAAAATTTAAAAAATTTTAAAAATTCTTTCTATGTTTCAGGTGTATAGAACATTATATAAAAATTCTTTCACTCTACATAAAAGCAGCACAAATAATGATTCACACTGGGGACCTAAGTGAGTACATATTTCTACTCTATTATATAAGCCATTTGTTTTTCCCCTGTTTGTTCCATTTGCCCTTTTGTTCCTCACAGAGTTAGGAATGAAATAGAATTAGGGGGTACTACTTACACAGGCAGCCTCTCTATTTTCCTGTGCCCTAGGGCATGCATGGCAGCACATCTTGCTATAAAGAACCTGTACTACAAGAATTTTCTACTTACTTCATATTGCAAACTAACCTTTGCAGTAGGACTCAGCTATTCAGCAGGAGTAATAAAGACTATTCTTAAGCCTTCATGAAAACACTACTGGAGAGATACCAGTATTTTTGTGATTTTTCTTTTTCAATTTGTCTGTTTAGCAAAACATTATAGACCATATACAAGAGCAGAATTTTGACATGAGTGCTCTAAAAGGAAGGTCAGTAAATTCCTAATCTGAGCAATGAAATACATTCAGTGAAATATGTAACAAGAGAATGTGTGTGCACTTGTCAGTGATGCCTTCATTGTCAGATTATACCTGTTCTTTCATGTTCCCAAACAAAATACACCACCTCCAGAAATGTAAACTCTCCTTAAAGGAAAAAGAAAGGTGAAAGATAAACATTCCTTACTCACTAACCATTTAGAAATGCTTTCTTATTTTATCAATAATGTTTTTCTTGTATATATATATTTTAGTCACTTATATTAAGAATATTTAATTCCATACTAAGAGAAAGAACCGTCGTTATGTTCCCTAGTTTGCCATTGTGACAGTAATACTGTGACAGTGGCAAGAGACAGCAAATGTGTTTGAAAATCACTCCAAAGGATATTCTGATATTCCTCAATGTAAATGGGAAAGTAGAATATTCCTCAAAGTGACACTCTCCCATACTCAAAGTAAAGAAAATACAATATTTATAAACACGAAAATAATTTTGATGAGAAGGTATATTTTAATGTTTAATACATAGCAGTGTACACTGTATTCTGATGCTAATTACTTCTCAATGTATTTTACTTTATTTTACTATTTTATTATTTTATTTTACTTTCACAATCTGCAGATTTAAGTTTGCTAATCAGTGTAAATGTATATATTCTAAGTAAAAAAGCTGAGAAGAAAATAACTAACAATAAATAAAAATTTCAGAACTCTTTGGCATAATTACAATTCCCTAATACACTCAAACAGCAAATTGACATTTCCAGTTCTATATAGATTGCTCCAAAAGTAATGCCTTCTATTTATTTCCATGGAAATTTCAACAGATATAAAGAGAACAACAGCACTATTGGATAGATCAGCACAAATTCTTAGCTACAAAACACTATTTTTTCAACAGAGTCACCATTACTAGCTATACATTTTTACCAGCAACAAGAGCCAGCATACCATGCTCATAAAAATCTAAACTAGCACTACTGCTGTCACCACTGCTGATGCTCACCACTCATCACCTCACTGGGCTCACATCTACTGTTTGATATTCAGAAACATTCATCAAGTGACAATGAATGTCAGTGGGTACCATCTTTTCTGCATAGAGGAATTCAGTGACACACCTTTGCCTCATATGCACTTCCCTGCCAGATGCCATTCTGTCAGACTGCCCCTCTGCTGCCATCTGTCACACAGCAACAGAATGTAACAGAATACTGGTGGGAAGGTTTAGCCTCTACTGACATCCCACCAACATCCACCTTTGATGTTGTGGGCCAAATAATAAAATAGGGAGCATTACTTTCGGAGTAGCCATCATATTTGTTCCATTCAGTGATTTAATAAAGTAACTTTTAGACTACACCAGCTGCAAAGGAATCAATGCAATAGCAACATAACAAAGTCCCCTGATGGATAAAAAATCTATTGTTTTTTCCAAACACCATGCAGATCTAGAAGGGAGAAAAAGCTAATTCTATTTCTTAATACTAGTATCCTACAGTAACTTCACTATACTTTAACTGATATTCACAGAATCACAGAATTGTAGGGGTTGGAAGAGACCTCCAGAGATCAATTCCAATTCCCTTGCCAAAGCAGGCTCTGTACAGCAGGCTGCACAGGTAGGCACCCGGGCAGGTCTTGAATATCTCCAGAGAAGGAGAATCCAGAACCCCACTGGGCAGCCTGTTCCTGTGCTCTGTCACCCTTACCTTGAAGAACTTCTTTTGCATATTGATGCTGAACTTCCTATGCTCAAGTTTACGGCCATTTTCCCTTGTCCTGTTCCCACAGTCTGCTGAAAAGAGGTTGGCCATGTCCCTTTGACTCCCACATTATAAACATTAATAAGATCCCCTCTCAGTCTGTCTCAAGACTGAACAGATCCAGGTCATTCAGGCTTTCCTCATAGAGAAGATGTTCCATGCTTTATATCATCTTTGTGGTCCTCCACTGGACTCTTTCCAGATCCCTGTCTTTTTTGTAACAGGGGATCCCAGCACTGCATTCCAGGTGAGTCCTGACCAGGGCTGAGTAGAAGGGGGGGATCAAGTCCCTTGACCTGCTGGCCACACTCCTTTTAATGCATCCCAGGATCCCATTGACATTCTGGGCTGCCAGGGCACACTGCTGGCTCATGGCCAACCTGCTGTCCACCAGGACACCAAGGTCCTTCTCCGCAGAGCTCCTCTCCAGCAGGTCATGTCCCAGCCTGTACTTGTTCATGTAGTTATTCCCTACCAGGTGCAAGACTCTACACTCGCTTTTGTTAAACTTCGTGCGGTTTCTTAAAAATGGAAACCTCATCTGGTTTCCAACAAATGCTTACTTTATCCTTAGATTTTTCCTCATATTCTCTTTACAGATTGAAGAGTCATAAGGGTTTCTACACAGTTCAGTTCCTTAGAATATTCTTCTTTTCCATCCCTAGATGAGAATGAAGGAAGGAACTGCATACGAGTAATTGTTCCTCAGCCAGAAGAAATAGTGTGGGTGAAAATCTCCAGGAGGAAGCTTGAGGTGGTCACCAAAAGGCCTGAAATTGAAAGTTAGTGACAGGAGAAATCAAAGATCAAACTCCCATTTTATAATGCTGCTTTCTCATCATCTTTATGCTGTGATGGGACACTATAGCACAGACAGTCTGAACTTCAGACTTTCCATCTGCTACCCACAGATCACTTATAAAAAAGTGTATGCAGACAGTAGTCATAACTTGGAAATGAAATGCAATGTGCCATTAGCTAAATATGTTCCTCTATGATTATGAAATAAGTCATATTTGAAACAGTGCATAGTGAACATAATAAGAAATCAGCCCAGATCATGTCAATAAGTATGTATTCCCTTTCATTCTGCCAACAGCTTGCATGTTGATTTTGTTTTGCCTTTTTGTAGGAAAAACACTGGAATCCATTTCCTGCAAAACATTTACCCAGTTGTGCAGTAAAGTGCTGGCACACCACTCAGAATAACAAGGAACTTTTTAAGTTTGGAATACATATTTGGTCTTGAAATTGTGAAAAAAAATTCTGTATTTAATATACATTAAATATTAATTGGGGAAGGACTCAAATTCAACTGCTTGAATCTAAAGAAGTCTCATGTTCTATAGTCCATATCATATGTGAGAATAAATGACAGAATAGTCTCCTGGAGTCTATTATAATAATGAATACATGTTGTTCTTACAACTCAATTAATGTAGGTTTGTTGTGGTTTAAACTAAGATAAGCAAAGCACCACATAGTTACTCTTTCACCCCATGTCCCATCACAGCATTATGATGGAGAGAAGTGAAAAGAAAAGATGAAGTTGAACTTCTGGGTTGAGATGAAAATTCTCTAGAAAAGAAAGATAGAAAAGGAAGAGAAAAACGAAAATGGTAGTAATTATAATAATACCCACAAACTAAGTGATGCACAAGCAGTTGCTCACTATCCACTGAACCAAAACAGCCCCCATACAGTTTCTGTGCTCAGGGCAAACATCCCACTGCTTTTCAAGTTTTTCTTCCACATGATGTCTATGTATCGATATCCCTCTGGTCAGTTTAGGTAAGCTGTCCTGCTGCTTCCTCCCAGCTCCCTGTGCTCCTTCTGTGCCCCTTCTGTGCCCCTCCTCGTCAGGACAGTTTGAGAAGCTGGGAAACTGAAATCTTATTGGCTCTGTGCAGCACTGCTCAGGAACTAAAACACTGATGTGTTACAAATACCATTTTCTCTGAAAGCCAAGACATTGAATCCTATCAGCCACAATGAAGAAAAAATCAACTTTGTCCCTGGTGAAACCAGGAAAATGTTTTGCATTATCTGCATAATTTCTGGTTTGGGATTTTCTCACTCTTCATTATTTTGGATAATCAAGCGTTGCCTTTGACTCTTGGAGTTATTTGGGTTTTATGTGAGAGTCAGAACGCTGAGTGACAGACTCTAGCTGTATCTTAGAGAAATCTAGACATGGAGAAAAATCGAGCTGAATCTCTATGAGACTATACTCACAGAATCACCAGTTACTTTTGAAAATAGGCTCATTTTTCTTTAAATACCCTACTAATTTGTCCTCCACGGCAAAACTGTATGCAGGTATTCTTCCTGAATGAATGAGCTGGCTCTGAGAGAGCTACAAACTGCTGCTGCTGTGGGTCCTTCCTCTCTTTCTTTCTTCACGTTGGCCTCCTTCCAAAAAACAGAGTATTATTGGCTGCCTTGTGAAAGACTCATGCTTAGCTGGACTTACTCTTGCACTGTTCTCTGACATTATGTAAAGCTTAGCCGTACTATCAGGCACTTGAATCTCCTTTACTTTGCGCTTGCTGTCAGCCACTCTTTCTTGCCAAACATGGAGCACTGCCCAAAATAAATTGCTGTCCGTGCTTTGAATTCAGAACTCTGACTAGTGTGATTTTCAGTTCTCCTTAATTTCAGCTGAATGCCAAGCACACCAGCCTTATTCCAAACTTCTGAAACTGAGTTTGTAATGGAAGTGCAGACATAGCCCTAACTATTGGCATGAGCAGTATGGCTATAATTATGTAAGGACAAATGGATAGGAAGAACATAGCGCTGAATCTCTTATTAATCTCTTATTAAAAAAAAAAGAGAAAAATCTCTTATTAATAATCTCATACGTTTGAGAAAATGACTTTGGAAAAGGAAAAGTTAAAATATTCAGTTAGTAAAGGAGATGAAGAGAAGACCACAGTTCATCCCACTGTCCCTACAATCAAAAGCTAAAACAGAAATTGAATTTCTCTGAATAAAGACTGTGCTAAGTAGTATGTTGTTTCCTAAGGTATGACCAGACTCTGACAGAATCTGATATGTATACTCTACATCAAATTGGGGTTTTCTTTATGTTTTGTTTGTTTGCTTTTGTTTTGTTTTATTTCCACCTAGGCAATAGCATGTTTTCCTAACTCTACACTTGCTTTCAACAAACCTTTATTATACTATAATTAGGCTAGCAACACCTTGCCACTAACCCTGTCAACCTATTAGAACAAGTAGCAAATGTGTAGATTTAGACAAACACAAATAGATATATGCGTGTATGTCTATGTGTGTTTTATGGCCATACTGAAAAACAAACGTATTTCTTGAGTTGATTGGATGTATTTGTGCGGTCATAAACACATTAACTTGTTATATGAAGGCTTATACTAGCCTCTAAACATACCTAAGAGTTCACAACTTTAGAAGTTTTGAAAAAGAAAATATATCTCAAAATATGAAGTTTTATCACTTTTTTAGCACAGCCACAACAGAATATGCTCCAACTGAGCCTACCATCAAGTATGCAAAATATAACTGACTGGCCCAGGGAGAAAAGATAAAATAATTACTTTATTTTTTTTTTAATTAAATTTTTTTTTTTAAATGCTTCAATACCGTAGAGTTTCTGCAAATCAAAAGCTCTAAAAGGTACAGGAAAAAATAATGAAATCTTTTTAAATTAAAAAAAGAGTGGTAAATGAAATTCTGATTTCCTTTTCTACTTTCTCAATAGTTTACATTTTAAGTTACAACAATTTCTCTAATGTGTGTATATATATAGATATATGTTTTAAAACAAAGATATAATAAGTAAAATATTTTAGAGAATAAAAATATATATTGACTAGGTTATCTGGTTTTTTTTTGGTAAATAATTCAGAAAATATACCATAAAATAACTTATATTACCAGTCCTGATCCAGTGATTTAACAGGACTTCACATCAGCTGCAATGGTTATATTATGTGTTATGGTGCAATCATATGTGCAGAATATCAGAGAAAGAGATTAACTTTCCAGCTTGGACAAAAAACTAAGCTAAACTTCAGTTCACCATTTTCTTTTGTCCATTTTAAAGCCACTATCTTTAAAGCAGTCTAGTTTATATCCTGGCCTCAATAAATTACATTTTATGCTGGGAGTGGAACTCTTGGCATTGCATAACCAGTGCAATCTGACAAAACTGCCTTTGTCTTACACTACCACTAAGGCCTAATCTAAGGGCTGGAACCTGTAAAGATCACTAAAAGCTGAAATTGAGGCACTGCCACCTTTCCTGAGAATGAATAGAAGCTACTGCTCAAACCCAGAATGCATGGCCAGTCTGAAGATTATGAATTAATGTTTCATGTGAGCATATTCTCATAAAAAAAAGAATCATGATAGTCAGAGCTGATAATTAAATAATGTCAATTTAGGCTAAATTTCTTCCCAGCTTATATCCTTTAGATAGTTTAATTTTGATGATATTGCACTGATACTGAAGACAAAATCTCCTTCTCCGTCTTCCAACACCTCTATAAAAAACATGTAATATTGTCTGATTCAGTTATAAATGTGATAAAGTTCCCAGTGCAGTTGGGGGTCAATATGTTTCTCTATACTGGAATTTAATTTGACCCTTAAATCATTACATCTATAGATGTTTAAAATATATTTGCATATCAGTTTTATACCTGTTGGCAGATAGATTTCTTCTGGCTCCACAGTCACATGGTAGCCTGGAAGGGTCTGGAATATTAAATAAAATTGTCAGGGAAAACAACTCACTCCACAATTGATAGACTGCAAAATCGTTAGTTGGTAACAGCTGTAAAATGAAAGGTACCAGCTGCTCCCTGTGAAAGGAAGAGAATCAGAGAAAGAGATAGAGTGTAGAACCAGCAGATCAATACATTTACCTGACAAAGAATCCCTTGACTCCTGTCAGTGCCTTAAACTGAGAGATCCTAAAGTTATCACTCCAAGTCTTTTACAAGACAAAGCATCTGTGATGATACTTGTGCAGCATAATCCAGGAGAAGGAATCTGCTGCACACTGAAAAGGACGGATGAAAATGCATAAGAACAAGAAAACAACAGAATAGGCCTGATTTCTTTAAGCCACGTACATTGCACACCAGTTTAAAAACTGTATGTCAGTGGAAGGCTTTGGATTGCTGCTAAACAGATGGCTAAGCTCGTACATGGAAATGAATTTCACAACACTTTTGCAATCATTTCGCTATGGTTTTGCCTAGAAAGATACACTTGATTTGCCCATGAATGTATGACTTGTTTGCTCTTTATTAATAATTAATAATAAAAAATGTTACGTTGTGATTGTAGTATCATAGAATTGTAGAATGGCCTGGATTGAAAGAGACCACAATGATCATTTAGTTTCAACCCCCCCTGCTATGTGCAGGGTTGCCAACTACTAGACCAGGCTGCCCAAAGCCACATCCAGTCTGGCCTTGAATGCCTCTAATGGATGTGAATCCACAACCTCCTTGGGCAACCTGTTCAGTGCATCACCACTCTCTGTGTGAAAAACTTCACCTAACATCTAACCTAAACTCCCATCTCAGTTTAAAATCATTCCCCCTTGTCCCATCACTATGGTTCTTAGTTCTTTCAAAGATATATCTTTTAAAATTGTCTTCTATGTGAAAGCTAATCAAATAGACAGAGGTCACTTGCCAGATGGTTAGTTCTAAGTTCAGTGAAATAGAGGCAAAAATGAAAACTATAATGAAATTGACTCTCAGCTTGTTATTGAAAGTCTCTGTCAACAAAAGAGCTACAAAACACAGGCTGTATTAGATTTCTGCATGTTTTTGAGTAGGGAAGGAAAAAGGCTGATTTGGGCTGGAAACCAGTGCCTGAGCTGCCACTTTTATCTCAGAGGGTTACAGTGAAGTAGGGTGAAATGGTGAGGTTTTTAATTATCCTCTGTGGTTCATGTCATGTAATCTCCATGCCACAGACACCAATTTAGAATCTTCTCAGCAGCTTTCAGATCCTTCCAAGTTACTAGTTTGGATAAAATGAGGCAAATTGCATGGATATTGTGTTTAAAATTAAAAATGTTGACTGTGAGAGTCATAGAAAAGAGCATAAGGGGTAAGGAAAAAGAACACATTAGCTTATAGAAAAATCCTTATAAATTAAGCTTTATATTCAATTCAAAATAGATTAATGGAAATAGTATTCAAAAGATTAACTTTTACTGTATCAGTATTTTACTGAGATATTTAAAAAAAAAAAAGATATCATCCAGTGCAGATTCACAGTAAACTGAGAGGATACAAAAAGGCACTTTTTTCCTGTCACATTTTATGAATATGAAAAAAAAAACAAACCTGCAAATGCATTGCATTAACTTGATCACAAAAATAAAATCCAAGAAAACAAAGACTAGCCCTGAAATCACAGATTGCTGTGACTGTTTCAGACACTGATGTCAGCATGGGTCCATAACCTGAGAAGAGATAGATGGCTACCTAGTTGTCACAAATTTTCTAACAGATTATGATGTTCCACCACAGATTTTCCCAGAATCTTACTGTCTGCAAGATGAATGTTTTTGTTTAAAATATTTATGCCACTAAGAGAGTTTGCATTCTCATTTAATATACATATAGGCAGTGAACTTTATGTGTGATATACGTAAACTTTCTATATTTAGAAAAAATGTACAGAATATTCAATGAATATATTTGTGTGTTAAAATAGACGGGTGTTACTTCATGTATAAATTATATTAGTTAATATTTAGAGCCAAACTGTAACTTCTGTTTGGTCTGAACATGCAATTTATACTTGACAACTGAAATCATAGTAGAATGGGGTATTAACCATGATTAATACATATATGTACAATTATTAGACTGCATATGCAGACAAATTCTGTCTTTACTTATACAAGTTTCATGCAGCTGATCATCTAAAACATAAAGATGTTTTCTTTCCTCTTGTAAATTGGCTACTTACATTTTTTACACTTTTAGGCAATTGTGAGTTGCTCTTTCTACATTCAACTCTGCTTGATACAGATATACTGTTTCCTCAGAAAAAAATAATAGTAATAGTCTATTCAAAATTGAAATGATGTAAAAAACCCACCAAAAATAAATCTGAAGCTAATGCAATATATATATTTTTTTCCTTCTTAAACATATTTTTGGGGGGTCAGTGGTTGTTTACTTTGGCTTAATTTTCTACTCCATAATCTAGTTTGAAACATTTTTCTCACCCTCACTGTGAGTTGATATCAGACAATCTTTGAAGGTATGAACTTGGATAGAATTAAGTGGGCAATTTTTTTACATTAGGTTGAACTGTTCTCAACACTGCTAACAAAAATCTTTTGCATTAACATTAAATATGTGGAATAGTAATATCTTCCCAGCTTTTCTCACTGCACTGATTTTGCTGTTGAGGAGGAAAAAAAGATCTCTTCCTGCCTTCTCTTGTGTTACTAACTTCCTGACCCTTCTCCTTTCTCACTGTTATAAAATTCTTTTGTTAACCTGCATTTTTTGCCTTTTTGTCAGGACTCCTATTAATTATGTCATCTGAGCATGAAGATATTTACAATGCATTCCAAAACTGTATTCTGTTCTGTGTTTTGCATGAGGCACACAGACTCAGGGGTGGGTATGTGCATGGATTTGCATGCAGAAAGAAAATCTTTCATAGAATTCTAAATGAATTCACTCCTAATTAGTATGGTTAGGTCATGGTTGGACTCGATGATTTTGAAGGTCTTTTCCAACCTGAGTGATTCTATGATTCTATGAATTAGTTCAAGGAAGTTCCTTCTTAAGGAGTTTTATGTACCTAACCACCAGAAGTTGAAGGGTGAGCTTGAAAGCAAATTCATGGTGTGAAAAATGACAAATACTCAATCATGAGTTATATTAAACATTGACAATAGAGGATGAATATTTTCTTAAAATTGGCTAAGATCAAGAAGATAGATATCTACTGTGGTATATATTTTGGAGAAGAAATTAAGACTTCTGCCTAAGTAACTTACTGAATATAAATTCTGAATTCTATATCATGCAATTTTTATATATTACACTAGCAGGAATTGCCTAAAATTATATCAGTAAATGCATACAGAAATACTCTCTTGGTAAATGGGATTCCCAGAATGATCATACTGGTAAAGTGAAAACAAAACTTTTGTGGAGAAACATTATGCTTTGTAAAGATACTGGAGCTTGAAGGCTGCAATAAAGTAAAGCAAAAATGATTCACTTTATACAATGTACTGATGATCTCATGTGAGTCTTATTCCACAATCAAAACAACATGGTAAAGCTAGATAATGTCCCAGAGAAGGATGACTGGATTACTACAGATACATGGTAGCTTCTACATCTTCTCG